>OZ012660.1:73844760-73981640 GCA_963942545.1 Oxycera nigricornis
TTAGTCTTTGATTGATTGACATTTGCTATAATACCTATCATATATTTCCCATTAATTTCCTGAATAGGCTTGAAACTCGACCATATGGGTTTAACGTGTGGTGATTTTGGGCTCATTTTACACTCCGAATTTGCGTTATCAAGAATGTCTGCAATTATCTTATCAAATATTTTTTCTAAAGCACTCAAAGGACCAACAGCTATATTGGTGAAGTCCTTTATCTGAAAACTTAAGGTGACACCTGTGACGTTAAATTTTTTGTTTACTAAATATTCTAAATTACCAAGATCATTGAATAAATCTTTAGTTGTTGTTATTTCTTCTCTATTGAGTTTTTCAACTATGTTGTCTGGTAGTCCATGTGCTATGATGTCCACTAAATTTCTTTGATTCCATTTTGGTGTCACTTCAAGCAAGAGTCTTTGCTTTTTGAAGGCATATTCCACAAAGGATTCCAACTGGTATTTGAAATTTAAAGCGTTCCTGCTATTTGTCAAACCTTTGTTTGCAAAAGATGCTAGAAAACTTTCTGTCCAGATTTCCCATTCAGACTGTATAGTATTTTCTATCATCATTGAACTATGCCAGTCCAAGCGTGATTTTTCAAAGAATATTCTCATTATTTCAATTTTTACTTCATTTCTTGTTATTTCTTATCTTGAACATTCTTTCTCAAATATATTTAGCCACTCATTAGCGTTTCCTTTACCATTGAATTTTTCTATCACTATTCTTTCTGATAATTTTCTTTAACTTGGTCTTTCATCACTCTCTTTATTTTTTATCATTAACTGAAGTGCCTTAGCAACTTGATCCGTCATTGGGATTTCATTTATATTTGAGTTATTGTGCTCATTATTAGAAATTTCTTCTGGGTATTGGCTATCTATAATAAAATTTTGGTCTTCATCCCAGTAAGCTTTTTGCATGGCTTCGGATACATTTATATAGACGTTCTTCTTATGGTGTCTTTTTTTTAATGTCTTTTTCATATTTGCATAAACAGACGTTGTAATTATACTTGCGTGAGATTCTGCTTTTTGTTCCTCTTTTGGAACTTTATAACAAACATTATCTTGTGTCGTTATTGAGGTTATGCATAGCTCACTTGATTTCCCATCTTCTGTTGCATTCATGATGAACTGAAAATTTAGTTTTTCCATCCTAATTAAACGATTCATGTTACTTATGAAAAAGTACACTTGCAAACAAGGCAAATTGTCGTTTTATAATGTGAAATGGCGTTGGTTGATAAATAACAAACTCCTTATGTTGCTCTGTGGGATAGAGTTTCTTTTATTAAAACTATCAACTATTAACAATTATATTACACTTTACCTGTGGGATAGAGAAACGACAATAAAAGCCTTTTCTTTATCACCAAAACTATTTACACTTATTGAATTGACTTTCTTAAACAATCGACGTCAGGTTCTTGTGTCAACATGCGCTTCTGCGCTTTAACCTCTTTATCGCCTGCTTGACCGTGCGAGCTGGTATCTGCAGTACCGACGAGCGCGGCAAAATTCGAATTAAGAAATGCATTTCTTTATACTCGTAATAAGAATTTTCATTTCGATATGAGTTTTTTCTGTAGGCTGCTCCACACTTTTCATTTTCAATGGCACTCCTCGTAAAACATAATCCCGATAAGCCTTCGAGGTTTTTCACGACGATGTGTGTGGCAGATGTGCTGATGGTGGTTTTGCCGTTGAGGTCAGCTGACTCGTGGCTATTGGAGCCAACTGGACGTAACTCGCGCTGCATTGAATTGACTCTAAACTCGTCCATACGTACTGAGTTGCACAGATGCACAGTGGTTCAGTTGGTGGCAGCCGTAAGAGAATGTGCTGCAAACTTCTGATGATTCTAGTCTCCTAGATGCATATACTCACTAATCGCACACCATTCATCGATGTTTCATTTTTATTTTCATCGAAGCGTCGGAAACAACATGAAACTTTCTGTTTACCGCATTATGGAAAATATAATAACTGCAGCTATATCTTCCATTGCACCTTATGCAAGTGACTCAATATGTTGTACTTATGGATTTGATATGCATACTTTCGCCGCCGATCGGATTTGCTCATAAGGAGTCGCTGTTAAAACCGATATTTTTCCTATAAACATTTTCTAGTTGAGCTTCTTCTAGATTGACTTTAAAAGAAACCACGCACCTCCCATTTTCTGTTCGATATTTGTTCTAATGTAAAACTCATTTAAATGCAAAAAAACAATGTGAAATGTCTTCGAGACTGACAGTGTTATGAACATCACTAACTTGTAATGAATTGGTTATTGGGCTTCTAAGCTCTCTAAAAGCTAAACCAAAGACGACCCTATATAAATGTTTGTGTTGCGTTTAGCTTCATGATGTAATTTTTGTGGTAAAAATGAAATTCAGATATATGTCCCAATGAGAAAGTCATTTTTGCTAGAACAGCCAAATTCAGGATCAGCCTGTACAAACCTTTGTGATGTATCCATTGATTGCACTGCGGCTGTCAAATCAGCTTTCGAGAATCAGCTTTCGAGTGCAAAATTTTAGCGCTGATTGAGATTCAGAAGTTTGGATCACAAAATGATTTCATAGTCAAACATACGAGGTCCTTAGGAACATCATGATATTCGCTCAAACGCGCCGTGATAAAAGCCACTGTGGTTTTAGGGTCACGCAACTAACGTATTGCTTGAAAATACTGCTGTTGCGTCTTTTTTTGTTCATTATTTGAATGAAGCAGCATCCATCGAATTTAATATTGTTCCATCTTTACATTCCTAAAGATCAAATGTCATCTAGTTGACATAGCTGTAAAATGTTGCTAGGTTTAATAATTTGGGTCTATCTAAAAACTTTCTGGGACCAGTAACTTACTTGACCGTTGTTCACAGTTTTAGGCTCTGTCATTTTATCGGAATGCTCCATTTATAGGAACATGCAACCGTAACCAGCCAAACCCAATATGACTCTCGCATCATAACAACGACACCTGCGTTTCATGTTTTTGGCTAGAAAGTTTGGGCAATCTTGGAATATGAGAACTGGCTGGTATGCGTTTGTTATTGTTATGTTGCTGGCGCGTCCCACACTTCCTAGTATTTCTTGCTTCATAAACTTCCAACGGAAGAGATAAGTTTCAGTTTTACTGTCTTGTGAGTTTTCACCAGTTTACATGCCACAGATAGTGACTACGTGTGCATCAACCTCTCAAATAAATCCTTAAATGCCAACCACTTCCTCGATGAGCCGTCACAGGTCATGATGCTTTTCGCTTCCATTTTTGCCTGATTTGTGCCTGCAGCCACTGTTATGTGGCACGAATGTTACCATATAATGCTTGTAACCTACTGCAAGCTTTTTGTACTTCGTAGC
Organism: Oxycera nigricornis; assembly: GCA_963942545.1. Lineage (NCBI taxonomy): Eukaryota > Metazoa > Arthropoda > Insecta > Diptera > Stratiomyidae > Oxycera > Oxycera nigricornis. Next base: position 73,848,137 of record OZ012660.1, read on the forward strand.
TCGACGTAGTCTACCGTCACAAACTCGTCTGGAAATTCAATTGAACGTTTATACTGTTACTGTAGGATCAAATAAATTGCATAAGTCCGTTTCTTCCACCTGCATTGAAAGATGTAATATTATGATACGAAAAATGGTAAAATATTTTATATACTATAATTTTATTCAATTAAAAAAAATCACAACTTTTCTCTGAAAAGTCCTCATCAGAAATTTAATGTATGTTCTAATATTACATTTAGTAATTAACTTAAATTTTTTGTAACATGTGTGTCAATTTATTGAAAACAACACAAAAAAAATATATATTTGTTTTAGGGTTAGGATTTGAACATAAGGAAACCAATTTCAATTCCAAATAATAAGTATACACATAAATACAATTTCCGTCAGCATTGTCCATTTTCAACATCCGATTCCATCTTCTGAAATCTGGAAGAGAGAGTGAGGAAGGCTACAGTAGCCTTTTTCACGTGTAAGGCGCTCTTTGGGCCTAAGTGGGGACTCAAACCACGGGTGGTACACTGGATGTACACAGCTATAGTCAGGCCAATTCTGACCTATGGGGCTATGGTGTGGTGGGAGGCGCTGAGCAAGAAATGTAACCTGGCTCAACTCAATAAGATCCAAAGAGTGGCGTGCTTGGGGATAACGGGTGCTTTGCGTACTACTCCCACAGCTGCATTAGAGATCATTTTGGATCTTCTTCCATTAGATCTGCACTGCAAGGAGGCGGCAGCCGCCAGTGCTGTGCGTCTGAAGGGTGGAGGCTTCTGGAGGGAAAGGCCCTATGGGCACTCCACAGTACTGAAAAGTCTTTGTGGGAAGCAAGGCTATGTCAACATGGACTATAGAGTGCCAACACTGGACTTTGAAACAAATTTCTTGACCGTCGTCCCCTCAAGAGAAGAGTGGGAGAGCGGGGGGCTAGCCGGCAAAGGAACTGTGTCAGTGTACACGGATGGCTCGAAAACGAGCACGGGCACGGGAGCAGGAATCTTTTCTGAGTACTGGGGCCTTAGTATATCGTTGGAGCTCCCCGTGCACTGCACAGTTGTGCAGTCGGAAATAATGGCAATCTTGAGAGCTGCGAAAGAAGTTGACAAGAGAGGGGAGGTCGATAAAGACATCATTTTCCTTGTGGACAGCAAAGCAGCCATAAGGATGCTAGAATCAGTCTTAGTGTCCTCCAAATTAGTTGAAACCTGTAGGTCGGAACTGGGAAGGATCTTTCAAAAGAACAGTTTAAAACTGTGTTGGGTTCCTGGGCACAGTGAAGTGCACGGAAATGTAAAAGCGGATCAGCTCACTAGGGAGGGATCCCGTGAGGCGCACCTGCATGAGAAAGTGGGGGTAGGGGTCTCAATGAAAGTTCTTAGGCAGGATATAAAGGTATCAGCCTACGAGCTAGCATTGAGGCGCTGGAGAAATTTAGGCACATGCTGTACCGCTAGACAGATGTGGCCAAATTATAACAAAAAGCGCACTCTGGGCTTGTTATCCCTAGACAGAGGTGCAATAAGAAACCTTGTGGGCATACTGACGGGTCATGTGGCTTTCGGTGAACATGCAAGAAGAATCGGGCTCCCAGCGAACGACCTGTGTCGAAGCTGCGGTGATGAAGAGGAGACATAATCTGTAGAGCATCTTCTCTGCAGTTGTCCGGCTCTAGCGAATAATAGGAAAAAACACTTAGGTGCTTTCTTTTTCGTGAAGCTAAGTGAGCTTAGTGTTATGAGAATGGACCAGTTCTTGGATTTCCTCAAGGAATCGGGGTGGTTCATGGAATAATATGGTAGTTTTTCCATGTCTTCAGGGAACAATGGGCCAATGGGGCCTAAGTGAAGCGGAAGCCGTGCGGCTTAGCACCCTTCAACCTTACCTAACCTAACCATCTTCTGAAGATAATTTCCACAATCCGCATTTGCTTTCAAGTTTTCCTAAGAAACTGATGATATTTATTTATTATAGAAAAAACTCTTTTTTGGATGATGGAAATTTTCTGGAACTGTCATCATGAAGTAGTGTTGAGTTTATATGTTTCCCTTTTGAGAAACAAATAAACTCTAAACTCTTTTGCACTAAATCAATAAAGCTAACAAACACAAGGGTGGCAGTGTTGATGTCTTGTTTTTTTGATGCATTGCAGTGAACTACAAACTAGAATATAAAAACCTTCAGTCAAGTGATGCATTTGAATGTGTTCGTATAAAGCAAATGACGGAAGCATAACAAATTAGTGTTGCCAATATCAAATTTGATAAAGTTATACTGATTTTTTTTATACTTGCACTATTTGTAAATGTTCTAATATTTGAAAAAAATCAAAAATTAACTTCCTTTTATGTAAAATCGGATTTTTTCATTAACAACACTGTAACTTGATTGTCTTATTCGTTTTTATCTGGTGTCGGAATTCTTCACCAACATTGTAACTTGATCGTATATGTAAATATTTTGATGCTTTTCATTTGATTCGTACTAATTCAGTAAGTAACTGCTGCAAATCAAGTCAATTCTTTAACAGTCTCAGAGAGAGTCTCATATTTCGATTCTGTTGTCAACAATAAAAACTAATCAATTTGTAGTTTATATCGATTGCTACGGTCTCCAAATTAAAGTCGTTGATAATTTTCTAGGCGCATTTGTTCGATAGCCAAGTTTCATTGCGTTCATCTCAAAAGGCGTCTTTAAGGAGTCTGCCTTTAGCAGTGTAAAAACGGGTTATTTTCAATAATTTTATAGATAGGTTTAAATTTAAAATATTGATAAAGGAAGGGTTATACTCAATAAATACACTCCCGAAAAAGACAAAAAAAAAACATTTTTTTTATTCATTTATGTGAGTTTTTATCAATGAAAATGCTGATTGAAAAAATATCGAAAAAACGGGGTGTTGATAACATTTTGGAGATGGTTGATCTGAATCAAAAAAATCAAATAGTTTTAGGTTCAGTATGTTAATAGCTATAGCGTGAACAGAACGATTTTTGATTTTTGCAAAATTGATAAAATAATACGAAAAAACATGCTTTTTCAACGTTTTTGGCCAAAAAATATTTCAAATCAACATTTTGGAATTTGGTGAGAATCGGTTCAGTGTTTCCCGAGATTTCATCAACGCGGCGTTGAAAAACGTTGTTTCGAGAAGAACGCGGTTAAGGTTTTTTTAATGAAGAATCGCGCTCGGGTTACAAAGTGAAAATTGCCCCAAAATACAATTAGACTCCTCCGATCTTTATAAAATTTGAATATCATATTTCTGCATATATATACTTTCCAAAATCACAATAAAAAATCGATTTTTTGTAAATGATAAAGAGGGTAGACCCCTTAAGTATTCTATGACTTTTTCGAGGCACCTGTTGATTTCACGTCTCCAATTATTTGCAACAAATGAAACATTGAGATTTGAACTTTATTCGTAGAGTTTTAATGTGTATAAACGAAACTGCGATTATGAGTAACCGCAAATGAATCGCAGTGATTTTGGCTTGGCTGCGTGACGGACGGCGTGAAGCTAAACTTATCATTCTTAGTGGCGATGTCACATGACATATACTCAAATTTGGCAAATCAACCATCAGTGGTTCGCTAGAATTACAATGCGAAAGTGATAAAACGATTGGATTTTTTTATAAGTCTACCTGATCGTGTTCTCACTTCTGTGTCCTTGACTTTATCTAAGTTAGAATCTTTGCTCGACCTATTAACTTGATCATCAATAGGAATGTTTGTTTTGGTAACGTCTTTGTGTCTTAGGCTAGTTTGTATTACATTTTGATTATTTTTACTATGTACAATTTTGATCGTATTTTCGATTATTGTGGCTTTAAGACGATCAATACCGCTAATAATCTATCTATCACCGAAAATCGCTTTTTTACTTCTTTTTCCATTACTTTAAATGGGCCGTCGTAAGGCTGTTTGAATGGTGCCCTGACGGAAGCGTCTCGCAAAAACACATGAGTACAATTTTTGATTTGACATAATGTTTTTAAAACCCTAATACCGCTAATAATCTATCTATCACCGAAAATCGCTTTTTTACTTCTTTTTCCATTACTTTAAATGGGCCGTCGTAAGGCTGTTTGAATGGTGCCCTGACGGAAGCGTCTCGCAAAAACACATGAGTACAATTTTTGATTTGACATAATGTTTTTCGTTCGAATGGTTCGATGATGACACTGATGTGATCTGATCCATAGTTGATTTTAAATCATTTACAAAATTCGAAGAGTACTCGGTAGTATCGTTACCGAAAAAATCTTCCGGCAATTTCAGAGTAGTTCCAAATACTAGCTCTGCAGGTGATGCCTGTAAATTCGCTTTGAGTGTAGTGTGCAAGCTAAGTAAGACAAGGGGTAAAGACTCGTACCATGTTTTTTTCAAAATGACACATGATCGCTTTTTTGAAACTATTCATTTGGTAATGTATGATTTCACTGATGCTTATGTCGGAAAATGGAATTGATTCCAAAGGAATGCATAGGGAATCTGAAAAGTAATCATTGAGTGATTGAAAATTTCTATACATTACCTAGTAATGCAAAAATGAAGCGATGGTAACATATTGTCGCGACATAGTCGCGGCTGCCAGGGCATGGAATAATGGCTAAAAAACAATGTAACACCGAAAATCGCAATTTTGACTCGTTTTTCATCACTGCCTCGATTCCGTAATCATTCTTCGGAAGCTAATGCGGATCGTTTTCGCCATACCGCCTCGATTACTTTAACATGGCGATGTCATTGGCAGGATCCGTGCTTACTCCATTTCGCATTACCAGGAAGCGATGCTGGAATCAATGCCTCAGAATGTGTTCCACAATGCTTACTTGGTAATCGGTTCTGGAAGGCATTACTTGGAATCAATGATGGAATGCATTCCAACGAATTGATTTCAGCATCGCTTCCTGGTAATGCGAAATGGATATACACTCATTAACTTCCTCTGGCTTTTCTACATGCAGAGAATCAGTAGCAGAAATATCTGTTGTTTCTTTCATTGTTTTAGATTTTGGCATTGAGTCTATCACCCCAGTGTATCCTTGTCGTTCGTCTTCCTCATTATTTAGTCTTGATAAATAGTCCGCTACTTTGTTGTCATTTCCTTTAATATATTCAATATTGAAATCAAATTCATTTAACCTAAGCTTCCATCTAATAAGTTTTTGATTTGGTTCTTTGTTCTTTGACTCGTAAGCCAAATTAAGGGGGTAGTCTCATGTCCGAGGTTAAATTTTGAAGGTTTTTAAAGATTTTTTTTTGGGTGGAAATGAAATACAATCTTCTTAGGATAATTATGTGTTATTATTTAGCTATTGAATAATACAAACAAAAATTTTGTTAAACAAAAAAAAATATTTTAACGTCATTTTGGTGAGGTAAAGTAGGTCTCTTAAAAAAAAAGTAGGTGGCTGGCCCCCCTGATTGCACCTTTTGTAATCATCTGAAATCGAAATTCCAAAAAGATTATTATTCAATAGGGCCGCCATTCTGTCACGTAGCAGATTTAAAAAATTTGAGTGAAAAATAGCAAAATGGCGGCCTTGTAAATTTGTTTTTTTAAAAATCGACTGTTTTTTCGGTTTAAAATCGAGATTTAAATAAAAAAGTAAATAAAAAAATCTAATTCTGTTACCGGACAGAACCATTTATGTTTACAATATTGTGTTAAAATTTCAGCCCAATCGGTTCAATAGTTTTTTGTTAACCATCCGGGCCGATGGAAAAAAGTAGTTTCTAGAAAAACGCGTTTAAAGTCTGGAAAAGAAAAATGCACAAGAAGCGTGTATGACAGGTGTGTCACACTGTCTTAAACTGTTCTTCTAAGATATAGGGAACGCTTTAAAACAATTGTTAAGTTTATTGTATTGTAATGCAACGCCACAATTTTCACAAATTTTGTGCCGTTTTTGTATTTTTTTCGTATTTTATCAACTTCACCCACGAACAAATGCCACAAAGTGGCGCGAGGTGAATTTCGCACGAATTTTGTTACACGTAACGCCATACAGTTCACAAGAACTGCATGAATAATCCATAGAGTGGCGGGTAACCGTCGTGTTACAGTGACTTAAAATGGAATAAAATGTAAGGTTTGAAATTTGTAAGGAATTATTCGGTATGTTACAGTAATGTCACACGGTGGTATAAAGGGTTAACAGTTTGAAATACAAGCATATACTGATTTTCATTTTTCTTTGAAATGCCAAAATTCTACGTGTCGTACACTACAAGCATGAATTTTTCAAGGCTATAGGGTCGCAAAAAATAGCGCAGATAAGAGCGCCGCAGCTGCAGGGTACGCTCCCCGTATTATTTGTTGTAACTTTAAAATGGCTTAGTATATGGGTCTAAAATTTTCACAGTATACTCTCAACTTATTATACTTTGAAAATATGCAACATAAAAAAAATCAATTTTTTGAAAATCTAACATGAGACTACCCCCTTAACAGTCTGTGGTCTGTTTGCAGCGTAAATTGTCTTCCATATAGGTATGGTCGAAAGAATTTAGTTCCCCATACAATGGCAAGTAACTCCTTTTCTATAACCGAATAGTTCATTTCATGCTCATTCAACGTTCTTGATGCGTATGCGATTGGATGCTTATTCTGAGATAGAACTGCTCCTTACGCATATTTTGATGCATCTGTTGTCAGAGTAAAAGGTTTTGAGAAGTCGGGATACCTCAAAACTGGTGGCTTGGTTAAAAGTTGTTTAAGTTTTATGAATGATTCTACATAATGAAGGTTGTGAATATCTATTTTTGAGTCCTTTTTTGAAAATTTTGTTAACGGGACAGTTAAAGATGAATAGTAGTAACCCGTGAATCCTAAAAATGATCTGAGCTGTTTCATTGTTTTTGGTATTTGTATTTTTTGAATTTTATCCAGTTTTTCTGGATTTGGTCTAATTCCTTATTCAGTCAGTATTTGTCCCAAAAATTCTGTTTGCTTTGCGAAGAAAGTGCATTTATCTGATTGAATTTTCAGGTTATCCTCTGCAAGTTTATTGAATATTTTATTTATAGAGTCAATGTGTTCTTGGAGAGAAGTACTAAATATTAAGACGTCATCTAAATAAACGACACATATTTTATTAATATATTCTTTTAATACTGAATTTATCATCCTTTGAAAGGTGGCTGGAGCATTTTTTAGTCCAAATGGCATTCTAAGATATTCATAATGTCCATTATGTGTACTAAATGCTGTTTTTGCTCTATCTCTAGGATGGACCATTATCTGATGGAATCCTTTTGCGAGATCAACAGTAGTAAAATATGATGCTTTCCCAAGTTTATCGAAAAGGTCGTCGATGTTTGAAATCGGGAACTTGTCGCTAATAGTAATCTCATTGAGCTTCCTGTAATCAGTAACAAATCTCCATTTAGTTTTTCCTGAATTGTCTGTTTTTTTGGGGACAATCCAAACGGGTGCATTGTATGGTGAATTGCTGGGTACAATTATATTATTGTCTAGCATTTCTTGAATTCTTTTTGATGAACTTGTGGGAATCTATAGATTCTTGTGATTATAGGCTTATCACTCGTAGTCTTTATTTCATGCTGGGTAATGTTTGTGAAACTCAATGTGTCTCCTTCTCTATAAAATAATTTTGCATACTTCTTAATTAATTTTAATAGTTAGTTTTTTTCTTCGCTATTCAAATGATCCATTTCAATATTTAGATCTTTGACTAGTGTTGGCTCTGCTACTATTAAATTTAATGAATTAGCTACAGCTTCGCTATCCTGATTATTTGTCATAAATGGCACTATACTGTTATTAATTTCAATATATCCTTGTTTATTATTTATAATTGACTTAGTGGGGCTTGGAACATTTTGGCCTAATATTGCTTCCAAGTTTACGTTAAAAAAGCTAGTGATTTTCTACTCTATCCAAGAGTCGTTTAAATTAAATTGTTGTGGAAATTCTGTCCAGATACCAAAATTAATTATCTCTGTAGAATGAAGGCTTTTAAAAACTAGTGGGTTACTTAACTTATGAGTTAGTTCTCGGTCAAAAATATTATTAACCAGCCGTGGGGTGCGACCCTTAAGGTCCACACGCATAACTTCCTAGTAATATTTACATACATATTAAAGATATTAAACACTATAATAATTATGGAAATAATACTACTTTTAATAATACAAATGTACCTATCATAAAAGTTATTGGAATGACTTAATATTAATCGTAACATCTACGCGAGCGTCAATTGATTACGTAAAGATTTTCGTGGATTGGTTTGATTTAATATTCACGTGGATCAATCGGAGGGGGGACAGGTTAAAAAGCCTTTTCTACGTTATTTGTTATTTTCATATCGATGGTTGAAGGACAAAACAGCGCTAGCAAAAATGAATGCAGTTTTTGTTATTACGACAACTGAAGAGATTTTGTCGCGTGGTGGCCATTTTGAATAGTTGCGGTCAAAGCTGCTAGCACTTCGGCATAATCACTGAATTTGTATATTTTCACGATTTCACATCAATGAAACTCATAATTATTTCTTATTTTCTGTTGATTTTGAGAAACATTGATTATGCAGTCAAAAATAGGTTCAATTGCATGTAAAAAGTAAAAAAATGTATTACAAATGATGACGGAAGTGACTAAAATTTTACGAACACTAAAGAACAAAACTCCTAAAAACTACAATTTTTTATTTGATGAAAGCTTTTCATAGCATATGATCTCAAAAAGTGTTGACTACAAAACATTTTACCATTCAAAACGCTGATTATCACAATTGCAAATTTGATTTGATTTGTATTGGTTTTCAAAATTTAAGCAGTGTTTTTATGAAAGTTAAAACACGGTTTTGTGAAGGGTATTCAAAATCTCCGCAAACTTTGATTGACTTTACAACAATGTCTTTAGAATAAGAGATTTAAGGTATACAAATTCGTACGAACCCTTTTTACATGGTGACTTTGAATGATTTTTTTATTTTTAATTCAATTTGTTTTGAAATCATGAGAAAATATTTTGCTAGTCTCTACAGAAATTGATAAATGTTTATAAATTTTATAAACATTTATTATCACAATGTTAATTTTATTAATTATTAATTAATTTTTTATGAAAAAAACACTAATTTTCAATATTTTTTTATTAAATTTAGAAAATGCTTTGAAGATTTTTTTTTAAATTTAAAAACATCATTAAAATGTTAATACGCGTCGATTGGCTTCTTAATGATGCAAAGATTATATTTGGTTCTCGAGATATAATGATTGACATAAATGACCATGAAGGCCATGATGACTTTTAATGACTTTTTATTTTTAATTTAATATTTTTTTTTGTAATCATGAAAAAAAAATTTGGTGGTTTTTTTACAACAACTGTTTGGAGTATATAAATTTTATAAATATTGATTACTGCGACTTGAAAATAAAGTTAAAAATTTGATATTTTTAAAAAAAAATCCAATTTTTTGCACCTTTTTTCAAAAAATTAAAAAACCGCTCCAACATTTTTTTCAAAATTTGAAAGTATCACGAAAATGTTAATACGCGTCGATTGCCGCCTTGATAAAGCAAATCGTACATTTAGTTCGCTAGATATAGCGGATGACAGGGTTGACCTTCAAGGGATGAAAACAGCAAACCGCCCCGACCGAAGTGTCCCAAAAACTTATCAGCTCTTAATATTGCAAAGACGCTTCGATTAACACTTTAACGAAGTCGGTATGACTTTATTTACGTGAGTTATGCTCGTAGAAAAACTGTCCGCGAACGCACGCACGTACGTACGTACACACACACATACATACTTCTGTCTAAAAACACTTAAAATATACTCGTAAGACCTCAAAACGTAAAGATATGTCGAAAATTTCAATTTCGATTTTCGAGGCGATTACAAGAACTTCCCATAATTAGAGATGTGTTACAGCCAGTATCGATCAAGCATCTTATAGTGATGTTTCTTATTGTTATTGATATGATTAGTAGTTCCCATTTGGTGGTTCTTGCATTTCCGAGGCTAGTATTCGAAAATTTTCCGCTTCATTTGTGTGGGCAAAATTATAAGTTATAAATGAATTTGGTTGCAATGAATGTTTCCATGTTTGGTTTGATTGTACTGTTCTCATTGATACATCTTCAATTTTAGGATTAACAGTTCTCATCGAAATATCTTCATTGCGTTGAATTTTTCGTTGCAGTGATAAATCGTGGAAAGGATTTTTTTCTTGAGGATTATAGTATTGGTTATTTGTATTTTGTTGATTAATTCGATTAGAATTATACGATGGTGTAAAACTGTCGATAGGATCATAGTGTCTATTTCTATTTATATTGGCTGAAACCAATTGATCGTTGTTATTTTTAATGGAAAGCAATGGAGTTTTGTACGTTTCATTGCTTCTGTACTTATAATTATTATTTTTAAAATAACTTTTTTGGGGATATATGAAACTATTACTTCTGAAATTCGAATTATTTACTGGAAGGTGAACCTCACGCTCTTGCTCCATTTCTATAAGAAGCTGATATGCTTCATCCAGTGTCAAACATTTGTTTTGAGTTATCAACAACGCCTTATATCCAGTGATGTATGCTTTAAATTTGGAAATCGCAAGTGATTCATTGTTTAACGTGTTGAAATATGGAATTGGTGATACTTCTTGCTTAAATCTCTGGTTTAATTTATTTAAAACATGGCTGATTTGATTATATACATTTGTTATGTTATGGTTAAATTGAATGCTTTGCATTTGAGCAATGAGACAGTTGAAGGACTCATTGATTCCATATTTTTGAAGTAATTTGAACTTAATAGTTTCCCAACGAGAATCCGGAAATTGATTCACAACTTGCTGGGGTTTTCCTCTAATTTTTCCCAATATTATCGGCTCCAAAAATTGTCTTTGCTCTTCCGAGCAGAATTGCAAAATTTGTCTACTGTTGCACAAAAACTTTGGATAGATATGCCATACTTGGATTCAGTGAATTCTTCTATTTTTTGTATATTGCTTAATATTTCACTAAAACTAAGATGAAGTGTGCTAATTCTATTTTGGTTAATCTGTACACTTTTCGATATGCTGTCTATTTGGGCTTTCATACCGTTTGGCGCAGAATTTTCACCAAAAGACGGAAATTTTTGATCTATGATGCTGCGACTTTCTTCCTGAGGTGTGACTGACTCACTGTTTCCGGGCAAATATGCCATTTTACAGGTATTGGTACCAACTTACTTGTAGAGTATTCCTTGGTTCCTCGAATACGGTGATGGAACTGGATCCTTGTCCGGTTGTTGATTTACTATGTTGCTAAGGTCCTTAAATGCATCGATGGGACTAGATCCTTGTCCGGTTGTTGATAAAAGGACAAGGTTTTAGTTCTCTTGCCAGAACCAACTAAGTTTACGAGTCTTCAGTTAGATTTATCACATTTATGTTTGTAAAATAATTGTTTAATCTGTATCGTTTTACAAAAACTGGTGATTTTAGACGAGTCTTTTGAGATACTAAGTCCTTTTTTGAACTTGTGCGACACTTAATCCTTTTCTTAACGTATGTTTAATATTTCTTCACTAGCACTATTCACGGTTTTTTTTCACTGCAATGGTGATTGCTTCCGAATAATATCGCTTCGATAGCGATAAATTACGTTTTCCGTTATGGGAATAAGGTTCGTGAAACAGACTGCGCCAATTAGGGTTTTCAAAGTAAAACACTATTATCTTAACTTGACTTATTATATTTTATTAAAAAGAACGTCTTAGTCTGTTCGCAATTTAAACTAGAGTGAACTTAAATCTTAAATCTAACATCTTCTACTTACGAACATATGTACAACAGATGTGGGATCATTTCTTGTACTCATTTTGCATTGTTTACCTAAATGTATTATTTCCCACGTTTTCAATATGCACATTTTTCACCATATGGTCATCACAAAAAAGATTAGGAAAAAGGTTATTTTATGGTTTTATTTCATAGCATCCTTTTCCGAATCTTATCTTATGGATGCCATATGTGTTGAGGATAGGAACTATCCGTAACTCTCTTTCATACCATTTGCTTGTGGGTGATAAGGCGTAGTGCGTATATGTTTGCAGGCAAGTAGACAGTTCAGTTCTTTGGATAAATTCGACTCGAACTGCCTACCCTGATCTGTGGTTATGGGTAAAGGTACGCCGAAAAGAGAAATCCAGGCGTGCATTAAAACTTCAGAAACTGTCTCGGCTGTCATATTTTCGATTGGGAGTGCAACTGGCCAGCATGTGAAACGATCAAGTCAATGTTCATATGTTGAAATCGATCTTCTGGCGCTTTGAAATTTGGAAGTACGGTTTTGTTGTGGATCGTAACTTTGCTTTTTTGACACATTATGCATTCTGAGACCCATCAAGAAATGTTCAGACTCATGTGTGGCCAGGCAGTGTCAGTAGATTGACCGAAGCTCTTTTACTGGTGTGTGAAAAATTGTGGATTAGGTGGAAAATTCTTTTTCGCAGCTGTTTGATTATGAACGCACGAAGCTGCTTTGACGATGTGTCACAGTAAGCGCATAAGTCTGTATTTGGAACTACTATTTTGTTCAGCGTTAGGGAGCTATAAATCTTTCCTTTTTAAATGTTTTCTACTTCGTCGTTTTTTGGGGAAATTGCTAGACTTTTGAGTGTAATATTGGCTGATTCGATATCCTCGATACGAGAGAGCATGTCCGCAACTATATTGTCTTTTCCATGCACATGCCGAATGTCAGTTGTATACTGACCAATAAGATCTAATTGTCGCAACGGGCGTGGCGATGGTTTGTCAAGTTTTTGCTGTAAACCGAATGTCAACGGTTTATGATCTGTGTATACGATACATTCACGTCCGTCGATCATTAAGGCTATAGCGGGATAAGAGAGGCTAATTGGCACTCACCTGGATTTTTATTATGAATCGGCCATTCGAAAGTACATAATCAAAAACCACTTAAGCCGAATTTTCAAATCTCTAAACCCCTGATAGAGGTCTCTGCGCTGAAAATAATTTTTTTTCGTTTTTTATTTTTCTTGGGCGTAGTTTTCACTTAAAAAATTTGAAAAAATCACAGACATGTGTTTTAACACCACAAAATAACATGATTTTTTCTGATTTTTTCAATCAAAATTGAGGTCAGGAAAAATCTTGAATTTTTCAAAGGTTTTTTAGGTTATGTACATCATTTTTGGCTAACTTCTAAATTGAGGTTTTTTATGTATTTTTTCTTGCTCTTTCAAATAGTGATATGGAAATTACTATTTTCGGAGTGGAACATAATCAAAATTAAAAAAAAATGTTTTTTCCACATTAACACCCCCCCCCATTTTTTGCACATAGTCTCAAACGCCAATGGTTCAATAAGTATTTGTATTTAGTTTTTATTTTATCTTATATTTATCCTTGAATCCCACACTCTAAAGTACCATTTTTTGATCATAGCGTGCTCAAAACTAAAAAAAAAATATTTTTTCGCATTTTTCCTATTGTTTCGAAACGTAACATCAAAAACCAATGGCTAAATCTATTTTGATATTTATTTTTTCTCTCATTTTACCACAAAGAAGACAGTCAATAGGTTTCAGAACATCTAAACAATTCTAGAAACTAATTTTTTTAATGGAAAATTCTTTTAGATGAGAATGTTACAGAGCGTATTACATAAGTATTCGTAAAACATATGAACACATTTATTTTATATATAAATACATAACCTCAAGTCTGATTTCAACACTCTCTTAACATCAAATTATAATAATATTCTTAATCGTCATTACTGTGTTCGTTAATAACAGGATCAATATCGAGCAGAAAACATATCCGTAAGAATTTTTGCTGGTCTAATAATTTTTATTACAAAAATACCACAAACTTCGCAACGTCGCAACCACTCGGTTTTCACTTATAATTAAAGTTTGTGGTATTTTTGTACCGTTTGTTGATGTCAAAAACAGTTATTGATGTTCGATTAACAATTGCACTAATAATAATGAATTATTAGATAATAATAAAAATTATTAGACTAGCAAAAATTCTTACGGATATGTTTTCTGCTCCAGATATTGATCCTGTTATTAACGAACGCAGTGATGACGATTAAGAATATTATTATAATTTGATGTTAAGAGAGTGTTGAAATCAGACTTGACGCTATGTATTTATATATAAAATAAATGTGTTCATATGTTTTACGAATACTTATGTAATACGCTCTGTAACATTCGATTCTAAAAGAATTTTCCAGTAAAAAAATTAGTTTCTAGAATTGTTTAGATGTTCTGAAACCTATTGACTGCCTTCTTTGTGGTAAAATGAGAGAAAAAATAAATATCAAAATAGATGTGGCCATTGGTTTTTGATGTTACGTTTCGAAACAATTAGAAAAATGCGAAAAAAATGTTTTTTAGTTTGAGCACGCTATGATTAAAAAATGGTAGTTTAGAGTGTGGGATTCAAAGATAAATATAAGTGAAATTAAAAACTAAATACAAATACTTATTGAGCCATTGGAGTTTGAGATTATGTGCAAAAAATGGGGGGGAAACGTGGAAAAAACAGTTTTTTTCTAATTTTTATTATGTTCCACTCCGAAAATAGTAATTTCCATATCACTATTTGAAAGAGCAAGAAAAAATACATAAAAAAACTCAATTTAGAAGTGAGCCAAAAATGATGTACATAACCTAAAAAACCTTTGAAAAGTTCAAGATTTTTCCTGACCTCAATTTTGATTGAAAAAATCAGAAAAAAATCATGTTATTTTGTGATGTTAAAACACATGTCTGTGATTTTTTCAAATTTTTTATGTGAAAACTACGCCCAAGAAAAATAAAAAACGAAAAAACCTTATTTTCAGCACAGAGACCTCTATGAGGGGTTAAGAGATTTGAAAATTCGGCTTAAGTGGTTTTTAATTATTTACTTTCGAATGGCCGATTCCAAATAAAAATCCAGGCAAGTGCCAATTTGCCTCTCTTATCCCGCTATAGTCTTTGTTGTGTTTTATGACTTGGAAAATTGCCAAGAGTTCGCGATCATACGTGCTATAGCGTTTCTGAGTTTCCGTCATTCGTTTCGAAAATAAACTTGCCGGCTGAAGGTAACCATTCAAAAATTGGTGAATGAGACATCTACACTGATGGCTCCAAAAATTGACGGAAAAATTGGCCGTGACGTTTTCTCAGAACAGCTAGGCCTGAAACTATCCTTCCGGCTTCCAGACCACTGCAGTGGTTGTCGGGCAGAGGTCATTGCAATATACGAGGCAGTAGACTGGCTGAGAAATCAGAAAATTTCCATAAGAAACCTGAATATTTTCTCTGACAGTCAAGCTGCTATCCAAGCACTATCCAACGTGTACACCTCATCCATGATGGTGATGGAATGCCGTACACAGCTGAACGTGATGTCACTACACTGTGAAGTGACTCTTCACTGGGTACCGGGACATAGTGATATACCGGGAAATTGCGAAGCGGATGCCTTAGCGAGAGCTGGCACTGTGCTCCAGGAGTAAACATTCACACCCCACGTCGGTCAACCTCTAGTTTCTGTAAAACTAGGATTTAAGCAGCATTCCATCAAGGCTGCAAGTAGAGCCTGGTTGTTGGAGGAAACCTGCAGGACAACCAGGCAAACTTGACCTGCACTGAGTTCCAGACGCACCAAGCAGCTCCTGAACACGAGTCGTGAAACCTTGAGTTCTATCATGTCCATACTGACTTGGCACTGTCTAATTGGCAGCCATGCAGAAAGGTTGGGCGTTCCCTTCAACGATTTCGGCCGGAGTTTCAGATCGGAAGAAGAGTAAGATACAGTCAAACACTTTCTGTGTAAATGCCCGGCACTATCCACAGAAACGCATGAAAACTGTTGCGGATCATTGTATTAAAATTTTCTTTATTTTCTACCAAAACAATTATCAATATAAATTGCATATGTACACTGTCAAATAATCGCCATTGGCAGTACTTAAATCCAATTTACTAATCCACCACTCAAATTGTCTCTCTCGAGAGGTGAGAAACGCGTATCTGATGTGGTGAGTTGAGGTGATCGAGCGAGAAGCGGCTCTTTTAGGGTATGGTCACCCATCTGATCGGTCGAATTAGCAAATTGCCATATATGGGCATAATGTTCCGACTCTAGACGAGGTGAGAAGTTGATGGTGTGAGTGTGTAGGGGGAAAAATCAGTTGGAGAGGTTGTGATCGAGGAATCGATCGAAAGATAAGCTTCGCGCAACATTCTAAAGTTTTCTGTTTTATATACATACAATCCGACGAACAATTATTCATCAAGCAATCAAACTGATCTGAAAGTCCAGACGTTTTATGGTTTCCGTTTGAAGCGATATTTTGCTTTGGCGACTAACTTGTCCAGCGCGACGCGACGAGATAGACGAACCTCGAAAACAACAACAAAGTACACCGAGTAGCCGAAGATGGCTTGTGTTGCGCCGACGACAAAAGGCTGGATCGACTGCAGTCAGATGAGGATCGGAAAACAGGGAATCTCGTGTCAAATGGAAACGGCGATGCTCAATCAATGGACATTTTTATAATTGTGAAACTTCGTTCTTCACGCCCCCATACGGTTTGCAAATGAGCGTTTGAGTGACGTCCTTAGTTAGTGCCCAGGAAGTGATCAATTTACTTCTGGAAAAATATAAAGTAAACAGCAGACCTTCCAACTTTGCTCTGTTCATTGTTCGTGACAATGGAGAACAACGACGCTTGAAAGACGAGGATTATCTTTTCGTAGCGCGTATTATGTTAGGACCACATGAAGAGGTGTCCCGACTGTTTTTCATGGATGCTCAAGAAACGCAAGAATAAGTAATGAGGTAGCTCAATTTTTAAACCTTTCTATTCCCGAATGTAGAGTGATTTTGGAGCGTTATGATTTTGAAATGGAGAAAAAAATGAAGGACCTTCAGCACGAACAAACGTGTCCCGCCTGTGATGCAGAGAGCTGTTCCACCGAATGTCGCTTGTGTTAATGTTTTTTTTGAAGATTTATAAAAGTCAATGCGGTCGCATCTGAATTGTATTGAGAAAGTGTTCAAGTAGAGTTTAAGAACGAATAAAGTGAAATCTAATAAGAAGTGAGTTTTTTTCATGGTTTCTCGCCTCCTCAGCTTGAGCGCGATTCGGTTTGTGCGGCACTTTATTGGTTTTTTGTGATTTTGATAAGCCCACGACCCGGTGAGCTAGCCGGTTTTCAAAATAATGTTACTCTACGGTCGCCACTATGCGGCCACAGTTGGTGGGTGCTCCGTACGGGGCATCTCTCGGCGATCTTCTTTCATGTGGCGTCCAAATTGGCGGGGCACATGGAGGATGATTGGCTGGGAGGGAGGTGTGGTAGTGGAAGCACGCGACAAAATCTTAGGCTCACCAGTCCTGGACAGCCTCACGGAGGTAGCTGATTTAGATATCGGCTGTATAGCCTGCTTCATACGAGGATCGAAATGGTTCTCGTCATCTCGCAGGTTTTAGTTCCGCCCTCGTCTTTTTGTGGTATTACAATGGGTCTATCTTGGCCTAAGTGAGCCATCTTTTTCCTTTTTTGATAAAGAGGGCTGCCACTACAACCAACCAAACAATGATTCCACGTAGCTCGAATGCTCTTTATGGCTTTGGGAATTTTGAAATAGCGCTAACCTTTTCTGTGGTTGACACGATTCCGTCTTTGGAAACTGTATGGTCCGAATAAGTAACTTGTGTTTGGTTGAAAATGCATTTTCGCGCAATCATTTAAGAACGGTTCGCAAATGCTTGCAATGCTCTACGGGGTTTTCCAAAGCTTTGAAAATAGACTGTAGACTGTGAAAAAATCCAAATGGTTGAATATCTTCGTAAGTCTTTGGAAAGTTTGCTAAACGTTTCGAAGACCAAAGGTCATGACATTGAATTCGAACAGTCCAAATGGTGTTATGATAGCGGTTTTTTCTTTGTCTTCTTCCGCAATAGAAATTTGATTGTATGCTTTGATGAGATCGATTTTCGAAACAAAAATTAATTCTGAAGTCGTGTGTGAAGTTTTGAATGTGTGGCAAGGGGTATCGATCTTGATCTTTTAAACCTCTATAATCACCGCATAAGTTCCATTGACCGTCTTTTTTGGGGTCATGTGAAGTGGGCTTGCCCAAGGGCTTTTAATATGTTGACAAATGGCGGCTTTAATCATAGCTTCAAATTCTAATTTTGCTAATTTGAGCTTCTCTAGGTTGAGACGACGCGCACGAGTGAAAATGGGTTGTCCCGAAGTGATGATTTGATGTTTTACAGATTTTTGTTTCAAACTATCCTTTTTCTTGAATGTGGGAGGCATTGTGAGATCTTTGTATATACTAATGAAATCGTTGCAATCTGAATTGCAATCAATTATGCTTATCCTTTCGTATCCAGTTAATTGTGAGTTGTATTTGGTGCGAAGACCGGTTTTAGCGCCCATAAGCTGTTTGTTAATGATGTCAACTAGATGTTGCAATTCATCAAGAAAATCAGCACCGAGAATTGGTTTGGCTACGTTGGCTATTGAAAAAGTCCAAATGAGATCTCGACGCAAGCCAAGGTCTATTCGACATGTAATATAGCCAAATGTTTCTATAGGCGTGCCATTTGCAGCGAAAAGTTTGAAAAATTGCGATATTTTCAAGTGTTCGAAAAGGTTTTTGGGTAAAATTTACAATTCGGTTTCCATATCTACGAAATATCTGCGTTTGTTTGACCGATCTGTAACAAAACGGCGGCGTGTGCGTTTAGCTGCCACCTCCTGAACCACCGAAACTGAGGTGGTTGTAAGTTTTCCAATTAGATTCGGGTTTAGTGAATTTGCATAGCTTTTCACAGTTTTTGGCCACCGAATTTGTAGTGAAAACGACAGTTTGGACAATTACCTCCTGATTTTGATTGTGAACGGGTGTTCGAAAAATTTCAGTTTTGATTACGACTGCGTTTAGTCTTGAATTTTTCGAAGTTCCTTGAAAGTTCATCGATTTGCGCTGCGAGTTGTGACAACGTGTTAGTCTCCGTTTTGATTTTGAAAACCTGTTAGGGTGTTGTCAACTCAACGATTTCGTGAGCGATACATGTTTCATTTAAAATTGGCTGTTCCAACTAGTCAAATACAATTGGCTCATAGCCTGTTTATTTGAGTTTATTTGTTTCTTTTTTGGAAATAATGTTGAGCGTTTAGTTAAATAAATAACAAGCACAAGAATATCCTGGCTTTATGTCTTGTTGTATGGTTACGCTGTAATAAATTTAAAACAAGAGTAAAAAAAATTCATTACATTGGTGCATTCATGTGTCTGTGTTCGTATAAATCCAAAGGACACATTAAATTTAATGTTGCGATGTAAACCGAAAATTAATCCAAATTCCTTACTCTTAGTAGCACTGTTTGTCACACATCCAAACAAAATCAAAGGCTTGTTATTTGTGAAAAAGCAAACAAAGTGAAATTATGAACTAAATTAAAGAAAAGTGTTAAAATTTTGGCAATAAAATTTGGGCTTGGGGAAAAATACCTACAACGGGTGTAGTATTTATATAGTAACAGCAATAAAAAAATAAAATAAAAGTCAAGATTATGGCCCCAATCGTCAAAAGAGGTGGGGTAGGAGTATCGAAAAAGCGAAGCTCGCCACTACTACACAGGCATAAAAAGTTCGCGTCGGCCACGGCCCCATAAGAAGTTATGGGGGCTCCCCCCTTAACAATGGTTATTTTGCATATTTTCAGAAATTATACGAAATCGTAAATTAGATCTAAAGAGTGAGTTTTAGACTTGTTTAGAAAATGAAAACATTAGAAAAATAAAAAAATTTTTTGAAAAATAAAAAAATAAAAAAATAAAAAATAACAAGCCGCGAGGTGCGACCCTTGAGGTCCACACGGTCAACTTCCCAGAAATATCTACATAAACATCAACAACATTACAACAATGAGAGGTATTCATAGCAGTAGCAGGAATGAGTTATTATGAATCATATCGTCTACGGGAGGGTCCATTGATTACGTAAGGTTTTTGGTCGATGAGGACAGATTGAATATTCACGCGGGTCAATCGGTGGGGGCCTTTTTGATCTTGAAAAAGTTTGTATATGCAGTCAAAAATATAATCAATTGCATGTAAAAAGTAGAATGTATTACAAATGATGATGGTTATTGAAATCTTACGATAATGAAAGAATAAATCTACTAAAAACAACAATTTTTTATTCCATGAAAGCTTTTCAAAGCTTATGATCTTCCAAAGTATTGACTATAAAACATATCACCATTCAAAGCGTTGATTACCACAAATACAAATTTGATTGAAATTTTGATGGTTTTCAAAATTTAAGCAGTTTTTTAATTGAAAAACTGTAAAAACTATTAAAAATCTGCTCAAATTATGTAGATATTTTAAAACTTTGATTGAATTTACAACAATTAATTTAGAATAAAAGATATAAAGTAATATCATTCGTATGAACCCTCTTTACATGGTAACTTTGAATGATTTTTTATTTTTAATTTAGTTTTTTTTCATAATCATGGAAGATAATTTTGCTGGTCTCTCTTTAAAAACTGATAAGAATGTCTAAATTTTATAAACTGGTATCACTGTGCTGTGTAAATCAAGTTAAAAAAAAAATTTTTATGAAAAAAACCATAATTTTTCGCATTTTCTTCCATTAAATTAAAAAACGGCTGAAACGAATTTTTATAATGTAAAAAACTTCACAAAGATGTTAATGTACGTCAACTGACACCATAATGATACAAATATTATATATTGTTCGTGAGATATAGTGAATGATAAAAATGACCTTGAAGATCATGATGACTTTTAATGATTTTTTATTTTTAATTTAATTTTTTACGTTATCATGAGAGGAAGTTTTGATGGCGTTTTTGTGAGCATTGTTTGGAGTATATAAATTTTGTAAACATTGATTACGTGGACTTGAAAATAAGGTTAAAAATTTATTGTTTTTGAAAAAAACCCAATTTTTTGCACTTTTTGTTAAAAATGAAAAAAACCGCTCCAAGATTTTTTTTGGAAACTTGACAGAATTACATAAATATCAATACGCGTAGATTGACACCTTATTCAAGGGAATCGTGCGTTGGGTTCGCGAGATATAACGCATGACAGAAATGACCTTCAAACGGGCAAAACAGCAAATCCCCCGACCGAAGTTTCGCAAAAACTAATCAGCTCTTAAAATTGCAAAGACGCTTCGATTGACACCGTTACAAAGTCGATACGACTTTGTTTACGTGAGATATGCTCGCAGAAAAAGTGTCCACGGGCGCACATACGTACGTACGTACGTACACACACACACATCTCCCTTTCTAAAAACGTTTTATATATACTCTATAGACCTCAAAACGTAAAGAAATGTTGAAAATTTCAATATCAATTTTCGAGGCGATTACAAGAACTTCCCATATACTATATATACTTCCCATATACTATACTATAATTAAATTAAAAGAAAGTTTATGGAAAAACTCAGCTTTCGAAACCTTGAAGCAAAAATCACTTTAATCTAACGAGAAATGACATTTCCTCACTGTGAACACAATGAACAAGATTTTATTCTTGATCAAGTTGCCTAGCTTCAGTGAAATATCATAGAAATTTTTACAAAATTACTTGATAGTGATCTTCATTGAGTTCGGAAGAGAGTTATTAAACTACCACTTTTTTGCTGGAAACTAATTCTACTGTATTGTATTGGCTTAGCTGAAGTCGATCCTTTTTGTGATATTGGATTCGTCTTTTTAAGCAAAATAAAATGTGACCACTGAATTGCTACCATAATACTTAAAGCGTTTTATCTGTTGACTAATATTAAGAAACTGAACTTCTTACAACCCCTATGTTAACAACTAGATCACGGTTACTCTTCACAATTTTCGCCTATATTGTTTTATCCCTCCGTGTAAAGATCTGAAACTCCTGCCAAACCTTCCCTATTTGGTAAATGAGATGACAACTTATTTTGAATATTTAAAACTTATAAAAAGAAAAAGGGAGCATATTTTATGGTTGAAGTCAATGACCAATAATTCAATTGTCTTACCGTATTACTAATTAATGTCAAAGATGAGAAAATTAAAAAAAAAACAGATAATACATGGTTAATAACAAAATATAAATATTTGTAAATGTAAAGCAATTTTTGCAAAATAATCATTATCAAGCCGCGACGTGTGACCCTTGCGGACCACACGGTCGACTTCCCAGTAATATCTACATTAATATTACAAATACCAAACACAATAATAATTATGAAAAAATACTACTTTCAATAATAAAAATGTACCTTTCATAAAAGTTATTGGAATGACTTAATATTAATCGTAAAATCTACGCGATGCTGCTAGTGACTTGGCGAATAAATGCGTTTGATTTTTCAACACTCCGCTTCGGCAATGGATATTTAAATGAGAAAGTATAGGCATGTGTTTATCGGACCGTATTTATTCAGATACTCACATGCGTCAAAAAGGTAAACTTTAATATTCTTCTATCATTCTTGTTTGATGTTTTTGAAAAAAAAAAATTCTACGATGCATGAAATATATGCAAAAAATTAAGTACACATATTTATTCCAATGTTTTTGGTTGGTTTTTTATTTTGAATTACTTTATTTTAGTCTGCGAATACAAATGAGCTGATGGAAGTTTAAATGAGCCTAAATCCACTCCATCACGGTAAGTTCAAATGAATGAAAATTATATATAGTTAAAAAATGATTCTACTGTTTTTCTTGTATTGCAGCTTTTTTTCTGAGGTAGACATTTTGAAGGATGCATCTCTACAGGAAGCTTATATGTAGCTTCGTGCTTTTGCTGCCAATGTTTTCTTCCGCAATTCAAAATACATCTGTTTGCAAGAATGAAGTTGTCGCTGCAGAAAACTTCGTACCGAAATTTGGTTTTAAACGTATTCAATCGGAGACCAGAATAATCCACAGAAATAGTAGTGGCATATATATGGATAACATTGATTCACCATGTATAATTCAAAATTATGCTACAAAATGCAATGAACCGTCTGTAAAAAGGCAAATAGCTCAACGTGATGCAATGGCTCCGTCCTTATGTCCTGTTAGTAACGAAAAAAACGTACTATGTATAGTAAAACACCCGAAAAAAATTCCTGAACATTTTGATCACGTTAAAATTGAACTGCTAACATCAAAAAACTACTCCAGTGAATTGAGAACCTCCGACTCTTCAATGTCAAAAAACAATAATGCTTATTTGCAGAATGGGCGTGTGTTTTCGTTTAAAGGTAATTGCCAAATTTGATTTTAAAAAGACAAAAATTGGACGTGATATGTAAGCACCAAGTATACATAATATATTTAACATTTTAAAGATGATATTTAAGTCTATTTGGCTTATACATATGCTCGAGTATTTCTGTCAAAAATAGCACAAAACTATTCAATTTGCATTCACATCAATACATGGATTTCTTTTAGGTTCCTGCAAATTATTGCGTGTTTGTTTTGCAAATAAAATTTTCTTTGATTTTTATTGTTTTGGTGGGGGCAGAAAACAAAAGTTATTTCGGATGGTTAACTGTGACGAGCCTATATCCTTTTCGGCAAGGCAGTAATTTTTTGGTCACATGCTGAATGGAATTTTATTAGCGTCATATTTTCGTTGATAAGCTTTGATTGGCATTGCAGCGAAGCCAGAACCTTTTCTTCACCTATTTCAATTGTTGACCTAATATTTGATTTGGGTTACAAAATGCTTATAGCATTTATATGTTTTTACTTTTTAAAGTGAAAAACTTACGTGCAACTATTCTTGCACTAGCTGCAGATATAACGAGGTGTAAGTAGGCATGTGTTTCCCAGAATTCAAGTGAACTTAAAAGGTTTGTGGCTAGTGAGT
Source organism: Oxycera nigricornis (assembly GCA_963942545.1). Lineage (NCBI taxonomy): Eukaryota > Metazoa > Arthropoda > Insecta > Diptera > Stratiomyidae > Oxycera > Oxycera nigricornis. The sequence continues at coordinate 73,872,063 of OZ012660.1, forward strand.
GACTAGAAGCAATGCTGGCAAATATATCCTTCAAGGAAAGCAGATCTTTGGAGTGTTTTGGGGAATCTAGTTTCGTCACCAACGTCTAACAAGAGACATGAGAACTACTGAGTTTTCGAAAGTGTAGCTCTGAAGATCAACTACAACTACGTTCAAGTCTCTCGGCTGATTGGGAAAAAAGGAGGAAACACAGAAAACAGAGTTTAAGAAAATTGATGCTTGGTTAAGGTGTACAGCTTTTGTTGAGCACATCATCAAAACAAATGACAAGACTGTACAAAAACTTTTTGACTCTGTGGTCTAAGAAATACTTTAGGTAGGAGTATTGGAACTTTCTTCAAGTGCCTGGTCGTCTTCAATTCTCCTGGTGCAGAAGAAGGGGAAGTACGGGTTTTGCGTCAATTTTCAAAAACTAAATAACTTATTCACGGAAGCTCTGAGTGCACTCCGCATGCTAACAACCATGTTGGGTAAACTGGGTTCTGGGAACTTGCCTTCATCATACATAATGTCGGTGCACTAGCGGAAACGTCAATGTTCGGCATCCACAATACCAGGTAAGGAGCTATATACTTTGAAAGTAATGCCAAATTGGGTAAAAAACATTTCATTTACATATGAGGACCTGAGTTTATCTGTATGTGGTCAAATAGCTTCATGAATGAACAAATATTGCATATTACCTCGTAAATGTTTTCTGCAACATCTTAAACTAATCATTATATGTATAAGGTTTCTAATTGATACACTCATAAATGAAGACGACACACGTTCAGTAACTCGACACAACTCGTTGCAGCGATCAATGCACTGCTAGCCATGATGTTTTTTTGGTTGCTTGAGTCATGTGGGAAATTTACTTGTAATGATTAGTTATTGCATCAATTAGAGCATTTCCTACTTTGTCGTGGAAGTTATTTTTTACACTATTTATTATTAATTAGTTTATAAGGGTTTGATCCCCAACGGGTGTTGCAATAAGAGTTTATATAGATAGCGAGTAGAAATTTAAAAAATACAGTCTTGTTAGATCTATTGAACGTGTTTCATAAAATGCATATCCACCTCGGTACTCTCAAAGATTTCCTGGATTATGCCTATCTAGCGATGCTGGTAATGCCTTTTATCGGCACTTTTAGTATTTGGTCAGTGGCAAAAATGTTGTAATGTAACTTTTAACTTCCCAGTATATGGGAAGCTCTTGTAATCGCCTCGAAAATCGAAATTGAAATTTTCAACTTAGTTGTTTATCCCGCGTTTTAAGGTTTTAGAGTATATATAAAATGAGATGTATGTGTTTGTGTGTGTGTGTGTGTGTTTGTGTGTGTGTGTGTGTGTGTGTGTGTGTGTGTGTGTACGTTCGTGGACATTTTTTGGTACGAGCATAACTCACGTAAACAAAATTATACCGAATTTGTTGAAGTGTCAATCGAAGCGTCTTTGCAATCAAGGTGATTTCTGTCATGCACTTTATCTCGCGAACCAAACAAAAGATTTGCATAGTTAAGGAATCAGTCGACGCGCATTAATATTTTTGTGATTCTGTTAAATTTTTAAAATAATTGTTGTAGTCGTTTTTTAGTCTTTTAAAAAGAAGTGCAAGAACTTTGATTTCTTTCATATATAATAAATTTCTAAACAGATTTGAAATACACTGTAATCAATGTTTATAAAATTTATATACTTCATACAGTTTCTATAAAAACATCAGCAAAACTTTTTCTCTTGATGACAAAAAAAATTAAATTGAAAATAATAATATCTCTAGGCCTCATCATGACCAAAGTAATTTTTGTGATGTTTTTAAATTTATTGACAAATTGTGGGTGCCTTTTTAAATTAAATAAAAAATTGGGAAAAATTGATTTGTTTTTTTTCATGAAAAAGAAAATTTTCAACCTGGTTTGCACAATACAGTAATGAATGTTTGTAAAATTTATAAATTCGTATCAATTTCTGTGGAGAAACCAGCAAAAAACATTTCCATGATTATAACCAAATTAAATTGAAAATAAACAATCAATCAAGGTCAACATGTAAAAGTGTTTATACGAATCATACTACCTGAAAACTCTTATTCTAAAGACATTGTTTAGTCAATCAAAGTTTCTAAATGTTTGCGTAGCTGGAGCAGATTTTGATAGGTTTTCACAGTGCCGTGTTTTAATTTTAATAAGAAAACTGCTCAAGTTTGAATTTGTTGTAACCAACGCTTTTAAGTCAATATTTTCAAAATCATGTTTAAAAAACTTTCATCAAATCAAAAAATGTAGATTACGTAGCGTTGATCTTTAATGTTTGTACGATTTCAATTACTTCCTCCATCATCATTTGTAATACATTTTACTTTTTACATGCAAATAAAGCGATTATTATAATATCTATAATAAGAAATAATTATTTATTTAATTATGTATGTATAATCGTGAAAAAAGACAAATTCAGTGATTATGCCGAAGTGATGGCAATTTTCAACGAACTATACAAAATGGCCACCATGCGACAAAATCTTTCCGGTGGGTGTAATAACAAAAACTGCATTCTTTTTTGCTAGCGTTGTTTTGTCCTTCAAGAATCGATATGAAAATAACAAATAACGTAGAAAAGGCTTCGCAAGCTGCTCCTTTCCGATTGATCTGCGTGGATATTCAATCAAAGCAATCCACTTTCTATCCACCAAAAGTCTAATGTACGTCTTAAATGAACGGTTGCGTAGATGATATGATTAATTACTCATTCCAATTACTATTTTCTTTCATTATTATTATTTAAACTAGAATTACTTTCATAATTTGTTTATGTTTAATATTTTTGATATTTATCTAGACATTACAGGGAAGTTGGCCGTATGAACCTCAAGGGTCGCACCTCACGGCTTGTTTTAATTTGGTATCTTCACATCATCGGGAGTTATAGATATAATAATTCATTTCATCATGGAGAGGACCACACTTACGATATGGAAGACTTACATTAAGGCAAAGAACGAACATCAAAACATGGCAGTCCAACCTCATTAAAAACAGGTTAGGGGAACTATTTGCGGTGCTGTCGTGGAACCGATGATTGATTTTAAATTTCACAACAACAACGATACCATTGAAAGAACTCTTAAAAAAGGGGAAATAAATTTGAATAGAAGTAAGAATGTGAATCAAATACCCGAAACGAGTGTTAAGCAATTCTGTGGATTGTTTGAAATCTGCGACTCTATAAAGAGGGGATACAATTCGCTGTGATGACAGACCAATACTTATTTGGATGGCTGAGCAATTTGAACGAGCAGACGGAGCACCTGGCGATATGGGTAGTTTAGCTGCAACGTTGACCTCATCTGTTTATTTGTCCATTTTATGCTAGGCTCAAACTTTTTGCTTCGAGTGCTGACCTGTCACTGCAAAATTAGTTTACTGTGTGTTTGATGAAGGCTTAAAAGGTTTGTCGATTGTAAGAGGAGCACGTATTTTATATTTTTTAAGTTTCATAGATCTGGTGTGCCCAGATTTGTTCCAATCAGAATGAAAAGGAATTCACTTTTAGATGCAAGCATTTATCGTAGAACGATGGAATCGTGAGATTAAAAAATGGTAAACACAATCATGTGCACTGGTGACCTATACGCACGAAGTGTTGTCATAAGTCTCGTTCTTCAGTTTGTATCAACTTCATTAGTCCTTTCAATCCAGCTAGAGAAAACTCTAGCTAGATTGGCTCTCACTGTAGTTAAAGAAGTTGAAAAAAATTGTCTTGACTAATTTGCACACAACGCAAAAGCCTACACAGTACTTCACAGTAACTTTCATTGATATCACTAATGGGAATCTTAGATTAAAGTAAAGTATTCAATTGAGTTTGTGGAATTACAAATGAATATTGTAAGTTCATAAGAATGGATTATACAAAGTAAGATAAAATGAGTGGAAAATTACAAATTATTAAATATCTCTTTTCACGATTTTACAATTTAATTTAAATTAAAAAAATTAATTTCTTGTAGACCAGATTTTATAGTTAGTCTAAGTAGTATTGAAATTATTTTGTGCCTTATTCACAGCTTAAGCAACTACCTTCAAACCTTACAATTCCTTAAACTTGGATTTAAGCTTGATCGCCATTATTAAATATCTCAGTTTGAACCCTTTTTTTCAACGATTTAACAATTTAAGCTACATTAAAAAATCTAATTTCAAAATTTTCTTTTAAAGAACCGTGTATTTAACTATTAATTCAGATGTACATTTCGTCTGGCTTACCAAGAAGTCTTCAGTGTGTAACTAATTATCTAAGTCCAGTGTTGTTAATCCCTGGCGTTTTACATTTTAGTCTCAAAATCTACAATAATTAGCTTTACTGATTTATATTTACATTCCTTAATTCGTTGTTCATTCTAATCCCATTTTTAAATGATCAGTAAAAACGAAACAAGTGAAAATAGTTCGAAATCATACAATTCATCTAATTGTTATTGATGTGTGAATGTGTGATAATAATAAATGGCTGATTTTCCCGTTTGAAACTTGACGTCCATACCAATAAAAAAATGTAAGTTTTTCATGAATTTCCTTGAATGTTTATTATTATTTTAGCTTTTGATAGTTTTTTCTAATTGTTTTGTGATCAAAAAATTTTGATTTAGATCTAGGGTAATTACATATTTTTAAAGTTAATTAGAATTTTAAATTTTAATTTGTTTGTCAATAAAATAACGAATGAAAAATTTAATCCTTGAGAGTTTTTTCCAGAGTCTTTCCTCTCAATATTTAAATTTCAACAGATAAACGAACTGGGTCTGGCATGCAAATCATATACGGTTTCTCAAGTTTTACACCCAGTTGGTGGCTTCTGCGCTTGGCAAACTCTATTAAAACTCGCTTTCCTTCCGAGAGAAGCATGGCCACACGAAAAGTTGTTCGCTTGAGCTTTGGCTGGCACTGCGCAACACTATAATATAAATTGAACAAAACATATTACACCACGATTTCACATAACTTTTGTTACTTTGCACCAATCTGATCATTGAACTTACATGCTTGCCCGTGGTATTTAAATCTCGACACCGACTAAGTGGGATGTCAAATTATGATAAGTATGCGTTTTCCGTGACATATAACGTAATATAAATTTCTATGAATTACAAAAATATATTACCAAACGCAAAATCATACTTCATACTTAGATTTCATTAGTTGTACAAAATGTCACTTTGTTGGCTTTGGCCGTGTGCGGGCGGGTGTTGTCGTTCAACAAGCACACTCCTTTCGTCAAAATTCCTCTTCGTTTGTTTTGAATTGCTATCTTGAGTTTTTTAGGGGCTCACAGTATCTTGCTGCATTAATTGCCCATTAAATGCCCTTGAGGCAAAAATTCGATCAAAATGATCCCTTTTCGGTCCCAAAACATAGTATATAGCCATGACTTTTTGCCCGTAATTGAAGTTTTGAATTTTTTGGCAGATGTCGAACTGGTGTGCCGCCACTGTGATGACTATCTTTTTGTCTCAGGAGTATAATGAGCTACCCAGGTTTCATCTCCAGCTACAATCGAGCTTAAAAAATCTTTACCTATTCATTCAAATCGCTCAAGGAACTTGCGAGCGCTAGCGACCCGATTCAATTTGTGCTATTCAGTCAGTTGTTTTGGGACCCATCTTGTGCATAACTTTTGGAATCGCAGGATTTCTGTACTTGTTTCGTGTAAGAGAGATTCGGAGAGCTGTGAAAACATCGTTGAAATTTCATCCAGTGTTAATCGCCGGTCTTTACGAACAGTTTTTCTCAATTTGTTTGTACCAACTCATCGTTCAAAATTAAAGGTCTTCCGCAACTTTAATCGTCATGAACATTCGTTCTGTCCTCATTAAACTGACGATACCACTTAAACACGTTCGTTCCGTTGATAAAACCTTCGCCATAAACAGATTTGACACGTGAAAAAATCTCGATTGCTGTTTTCCTTCAGCGAGAAGTAATCGTATGACAGCGCGCAGCTAGCACCTATCCCACCAATGGGATTTTTTATCAACATATTTCACACAAGAAGACATTTCGAAACGAGTTTTTGTACTATCATGGTCTTGCTTGTGCTCATTCTGTTCAGGAAAATCCCTACTAATATGCAGTGTTGCCAATCTTAAAAAAATTCTCACATCATGAGAAGGCAACTAGTACTCTTACTTTCTGGACGTGCCTCGTAGTTATAGTGCGCTGCATGAAAAATATTTTTGATCTGTAACTTACGCAAGGTCTTGCATTGGTTGTTATTTAAATTGGTCCCTTAGATTATCTACGTAGCTGTGACGTCTTTTTGAGGTAAGAAAATATTTTTTTCTTATGGTTATTTTTTGGCTCCTTTCTTCAAAGTAAATTCCAACCCACAATCAAACGATTGGACCGTTTAATCCCCTTCTATTTGTATGCTTATTGAACTTTGCAGCTTTCTGTGGCTTTTTGAGCTTCTCTCATTTTCCACAAAAATCCACATCAGCTTGACAACATACACGGGTGTAAAATTTATGGGAAAACCAACATTCATTATGAGCTACTTTCACATTTGAATTAAAAAATCACTTAATGAAATGAACTGGTTTAATTTGGAATGACGCACACGTCTCCGCCGGATCTCAAACACAATCTTAACACATGATGGCTACGTCATCAACACCTCCATCTAATAATTCTACCATACCTGTACCTTTTGCTCAATTCATGTGTCCTTTGGTCTCATCACCCTGTAACAAATTAAATGAACTATGTTTAAATTGGTCAGCACTTATTCCACAACACAAATTTGTTTTGCCATTTCACAAATAATTTGCATTTTTTTCGAAGATATTCGGAATGATAATAATTGCAACGCAGGGTATTGTTATTCATTGTAACACTTTTATAATCGCCAATATTACAAGCCATATGAATTTTTGCCGACCACTAAAGGCAATAACATTTAGTGAATGAAGGTCAGGTAATAATGCGTCAGTAATAAGTCAAGTAGAATGTAACGAAGCAGTTAGTCTCGTCTTGTACTTTATATTGTTAAGTTTGAGAATAAAAGTTAACTTAGTCAATATGAACCAAATCGTTTGGTTTTCATTTTTTTTTACAAAAGTCAACAATTTACTTATCTGGCGCAGTAGGCAAATAACCTAAATCTAAGGATTGATTATGTAACATAATATTTATCGAAAAAAACGCAAAGCTTTTGAAAGTAACTTTTAAAAACCCAAAGATAATCAAATTTCAATTTGATTAAAAGTTCTTGCTATCATATTCAACGATTGGTTCTCCGAAATGTACTATAAAATGTGCACTCAAGAATCCAACAATTCTGCACATAGCCAACGAAAACTACAACAAGAAGAAGAATGAAGTGCTGGAGACCTACCTTCATCTGCACTACCTGGCGATCGGCGCGAAAAATTAAGACAATGTCTATTTAATTTTAAGAAATATTTTAGATAAGTTAAATGCTAAATAAGAATTTAACTCCTGTGAACCGATCAAGTTTCCTTCTTTAGCCAATGAGTCCATTATTGTCAGAATTTTCCTTAATGGAATTTAAAAAACTTGAGGTAGTTTTGTTTATAACAGAAATATAAAGAGATTGCGTGAAATTAAATATTTAATTGAAGCAACGTGAATGATAGGACAAGACAGACATAAATTTTTTTTCACGAGACAACGCAAATGTTTTGACATGTAACAAAATTTCAACATAACTCTGACGAAAACACAGACCAATTATTTTTAGTAGCGGGCAGTTAGAGCGTGGTGTAAATGTTAATTTTAGGAAACATTTCTCTAATAATCAATCTGGACAGTTTCGTCAAGATCGTCACAGTTTCAATAGTGGCAATTTGCGGTATTCAAAATTAAACAGAAACGAACCCATAGAAATAGACAACATATGACGAGAACGCCAAAATAAGTAAATCTTCAATTTCCTGCCAAGAAACGAATTTATCGATAATTGTGGTAACTATTGGCAACGAAAAAATTAAATGTCTTATTAATACCGGGTATATAACAAATCTCCTGAATAAGTATAAACGATATAGGCTTGAAACTCCAATATTTTGTAGCACTTGTGGGTGAACGGAAATTTCCCATGAGGTCATTACAGAATTACCAGTGAAATTCAGTGAAGACAGTTTGATGAGTTGGAGACTCACTAACAAATAAAAATTTTGATGAACTAATAGGACAAAATTTGTCAAAACCTACAAATGGAACTATGAACTTAAAGGAGGGATATTTGAAAAAATAATACAATAACTAGTTTTTTGAATTCATGCCCCTATAGTTATCGTTAGTTTTCGAAATTCCATTTACAGATACTGAAATACTGACAAAATTATTAGGAGAAACTATCACTCCGGAGGGGAAATAAAAACTTATTTCTCTGATAAATAAGAGCAAAAAGTTGTTTTTTTCAGGAAGGACAGCAATATACTCATGCACATACGGAAATTGACACCAATACAAATAGACTTATATATTTAAAAGTATACAGATACCCCCAAATCCATGAAGAAGAAATAAATAGGGAAATAAAAGTAACGTTAGAGCGCAGTTTTATAATGGAGATCTTCTCCCCAAACAATTCACCACGGTTCCGAAAAATGTGACGAAAGAAATGGAAAATTGTTTTTGATTAAACAGCTCTGAATAAAGTTACAGGTTGTGAGGAAAATATCCAATACCCAATATTGAGAAAATTTTAAAAAAATAGGAAGTCATCGTCTTAATAAAAGATTATGATGAAAAAAATATATATAAATACAAATTAAATTAAAAATATCTACAAACTTAAACTTGCTCAAACAGCCAAACAAATCATATTATTTGTGGACTGGCGGAGTAACTATTATGGGAATTTTGCTAAAAATTATGCAAGCTGTATTATGTGAGCGATATGTCGAGTGGGACACATTCGCTTGACTACTTTCGATTTGGCTGAAAATTAATCCACTTGTTCTGTATGTAAAGAAGATTCCCCAAGTTTCAGCTCAAAATAAGGGAAATCGCGCCAAGGGTGATTTTTTAAAGTTTTGACTAAGATTATTGAAAAAATCGTGCTGTTGCTTTTTACCAAAATATTTTGTATAACCTCAAATACGTATTTCGGTTGCTACTTGTAACCTTCTTCAGTGTTTTGTACATAAATACTTAGGATCTAATTAATTGGTAATTTGATATTATCCTAATCTTTACTATAACATTTTTTTTATTTATTTATTGCGATGCTCATTCGTGTTTCCTTTTGTGATTCAGGTATTTGAAAAGCCATGAATGTCCGTTGCGTTGGTCTGCGTTTAGAAGCTGTGTCATTGGGTTCTTGTCGATGGCGATGTTTTTCTCTACATCTAGATGTCTGCTATTTATGATGCTTTTTATTTTTGTATTCTCCATGCTGAAGGTATGGTTTTCTCTCACCATGGCTTTTCAAATATCTGGATCACAAAAGGAAACACGAATCAGCATCGCAATAAATAAATAAAAAAGTGATATAGTTAAGATTAGGATAATATCAAATTGGCAACTAATTACATCCTAAGTATTTATGTATAAAAAAGGATACAATATGCATGGAAAATTTCAGTAGTGTACAAAACACTGGAGATGGTTGCAAGTAGGAACCGAAATACGTATTTGAGGAAATACAAAATATTTTGGTGAAAAGCAACAACACGACTTTTCAATAATCTTAAAACACCACCAGAAGACTCTCAAAACAGCCAAATATGTTTTGACTGTTTTTTTATTGATTTTCAAAGTATTGTTTGCAATGTTTTTATGATAAGGTATTTGCTCACAGAAACAGCCAAAACATTTTTTCCGACGTCAAATGGTTTGCTGAACATGATCCTGTGATCAGATATATTCCAAAAAATCATGGAAAACCGGAAACGTCGTTTTTGGGAAAATATTTGATAAATTCATAGTAAAAATTACATGTTGGCAAAAATAATCTTACACAAATCAAAAGCTGCATAATACAGTCTATTTCAAGATGACACAATGTTTTGTTGGGTATTTCTTCATCCGCGCCCTCTATAGCGCAAAGAGTACGAAAAATCGTTAAAAAAGTCGATTTTCCGGGAAAATCATTAGTTTTCCAACTTTATATCCTGAAAACTCAATTCTGAGCACGGATTACGATTTCTCGCACAATTTTACATAAGAAATGGAGGTTTCGGGAACGATCTTCAATATGTATATTAATACTTTTAGCAAATTAAAGCCAATTTTAGTGAACTCGTCAATTCTTAAGTATCCGAATTTCAGTAAGGAATTGAAACTCGTTAAAGATGCAAGCGACTTTGCTATAGGAGCTATTCTGACAAAAGATAGGCTAAAAGGACCTCAAACGAGCACGAAAATAAATACTACCACATAGAAAGAGATATTTGCTATCGTTTGGGGCACTAGCTATTTCTTTTCATACATATATGGCAGAACTATTTGGTTGAAAGTTCTGCCATATAACGGACCAACAACCTCTAGTATGGTTACAAACCAAAGATAAGGGAGAAGATTTAAACCCAAGATAACAGCCATGGTTATTGTAGTAAGGCGAGTATGACATCAATATTGTCTACATTGAAGGAGAAAACAATAAGACAATAAATTTTTTAAGTAGAATCGACAAAACTACCAGAGGAATTTGAATTTTGAATGCAAATGTGCGAAAAAATCACAGCTTAACGACAAATGCAACCATTCATTTATAAGAGGAAGAGAAATATAATATGACAATGTAAGTTGCAGTCCTTGACCGTTTTTCCACTAAAATCATACTGACAAATAAGAAGCCAAAAAAAATTAAAATTGTAGATAAGAAACGCAAAGTTTTTGTGAATGCTGACAAACAAACAAACAACAAACCTTATGGCCAATTTATTTTGCAGGTAAAATGGGAGTCTTTTCGGAGTTATCCGTACACGAATATAATCTTAGTCAACAGAGCATGAAAGAAATTTTTAATAAAAGTTTTTCTTCTCCATCATGCTTAGGATATGAGAACCGAAGATGAAACTTTTAAACAAATATTAAAATATCACAGAAGGGAAATGGGACACGGAGGCAGAAATAAAAAAAAAAATATTTTAAAAACTTATAACAGGCCATTCAGAAAAACATAAATAATTTTGATACTTGCCTTTAAAACCTAAATTTTATATTACCGAGGTCCCAAATCATATTATCCGCATAGTTCATGTAGACACTTACATAAACAGAAAACATAGTTTTATAGCGTTTATCGATCAAATCTCCAAAGTCGTTATAACCCTTTAGCTACAAGATAGAAAAGTAGAATCGATAAAGCAAAATTTTTCTATCAAAGACAAACCCAAGCGTTTGGTAATGAACAACGAGTATAATTCGTTTAATGTCAAAGATTTTTTGCGATAAGAACAAGTAGAAGCTCATTTCACGAAACCAAACTGCAACACTGGAAGCGCTGTTACGATTAGCTTTCACAATACAAAAATAAAGACAAACTCAGAACATTAGAAGTATAAAAATCGAAACTATCAATTCAGTAAAGGATTTTCACATGTCTTGAAAGTTATAATAAATCTGTACATTCTACGATTAGTGCTAGCCCGATAGATGTAGAACAGGGCAATGTAGAAAGAAGTAGAATAGATGAACTTTAACAAGCTTAGTGAAAATCGAGAAGACTTACATATTATTAAAAAAGAGGGTTATGTTAAAAATAACAAAACCTTTAGACATAAGAATGAACCTTTATATCGAAAATTAAATTTAACTAACATTAAAAAATAAACAAGCCGCAAAGTGCGACCCTTGAGGTCCACACGGTCAACTTCCCAGTAATATCTAGATAAACATTAAAAATATTAAACACAATAATAATTTTGGAAATAATACTACTTTAAATAATAGCAGTAACACGAATGAGTTAATATTAATCATATCATCTACGGGAGTATCCATTGACTACGTAAGGCTTTTGGTTGATGGGTGATGATGATTGATTACCACAAATGCAAATTTGATTGAAATTTTTATGATTTTTAAATTTCAGCCGTTTTTTTTTTAATTAAAAGACTGCAAAAACTATTAAAAATATACTCAAATTATCCAAACATTTTAAAACTTTGATTGACTTTACAACATAGTCTATAAAATAAAAGATATAAGGTAATATCATTCGAAAGAACCCTTTTCATATGGTACCTTAGAATGATTTTTTTATTTTGAATTGATTTTTTTTTCAGAATCATGAAAAAAGGTTTGCTGGGTGCTCGTCAAAAACTGATAGGAATGTATAAATTTCATAAACATTCATCACTGAGTTGTGAAAAAAACCAAAAGTTTTCGCATTTTCTTCTATTAAATGAAAAATACGTCTGGAGTGGATTTTTATAATGTTGAAATAATCAAAAATATTTTAAAACACGTCGATTGACACCTTAATGATGCAAATGTTATATCTGGTTCGTGAGATATTGTCAATGGAAGAAATGACCTTGAAGATCATGATGCCTCTTAATATTTTTTTATTTTTTATTTAATTTTTTACGTAATAAGAGAAAAAGTTTTGATGTTGTTTTTACATGCACTGCTTGAAGTAAATTTTTTTTTTAAATTGAATACTGTCTTACGTAAATCAGGTTGAAAATTTATTGTTTATAGAAAAACCCTAATTTTTGCACTATTTTTCCTTAAATTAAAAAACGGCTCAAACGATTTTTTCCAAAATATGGTAAATTCACAAAAAATGTTAATACGCGTCGATTGACACTTCAACCATGCAGATGGTATGTTTGGTTCGCGAGATATGTATAATGCATGACAGAAACGACCTTGAAGATCATGATGACTGTTAATGATTTTTTATTTTTTATTTAATTGTTTACGTAATCATGAAGAAAAAGTTTTGATGTTGTTTTTACTAGTACTGCTTGAAGTATACAAATTTTATAAAAATTGAATAGTGTCTTTCGTAAATCAGGTTAAAAATTTATATTTTATATAAAAACCCCAAATTTTTGGCACTTTTTTCTCAACTCCAACGATTTTTTCGAAAATTTGATAGATTCACATAAATGTTAATACGCGTCGATTGACAACTTAATCATGCAAATCGTATGTTTGCTTCGCGAGATATAGCGCATGACAGAAATGACCTTCGAAGGGGCAAAACAACAACCCCCCCCCCAACCGAAGTATCCCAAAAGCTAATCAGCTCTTAAGATTGCAAAGACGCTTCGATTGACACCTCAACGTAGGCGATACGACTTTGTTTACGTGGGTTATGCTCGTAGAAAAAAGTGTCCACAAACGTACGTACGTACACACACACACACACAGACATCTCCCTTCCTAAAAACACTTTAAATATACTTTATAAAACTCAAAACGTAAAGAAATGTTGAAAATTTCAATTTCGATTTTCGAGACGATTACAAGAACTTCCCATATACTGGGAAGTTGAAAAATCAGATCAGTTGAATGTTATTGGTTTTAATAAGAGTACAATAATTGTAAATTTAACAGTGGAAAAGATATATAATGAAAACTTAGAAAATTAGTAGGAATTAGATTGGAGAATATTCCTTTTATTCAAAATAACGATATTGTTGTTCATATTATCAACCCTTTTGACATTGGAGAAGCCGTTAACTCTCTTAAAACGAATGTCAAAAGCAAAAAATCACTTGAATCTAAATAGATTTTGCAACAATAACTTAATACGCTACGAATCAACACTATTACCCCACAGAAATAAAAGAATACTATTTAACATAATTGGTCAAGGAATGAAGTGACTCTACGGTTCCATTGGCGACAATGACAAAAAAGATATAGAATAGCACCTCAGAATAATAGATCAAAATCATACAAGCTTCCCACTATGTCATTTTCTAAACAGTTTTGAGCAAAATAAAATATGAATTTTTTTCTATTTCCTAATCTTTTAGCTGCCACAAGCACTTTAAAGTTTTGGGAAAGTCGCTGTTCCTACATGCTTAAAAACGCAATATTTCTAAAGTTATATTAGATGTAGCATTCAAACAAAATTGAAACTAAGCTGATTGTTCATTGCAACTTTCTCAAGCTACTTTGTGAATATCAAGTATTCATGTTGGCAGAAAAAGCTTCCTAAATTCGAGATAAAAATTTGGACATTTTTCATTTTTAATTCGTTGCCTGGGATTTGTACGTTCATTACACTCAATATTCTTTATAAATTAAAATTATTGTTCCTTTTTACTAACAGTTAGAGCAGCTATTCTTATTTATTAAATATCGGTAGCAAAGCCTCTATAAATACAAATCGTAGAAGTTCAGTTACAAGACAAATAAGAAATCAATAATATAATAGATTAATTAAATAAAATGCGCTTCAAATTCTGTTTAAAAATATAAAGAGGGTGAGGAAACGGACCAAGTTGCAGAGTATCGTGATTTCTGGGAAACCGCAACATAAGCGAATGGAAGTAAGTTTCAGTCCTATATGGAACGGCAAATGTATTATCAGATCTGGAGGGGCGTTCAGAATAACGATAATTTGAACAGTCGCGGAGGGTAGAGTTTAATTGGCGGTGGTGAGGCCGAAACAGAAAACATTCATCTAAAAGGAGTCTACGGGAATTCAAAGTAGGTAGTTGAAGCATGGAAAGTCGCTCAATATAGGGCATGTAAGCAATATTATATTTCAAGAAAAGAGAACGAGTGAATTTGTGCTGTACAGATTCAATCAGAGAGTCTAAGTATTGAAAATATGGTGACCATACTTGCGAGCAATATTCTAGGATGGGTCTGACAAGGCTATTGTTACAGTTAACAGAGGAAGAAATGTCGGTAATCAAATGAGAGTTCCTTAAAATAAACCCAGAGACTCAAAAAGCGCGCGCGTATATGGCCGCAATGTGAAGTTCAAATTTAAGTTTGGGGTCGAAGATCACTCCCAGATCTTTTATTTGGAAAACAGCCACGAGTAGATCATGTAACATATAAATGTGATCAATAGAATTAGGCTTTAAAGAGAAGGACATTTTTTGCCATTTTTGGACGTTAAGGGAGAGAAACTTAGTTTGGCACCAAGAATCGATAGCATCCAGATCCATTTGGAGAGCGATATAGTCGTATTCTGAGCGAATAACTCTAAAAAATTTCAAGTCATAAGCATACAGAAGGCACTGAGGTCCTAAGACAGAGGGGAGATCATTAATGTAGAGAAGGAAGAGAAGAGGACCAAGGATAGATCCCTGAGGAACACCAGTGGTAGGATAGAAGAGAGAGGAGATCCCTCCAGATAGAGTAACACGACACGAGCGAGAACTGATGTAAGACTCAAACCAAGAGAGTACTGGACCAAACAGGTCAAAGTGTACCAACTTTTGAAGTAAAACACTAAAGTTGACACTGTCAAATGCCTTACTGAAGTCAATATAAATAACGTCAACTTGTAAACGATTGTCGAGAGCCTTATCGACAACGTGGGTAAGCATAAGGAGATTAGTGTTGGTTGATCGATTTGGAAGAAAAGATACTCATGGAACCACCAAAATATATTCAAAAGGGACTTGAGTTCCTGGTAAGGATTAAGGAAGACGACTGTGGAATCGGGAGGAGAGCTCGGCGAATGCTCTTGGAGCTTCGAAACGTAGACAAATTATGTCTTCTCCGGAAGGCTCTCTATGGATTACGTCAGGCAGGTCGCTGCTGGAATGAACGTCTTTGCCACATTTTGGGTGAATTTGGAGCCATAAAGTCAACGGCCCATCTTTGCATTTTCCACCAGGGTCAAGGACCCAATTAACCGTTAATAACAACCTATGTAGATGACATATTAGTTATTTCAGAAAATCGAGCCAGTATTCTTGAGGTGACGAAATTCCTTTCAGGAAAATTAGAAATTAGATGCCTAGAATATGTGAAATACTGCCTAGGAATAGAATTTGATCAAAGTACCACCGGTATAGCTATGAGTCAGACAAACTACTCCCGGAACATTTTGAATCGTTTTGGAATGTCCAGTACAAATGCGATCTCTACTCCCATGAATCCAAATGTGAAGCTGGTAGGTTGCTTGAAAGCCGACGGAAAATCAGATAGTTGTCCGTATCACGAGCTGATCGAGTCACTAATGTATATCGCTACATGTACAAGGCCTGACATCGCATTTTCGGTAAGTTATTTGAGCCAGTTCAGCAACTGCTTCAATTCCATTCATTAGAAGGCAGCAAAGCGAGTGGTTTGCTATCTAAAGGGAACTATGAATCTTGGTCTCAAGTATGTAAAGACCAAAAATCATTAAAATGATATGTGGACGCCGATTGGGCGAATTGTCCAACAGATAGAAGCTCATGTACAGGCTATGCCTTCATCCTCGGAGGAAATCCTGTTGCGTGGGAGTCGCGAAAACAAAGAACCGTGGACTTATCTTCTACAGAAGCTGAATACATGGCTCTGACGGAAGCGGCCAAACAAGCCATATATATTCACCGTTTCCTCAAGGAGCTAGGAGATATTAAAAGTGAAGAGGTTGTGATCTTATGCGACAATAATGGAGCGCAAAAGATCGCAGAGAACCCCGTCTTCCATAGTCGTACAAAACATATAGACATTCGTCATCATTATGTTCGCGAAGTTTTGAATCGTGGACATTTCAAAATTGAACATGTTTCCACAGACAATATGGCATCGGACATGTTAACGAAACAGCTCCAGCGCCGAAATTACAGGAAAGCCAACGCCTTTTTGGTATGGTCATCGATCAGAAAATAGCTGACTGTCAGATCGAGGGGGAGTGCTAGAACGGTCTGCGTTATCGACTGTGACTTTGTTGATTAAATCGAGTGTATACAAGCAGGCCACAGAACATTCGAAGTCAATGAACTATGTTTTCCTAGTTATTCCTTGTAAAAATATTCTTCATGTCAGACGTAAAATAAATCAATATCGTGAATAAGAATCTTATATCTCTTTTATTTCAACCCTCATTCATCAAACAAAAAAACTACGAAAAAACGGTAAAATTTTTCACCTTTTTTTTCCACAAGTACGCCATTTTTTTTTAACTGATTTTTTTTGAAAACGGTGATGAATTACGATGTAAGAGACCTTGTTTTTTGAAGTGCCGTTTAATTTTTTGTTTCAGATCTACCAATTCATAGATTAATTATCCGCCGTGGAGTAACGATTTTGTCAGAGCTTAATTTCAGCGCCCTCTATAAAAAAGTAAAATGAATCAAAAATAAAATAAAATCATTTTATTTTGTATGATCAAATATGCAATAATACTATAAAAAATATTCATGGCAATATATAATGAAGTTTTTTCGCCTTTTAAAGTAGACTGGTACCTTAAAGAATTAGGAAACGGGGAAAAATCATTGTTTTTTATAATTTGTCTGCGAAACTCCGTAGGATGGAGCCTGTGTCATAATTTTTGGACACCCTGTATATAAGCATAAAGTCATAAAGTTATCCCATGGAATCAAGTCAAATGATTCGGGTGGCTGGTTCTCAAATTTATTGAGATGAATTGTTTCCCAAAGGTGAAGTAATGGTAAAACGCGCTGTTTGGAATGTTGCGCCATCCTGTTGGAACGATTTTCCTTCCAGACGATTGGTATTGAAGCTGAAAGTCAAAAATTGAAGAATCATTTGTCGGTAGCGATCGCCATTAACGGTCAAGTCGATTTCGCTTTCAAATTTGAAAAAGGAAGTATGGCAACTGTGAATTTTTGAGGAATCGGAATTCTTTTTCTCATACCAAAAAAACGACAGTTTCGAGGTTGAACTTCCAACTGGTCGTCATCATCACATCGAATGTGTGGAGCGAAGGATGGTTCAATGAATTCAGCTGTTGGATCTTACAAGGCAAGCTATTTCCTCAAAATGCAGTGGACGGACAGGGGCGAAGTTGTTGAGAAAGGCCTTGTACCGATAAGTTTGGATCCTCAGTCACATTACCCTCTACAGCAGCAATAGCTGCTCTGTACGAGCTCGTGTTGGATGTAAATTGGTCAACAGAGCATAAACGGACATGTATCTTCCCATCGTTCTGCGTATGGGCTGCTTATGTGAATGATTATGAGCACCATAATTTTGACGACATTCTTTGTAAGTTTGGCGCACACAGCGCAAATCTCGGAAAAAATCCGTTATTTTTAGACCTTCTTTGGGGGTTGAAGTTTTGCATGGTAGTTTATTGAAGAAAATTTAGTATAATATGGAATTAGCAGTGAAGTTTGACAGCTACAATAACATATGTCTGTATTGGAAGTTATATTCCTCCAAAAAACACCCTATACAATGCAATCTTGTGACTTTTTAGCCTTTTTTACACAGTTTAGGCAGGCAAGAATTAGTTCAAATCGGTATTGAGGAGTTTTATAAATCGTTAGATGACTCCCTTTTATTTTTACACACACACATTTATTATCAACCAAGATGAAATTAATAAAACGACACTTTTATTTTTCCATGAAAATAAACACATTTTGAGTCATAAACAACTATATTTTTAAATAGTGATTAGGCAGCGATACAGCTTAAACCAGGTTTACAGTAAGCGTCATGCGTTTTCAAGGCTTTGGTTATAAATTAAGAAATGGCGCATGCTAACTTACAATAAATGCGAAACTGAACTTTTGTACCGGTCGTCTCTTTTGCCGATGAAAAATATCAAAATGAACGTAATAACTTCCCAGTATATGAGAAGTTCTTGTAATCGCCTCGAAAATCGAAATTGAAATTTTCGACAAATCTTTACGTTTTGAGGTCTTACGAGTATATTTTAAGTGTTTTTAGAAAGAAGTATGTATGTATGTGTGTGTGTACGTACGTATGTGCGTGCGTTCGCGGACAGTTTTTATACGACCATAACTCACGTAAATAAAGTCATATCGACTTCGTTAAGGTGTCAATCAAAGCGTCTTTGCAATCTTAAGAGCTGATTAGTTTTTGGGACACTTCAGTCGGGTGGGGGGAGGGGTTTGCTGTTTTCACCCCTTGCAGGTCAACCACGTCATGCGCAATATCTGGCGAACCAAACGAACGATTTGCTTCATCAAGGTGTAAATCGACGCGTATCAACATTTTCGTGATACTTTCAAATTTTTAAAAAAAATGCCGTTTGGCACACGTTTGTGTAAATTGGCCTGTTGCTATGCCGGCACGTTTTCAAGGAAAAAGCATCCGATAGCTTCTAAATCCTGCGCACATGGACCCTTATCGCATCATCTGACGAAAAAAGCAGCGAGCGTTCATCATCGACGCCAATGCCTGAAAAAAGGTCGTATCTGTCAGTCGACTTAATTCGACGTTGCAAAGCTACGCTCTGCCGATTGACTGGCACAAGCACCACCGATCGCAGGAGCCTATCACCTATCCGGCTGATCAGCAGAAATGATATGAACCACATGCTAACACGAACACCCCGCCCAACGCTGGTCCAACAATCCCGTCATCAGCTGATCAGCCCAAGCCTAAAAGCATTACATCTCATTGCCAGCGTTTCACACGCTAATCACTGTCGGAAGAGTAGCTGTGACTAGACTATGCTATGAAGCCGTTGCCTTGCGAGACTGTTGCATAGTCGCTTAATATTTTTGAGGGTAAAATAGAATTTTTCGAAAGATACTAAGCCTACAGAGCGCTTAGAATTAAATATGAACCATGTTATATATTGGGATGTGGGTTTTTCATATCATTTAAAATATTGCAGCTGCCACTTTTTATCTAGATTGTGTTGACTTACCCTTAACAACAACTAGATGCTTAACTGAAGTTTTATCTACTAACATGAGTTTCATATTTTGTATTGACAGTAAAATAGTACCTATTGATTCTATATAAAGTTTTAAGGTACTAAAGCTATTTCATAAATTTATGTTTATATACTTACAGGTGTTAAAAAAATGATTTGGACACTTTTTATTGGACTGCAAATAATAAAAACTGCTTTTCTAGCACTTTTTCTTCCAAGTATAGTGGCATCTTTTGGCAAAATATTTGGAAAAGGTAAGTGATAAATTATTTTGCCTACATTATGAAATTGAATAATTCAAGACCAGTTGCAACTAATTTTCATATCATAAGATTATTTGAAAACAAGACCAAATCCCTAACTTTGTTTTTAATTGAAATGCTTTTAACAGAGAGTCTGCGTAGTTTTGAACTTAATAGTACCATCGATTATCTTTAAATCACCTTACTTATTGGGTTTCAGTGCTATTTGTTTATGAATTTTATACGAACTTTTTTCAAAGCATTAAAAACAGTAACACGCACACACAAAATTCTTTCCAAGAACCATAAATGTACTCAAAGGACTTTAAAACGTGTAAATATGAAGGAACATTTGAATTTGAACATTTTGACCAATACCAAAAGAATCTCATATGTTAGAAAGTTTTAATGCACATTGTTGTAAAGGCATATATTTTTTGACTCGTGCATTGAAAAATACATTTTGAAACCCAGATTTTGAATATTCTCATTCAACTTTTTGGGGCATACTGTCCACGTTTGATCCTTGAAATATGGGACGTTCTTTTGAAATGTAATAATTAAAAGCGCTCACTTAAAACCATTCTTAAACCGTAAATTGCATTTCAATGCATTTGATTACATGTGTTACGAGTTTTAAATAAAGAGTTCAATGAATCCCAACGCCAACGTAATAATAACTGGCGATTTCAATCTGCCTAATGTTAACTGGGACTAAGAGAACTGAACCTCTAACTTATGTTGCCTTAAGTGCAGAATAATAATAGAAGCTTTTTCTTTTTTAAACTTATTTCAATTTAATAATATTAGGAACCAAAATAATAATTTGCTTGATTTAATTTTTTCCAGCAATAAAAATATTAGTGTTTCATATTGTCCTGGGCCTCTTGTGCCACCTGATAAACACCATCTTGCACTAGACATAATCTTGAGGGTCGATTGCTTATCACGTAACTTAAACCGGAACAGACCGACAAGCTCTCGTAATTTCGATAAAGCAAATTTTACAGCCATAAAAGCTTCATTATCTAGTATACAATAGGAGACCGAAATTTTTAATTTGTTTTTGGAGGATGGTGTTAACCATTTCTACTCTATCCTAAATAGAATAATTTCAGAATATGTACCAACTACGATCATAAACCACAAACCCATTTTGCGGCTTGGTTTTCCTTTGATCTAATAAATTTGATACGAGCGAAGACGATAGCCCATTTTACTTTTAAATCAACGGGTTCTTTATCCGACTATATGCACTTTTCTAAATTAAGATCTGAATGTAAATCCAGTTATCCATGGATAAAAAAATTAATTTGTATAAAATTGAATCTTTAATACCCAGTAATACAAAGTACTTCTGGAACTACATCAATAATCTCAAATCAGATAGATTTCTTCCAACATCAATGCATCTAGACAATGTTTGAAGTAAAGATAAGACTTGTATCGCAAACATGTATGCATATTATTTTTCTAAGGCTTTCTCCGATTCAAAGAACACTTATATTCCTCCATCAATCGCGACTCACATTTTATTCAATTTTTCAATCGATATCCAGTCTCTTATCAATAAAATGCTCTCACTTGATATAAGTAAATGTCCAGGTCCAGATTGTATTCCACCTATACTTTTGAAAAACTGTGCCGAGGAACTTGCTCTCCCAATTTTAAATTTTTTTAATTCATCAATTAGCTGCGGCTACTCTCCTAAAATTTGGAAGCAAAGCTTTATCAAACCAATTTTTAAGTCAGGTGATAAGTCTGATATCCGCAACTATCATCCCATATCTATAATATCTACAATTCCTAAAATTTTAGATAGTATGCTCAGCGATTATTTTACTTCACTTATGAGACCTTTAATTCTTCCGGAGCAGCATGGATTTTGCAAAGGCAAAACTATCACAACAAACTTGTTGTCTTACCACAACTATATTGTGGAGGCCTTCGCAACTTCTCGTCAGGTTCATTCAGTATATACGGACTTCTCTAAAGCCTTTGATAAAGTAAACTTCTCTCCTCTCAGGAGAAAGCTTAAAAATATTAGCTTCGGTGGTCAAGTACTTGAATGGATCTGCGATTATGTTAGTGATCGTTTCTAGGTTGTTAAAACTTGATAATATAATTTCTCACGAATTCCGTCCTTCTTCTGGCGTTCCACAGGAATCTCACCTGGGTCCGCTTCTTTTTCTTTTATACATCAAGGACATTAAGTTGGCCTTTAGCGATGTCAGTTTTCTATTGTTCGCCGATGACTGTAAAATCTTTAGAACCATATCGAAACTGGAAGATGTTCAGATTTTGCAATCAAATCTTGGCAGCATCCATAAATATTGCAAAAATTATAGTTTAGACCGTAATATTGACAAATGTCAATTCATCGTCTTCAATCGTACTAAAGTGGAATTTTCGCTCTCATATAACATTAACAATACAAATCCGAAGAATGTGGAACATATTAAGGATCTTGGAGTTACTTTGACACATCTTTAAACTTTATCAAGCATATCGGAATCATTTCTAATGAAGCTCGACGTATGTTAGGTTTTCTCATTAGAAATACACAGGACTTCAGAAACCTGAGAACACTAAACCTTTTGTATTTTTCTTTAGTCAGAAGTAAGCTCGAATATGCTTTTGTTATTTGTAATCCCTACTATACGCCTCACTCTTTTATTTTAGAAAGGATACAACATAGATTCCTCAATTACGTTGCTTTCAAGTTACACATTCCGTCGGTAAACATAAATTACTCCGAAATCATGTCAATTTTAAAAATAGTGTCGTTAGATACAAGGCGGAATTGTTTTGACGCGATATGCTTTTACAACATCATAAACAGTAATCCCGATTGCCCTGACATTCTTAGCAAGATAGCACTTAAAATACTTGCCAGATCTACCCGAAATCCCGACATTTTCATTTTAAATAATTTCAAAACTAATTATGGCTTGTTTTCACCTCTCGAACGAATGAAAAGAATTGCCAACACTTTGTGGAATCAAATCGACCTTTTCAACACAAATGTAAATGTGTTTAAATTAGCTACTTGAATAACTGATCAAATATAATCTTATGTATTGGTGCATTTATTACATCAGTTGAAATTAGTTTAGAAATGTCTACATATTCAACTTTAATGTTATTATTCATAAGTTAAAGGGCCTTAGCCCGTATAAGTATTAAATAAATAAATAAATATTTTCAATAAAACCATGTATGGTTGGACATATATTTATAAAAAGGTAGCTTTGAATATTAAAGATATAACTGATGCAGCCACAATTATTAGACGTAAAAAGCTTGTTAAAATGATATGATTACTGAAAAATTAAATCATCCGTACGCCGGAAAATGAAGAAATTTAAATAAAATGTTTTTACTGAAAATCTATAAAAAATGATCAGCAGAAATTTTCCTTGATCTAATATAAACCGGTTAAGGCGCGAAAAAATCAAATAATTAAATTGAAGAACATTTAATTGAAAAGTAAGATCAAAAAAATACACAAAATCACAATTAAACAGCAAAAACTCAGTTATAATAAAACAATTAACGTATAATAATTGCAATTTAGACTTGAAATATTGATAAAAAATTTCATCCGGGCTCTAAAAGTTTTTAATCCATAAATAACCTCTAGAAACTCTCCTAAAATGTTGTATCTTGTACCCAACACATTAATATGTATTCATCATTTGAAAAATATAATAGCTAACGATCAAAATCAATACCTACCAAACCCTAAAGTACTTTTCAAGAAGCTTCGTAAGCAAGCTGGAGGACAGTGCTCACCAGAAATAATTAGAATCACGTGGATTTACAAATAGAACACACTTTTTAACTTTAAAATCAAATCAGCAAATATATATTTGCAGATATTTTCCACAGAAGCTTAAGCCGTTCAAAAATTTCCTGAACTATTAGTCTAGTGGTAGATATAATGTAAATCAATAAAGAAATAAAATGACACACTTAAGGATTTTACCTGACTCTTCTATTTAAGACCCAGAAAATAGTTCACTATAATGGTTATAAGAATGTAAATAAAAAGTTTAAGTTGTTCTAAAAAACGACATGTGAGCTACTAAAGGCTGTGTTTAAGAGAACTTTTCAAACAAATAAAACACAGATGAATTATTGCAATGGTCAATTTTTGAGGTTACCTATCTTGCAAATTTCATGTTATTTACTAATTACAAATGAATTTTTGAATATAACGACCGCGACTGCGTCCTCGAAAAGCCATCCTGTCTGTCAAATTTTGTACCGCTTTCTCAGCATAGTCGGGCTTATTACACCAATAAAACAAACTGTATTTCTCGCAAATATCAATTGTAACGAGCCGTGAGGTGCGACCCTTGTCCACACGGTCAACTTCCCAGTCATATCTACATAGATATTAAAAATATTAAACACAATAATAATTACGCAAATAATACTAATTTAAATAATGAAAATGTACCTCTCATAAAAGTTATTGGAATGACTTAATATTAATCGAAACATCTACGCGAGTGTCAATTGATTACGTAAGGACTTTGGTGGATTGGTTTGATCGATTATTCACGCGGATCAATCGGAGGGTGGACAGGTTACAAAGCCTTTTCCACATTATTTGTTATTTTCATATCGATGCTTGAAGGATAAAAGACCGCTAGCAAAAATGAATGCAGTTTTGTTATTACGCCCACTGAAGAGATTTTGTCGCGTGATGGCCATTTTGAATAGTAGCGGTCAAAATTGCCAGCACTTCGGCATATTCATTGTGTTTGTATTTTTTCACGATTTTACATCAATGAGACTAATAATTATTTCTTATTTTATGTTGATGTTGAGTAACATTGAATATGCAGTCAAAATAGGTTCGATTGCCTGTAAAAGGTAAAAAAAAGTAAAAGGTATCAACCCTTTTACATGGTGACTTTGAATGATTTTTTATTATTAATTTAATTTTTTTGTAATCATTATGTTTTTTTTTGCTGGTTTTTCTACAAAAGTTGATAAAAGTTTATAAATTTTATAAACATTTATTATTGCGATGTGCAAATAAGGTTAAAAATAAATTTTTTTACGAAAAAAGCCCTGATTTTAAATATATTTTTTATTATATTAAAAAACGGCTGCACCGATTTTTCAAAACCATAAAAAATCACTAAAATGTTAATACGTGTCGATTGACACTTTAATGATGCAAATATTAAATTTGGTTCGTGAGAAAAAAAGAATGGCATAAATGAACTCTAAGCTCATAATGACTTTTAATGATTTTTAACTTCCCAGTATATGAGAAATTCTTGTAATCGCCTCGAAAATCGAAATTAAATTTTCGACTTTTCGTTACGTTTTGAGGTCTTTAGAGTATATTTAAATAGTTTTTAGAAAAAGAGATGTGTGTCTGTGTGTGTACGTACGCACGTTCGGGGACAGTTGTTTTACAAGCACAACTCACGTAAATAAAGTCGTATCGACTTCGTTGAAGTGTCAATCGAAGCGTCTTTGCAATCATAAGAGCTGAATTTATATATTTTCACAACTTTACACCAATGAGGTTTATTAATATTTATTATGTTCCTGTGGTCTTGAAAAATATTGAATATGCAGTCAAAAATAGGTTCAATTGCATGTAAAAAGTAAAATGCGTTACATATGATGATGGGGGAAGTAATGGAAATCTTACGATTACTAACCTACTAAAAACTACAAGGTTTTATTTGAAAAAAGCTTTTCAAAGCATATGATCTTGCAAAATATTGACTTCAAAACATTTTACCATTCAAAACGTTCTTTACAACAATTGTAAATTTGATTATTATTATTTGGTTTTTAAAATGTGAGCAGTTTTTTTACATTAAAATTAGAACACGGTACTGTAAAAACTGTATAAAATCTGCTCAAATGATACAAATATCAATTAACTTTGATTGATTCCACTACAAAGTCTTTAGAATAAGAGTAATCAGGTAATATCAATCGTATGAACACTTTTTACATTGTCACTTTGAAATATTTTTTTGTAATCATGGAGAAAAGTTTGCTGGTTTCTCTTCAAAAACTGATGAAATGTAATAAATGTTATAAATATTTATTACTGTGTTGTGCAAATCCGGTTTAAAATTTATTTTTTACGAAAAAACCTTAAGTTTTTGCAATTTTTTTTATATTAAAAAACGGTCCCAAGGATTTTCTAAAAATATGAAAACATCATGAAAATGTTAAGACGTGACGATCTACATCTCAGTGATGCGAACATTATATTTGCTTCGCGAGATATAGAGAATGACATGAATGACCTTGAAAGTCATGATGACTTAATGATTTTTATTTTTAATTTAATTTTTTTCATATTCATTAGAATAAATTTTGCTGGTTTTTTCAAATACAATTTAGAGTATATTAGTGTTATGAACATTGATCACTGCGTTCTGCAAATCAGGCTTAAAATTTATTGTTTATGAAAAAAACCATAGTCTTTTGAACTTTTTTTAATAAATTAAAATCGGCTCCTACGATGTTTTTAAAAGTTTTATGGAATCACACAAATGTCAATACGCGTTGATTGGCACCTTAAAGATGAAAATCGCATGTTTGGTTCGTGAGATGTAGACCATTTGCAGCAATGACCTTACAGGGGTCATAACAGCAAACCCCCCGACCGAAGTTTTCCAAATAATAATCAGCTCTTAAAATTGCTAAGACGCTTCGATTGAAACACTAACGAAAACGATACGACTTTGTTTA
This sequence comes from Oxycera nigricornis, assembly GCA_963942545.1. Classification (NCBI taxonomy): domain Eukaryota; kingdom Metazoa; phylum Arthropoda; class Insecta; order Diptera; family Stratiomyidae; genus Oxycera; species Oxycera nigricornis. The sequence continues at coordinate 73,898,798 of OZ012660.1, forward strand.
CGTGAGTTATGCTCGCAGAAAAGCTGTCCACGAACGGACGTATGTACACACACACACACATACTTATTTCTAAAAACACTTGAAAAATATACTCTAAAGACCTCAAACGTAAAGATATGTTGAAAATTTCAATTTCGATTTAAGAGGCGATGACCAGAACTTCCCATATACTGGGAAGATAAAAATAAAAATCATTCAAGGTCATTTACGTCATTTATTATATTTCGAGAATCAAATATAATTTTTGCATCATTAAGATGTCAATCGACGCGCATTAACATTTTAATGATGTTTTTATATGTAAAAAAACGTTAAAACAATTATTTTAATATTTTTTTTTGGAAAAAAGGTGTTTTTTCATAAAAAAAATAATTTTTTAACTGATGTGCACATCGTTATGATAAATATTTATAGAATTTATCAATCTTTATCAATTTTTGTTGAGAAACCAGCAACAACGTTTCCTATGATTCCAAAAAAAATAATTAAAAATAAAAAAATCATTCAAAGTCACCACGTAAAAGGGTTGATACGAATGATTATACCTTAAATCTCCTATTCTAAAGACATTGTTGTAAAGCCAATCAAAGTTTATTAATATTTGCAAAATGTGAGCAGATTTTCAATAGTCTTCACAGCACCATGTTATAACTTTAATGAAAAGACTGCTTAAATTTTGAAAACCAATACAAAACAAATCAAATTCGCAATTGTGGTAATCAACGTTTTGAATGGTAAAATATTTTTGTAGTCAACACTTTTCAAGATCATATGCTTTGAAAATCTTCCATTAAATAAAAAATTGCAGCTTTTAGGAGTTTTGTTCTTTAGTATTCGTAAGATTTTAATTACTTCCTTCATCATTTAAAATACATACATTTTACTTTTTACATGCAAATGAACCTATTTTTGACTTCATATACAATGTTTTTGAAAATCAACAGAAAATAAGAAATAATTATTAGGTAGAAAAGGCTTTGTAACCTGTCCCCATTCCGATTGATCCACGTGAATAATCAATCAAACCAATCCACCAAAGTCCTTATGTAATCAATTGACGCTCGCGTAGATGTTATGATTAATATTAAGTCATTCCAATAACTTTTATGAGAGGTACATTTTCATTATTTGAATTAGTTTTATTTCCATAAATATTATTGTTTTATATATTATTATTTGTTTATTTTCAATATCTATGTAGATATGACTGGGAAGTTGAACGTGTGGACCTCATGCGTCGCACCTCATGGCTTGTTTATTTTTAATTTAATTTTTTTTCCAATCATGAAAAAAGGTTTTGCTAGTGTTTTTACAAGAACTGTTTGGAGTATATGAATTTTGTAAACAAATATTACGACGTTTCGAGAATCAGGTTAAAAATTTATTGTTTTTGAAAAAACCTTCATTTTTTGAACTTTTTTAAAAAAATTATAAAGTGGCTGCAACAATTTGTTTGAAAATTTGACAGAATGACATGAATGTTAATATGCGTTGATTGACACCTTGATGAAGCGAATTTTATGTTGGGGTCGCAAGATATAGCGCAATACATTAATAACCTTCAAAGGGTCACAACAACAAACTTCTCCGACCGAAGTGTTCCAAAAACTTATCAGCTCTTAAGATTGCAAAAACGCTTCGATTGACACCTCAACAAAGGCGATACGACTTTGTTTACGTGAGCCATGCTCGTAGAAAAAACTGTCTCCGAACGTACGTACGTATGTACATACATACACACATTCATCTCTTTTTCTAAAAGCTATTCAAATACACTATTAACACCTCAAAACGTAAGGAAAAGTCGAAAATTTCAATTTCGATTTTCGAGGCAGTTACATGAACTTCCCATATACTGGGAAAATAATAATTGACCAAATATGTTAGTTTTTTATTAAACACCTTATTAAATTGTTTCTGTAAACATCTTATTCACTTCCAAAAATCCAACTCGCGAACAGAACTATGACTAAATTACAACAAATGATAACGAAAATATAATTAAATTCTGACTGTATGACGAATACGAACTGACTTACTGGTTAACCGATTAAAAACTGACTTCTGAACAATAACTAACTTCTGATCTACATAGATGATCAAAACGTATTCATGGCATTGGAAAACAAAAACAAATCCAAAATTGCATAATTGCAAATCGACTGATGAAACTGAAAGATAAGAAAATTAGCATTTAATGAAATTGGATAGGAAAAAATGTATGAGCATCGACAATGAATTAGTTGAGCTGTTTAAACAATTAACAGAAATTATGGATATAATGAAGTCATGATATTGGATGTTTTGTTCTTAAGCATGATTCTGACTTTAGCGAACGAATGTTTAGAAGAAACGTAAGCTTTCGCTTCCTTATCAATTGTAACTCCTCTCGTCTTTACAATTTTCAACAATTTTTATTCAACAATTTTTATTACAGGTAATTCACACACGTTGTTCACATTGATATGAACTATTTTTCGGTTCTTCCAATATTTAGAATAAATAATAAAATTGAAGACTATACAATTAATATTGATATTTAAAACGTTAAGAGTGATTTAGATATGATACAACTTCGTTGATGCTTGAGGTATATTTTGTCGATTCTTTTCAATTTGTAATATTACCCAATTACACTAGATTTTCAATTTGTAATTGATAATTATAATCGGAAATATTTTGAATTGGTTCTATGATCCTGAATGTATTTCGTATATAATTTATTTAATAAGTAATTTACTGAAGTGTATATATCATCAATATTTTTATTATGACCATTCATTCTATGTATCTTAGTAACAATATTATTTTAACTATCGTTTATTCGAAAAGTATATACAATTAGAGTTTTAACAGTGGCAATATTATAATTTATCAGTTTGTTAACGGCTGCTCTTGCAGGATCTTGGAGTTTATATAAAATCCGTTTGCGAATATAGAAATGCTGATTTCCTTGTGTTAGGGTAGGGTTGGGCCTCCTCCATCCATGTGTTGAGATCGTGTCCGGTGTAAATTGGAAGACGTCGAGTTTTTTCGATAAGTTCTTCAGAACACAGTTCCAGGAGATTTGATGTTTATTGGTTCTCCTCATATGCCATTTTGTATATCTCTGAATTTTACTTACTGCGTTGTGGACAAGATACAATTTTTCTGGATTGAACTTTTATTTTAACCCAAAAGTGTTAAAAAATAGTAAAAAAATATATTTGATTCAAAATAATGGTTTTGGAGTTTTATTTAAACTCATTTTTTAATTAAATTTTCTTTAATTTAGTTCCTTGAAATCTATACACTTAACCCAGAATTTTTAGGTCGTTAAAATTTTTTTCATAAAAGAAGTTATTATTGCTTTACTTACCACTTGTTGATTCTTAATTCATATTTAATTTGATGATGAACGCGTTTTTTATCACTTTTGGTTAATTTTATTCTAAGATTTTTATTCTTTCACTTTAGAAAAGCGACTGCTTGAATTATATTTCTCGCAAATATAAATTACAAAAAATATATTTTACCAAACTTTGTTACGTTCGCCACGCAACGTGGTCGACCCACAACCCATAAGGGCAAAATGAGGGTCTGCCCTGTTCTTGAAGACCCCAAACCACCGTGCGGGTAAATGCTGTTTTCTCAAAAAATAAATAATATTACGTTCGCCACTTCACGCAATCAAGCCTATTATGAATTATATTGTCAGTCATTAATGAACTTTATTGGAAATATTATATAGATAGGCATATATACAAAAATTAGGGAATAGATTTATCTAGAGTAAGATATTGAATTATATAAATACGTAATAGATTTGCTTAGGGTATTGATGTTTGCATGAAAATGTAAAGGAGAGTAAGGTGTGTAAGGATATTGAATTAGGTAACTTAGTACGTAATAAATTTTTTTTGGAGAGTGATCAACAAACAACGCTCGCCCAATCGTCGCAACAGAGCCAAAACCAGGCTCCGCCCGGTGAACGATGCGCCCAATGGAGTCCCCCATGCGCCAGTAATACCCAAAACCATTGGTACTTGCGTTTCACCATGGTAAACGACTGCCACGAGTATTTCACCAGACAGGCAGCAGTCACAGCATTTCCCCCGCATGGAGACACAACGTCTGACGCTGACCAAACCAGTTCCCAAAGCTTTTGAAAGCTGCGATGGAGTCAACTGCCCAGTTGAGTAGGCATTGACCACCGAAACGGAAAAACGGGATTGGAGTTTTGGATAAATAGGATTGCGGGAGCAGCTGACGAGGCTTTTTAGGTCGATCGCTTGAGCGAAGCTGCGTTGTTTTTTTGGACGTCGGTCTTGGGTTGGGTGTGAAGCTGCGTTGGTTCTTGACGTGAGTGTTTGGTTGAGTGCAAAGCTGCGGTTTTTCTTTGACGTCGATCTTGTGGTTCGGTGAGAAGTTCCAAGACAAGCGACTCTAACCAACCCAACCTACACGACATCGACCAGGACAAGGAAGGAAGAGGAGCAAAATTTAAAGAGGCGAGCAGCCAGCGAGCGAGTCAGGAAGCAGTCAACGAAGTAGTGTAAGGGAAGAAAATTGTAAGTAGATTTAAGAATATATAGATAGGGGAAGATAGGTTTGAATTAGAAAGAATGAGATAAATAGTGTTCGGAGTATAAATTGTTTTATTGTGTGAAGTGGCGACGCAGAATCGTGTTTCCGGCTTTTGTGTTCTTTTTGTTTCAGATTCCCTTGTTGGTGGTTTTGGGTCGTCGCGGCCCCTTTTCTCGTTTCATGGTTCGCGGACAGGGCGGTCCCAGCGCAGAAAAAGGTGGCGCCCTTTTTAAAAAATCTTTTCCCACACCCCTCTTCGCGGGTGAAGCCGGGTGGGATTGCCCAAACCCCGGGCCAGGGTCGGATGCGATGTAGTAGCAACGTTACGAAAAATCTAGCTGTAACAACTTGGTTTTATAAATTGCACATTTTATTTAATGGTTCATGTAAACACTTTATTCACTTTTACAAATAAAACTTGAGGACAGAATTATGACTAAACTACAAATAATGACATATCGATGGCCTAGAATGATACCCACGTTACTAAAAAAATTGCAATTTTACAGGAGAAGCAAAAACCGTACCAGTTATTTCAAAGTAATGATACTTACTTGGAATTCAGTATCTAAATTTGTTATATTTTGTAAGAAACAAGCATAATCGTATCAAATGTTAAAAAGTTTGTATGTTAATTTTTGATAAGACTTACAAGGTCTTCTAACTTGTAGGCAAAATGAGTTGCGAGCTATTCCACTTTAATTTTTAGTTACGAGTATTTATCGCTTATAAACTTGTTAGAAATAAGAGGTTTGGTTAGTAAGAAAATATGCGTTTTTTAAGGAACAATTATTGCTGTGTTCCAAAAAATTATGCATTTTGCTACATCACAATGAATAAATAAAACAATAAATCTTCATTCTTACTTAAAAGGATAAGATACTCATGTACAAGCAACTACAGATGATAATGATGGTGGGGTAAGTTGTCATAAAATGCGTGAATATCTTTTAGTATCACATGTTTGAGCTCTTGAAGGTGAAGAACCTAAATGCCTTCAATCGGCAGCGGAGCATCGTATAGCTGGTCAAGCTCATCAATTTTAATGAAACCTTTTTGATTCTTCTGGAATTTTGCCTTCTAGCGTTCTGGTGTAGTGAATATATCTAAGCTCAGTTACTACAGGCTCTCCCTTCTTTGTACCTGGTCTAAGTGATGTTATGAGGTTGACTTTATTGAACATCTTAAAAAAGGTATAATCCAGCTGGAATACTCTTTATGGCTGAGAATTCAATCTAGCTGTCCTTATTATTTCAACATATCCAGCTGAGGAATATATTTCCCTGTTCTTCATTTGTTTTCCATGTTACTATGAATGCTATCGCAATTCATTTGAGTATGACCCTTTTCTAAGTATTTTTGAGTTATTTGAATCCCAGATTCATGTGATATCAAAAGCAAAGCATTTGCTATGACGGCGTTTTTATTTTGCCTAGTACAGCCATCACTAGAAATGATACTATTCAATATGTTTGCGTGAAAGTACTGGTGTTTGTTTTTTAAAACAGAAAAACTTTCCCTCAACTATATCCCCCATTAATTATATCCCTTGTAATGTTAGCATTTGAAAATATCCTCCTAATCATATCCTTATTAGCTTTATCTGTTGTAAAATTAGTATATAAGTAGAGTACATAACACTAATAAATTTAATCGCTAAGAAAGACGGAACGATTACGGTCAAAAATCTATTACGAATCCAAATAAAGATATACAAAATTAAAAGAAAGGAAGGAGAAGTGATGCACTTTCAAACGCTGTTGTTCCCGTCTTCTGAATGTGTCGGTGACTCGTTGACGGGCCAGACTTTGTCTCAATGCATACCCAGTCGGACTTTTTGGAATCAATTCTTTGGTAATGCATGATTTCATCGATGCTTATGTCGGAAAATGGAATTGATTCCAAAGGAATGCATAGGGAATCTGAAAAGTAATCATTGAGTGATTGAATATTTCTATACATCACCTAGTAATGCAAAAATTTAAGCGATGGTAACATATTGTGTGGAATGGATGCCTTCCAGAACCGATTACCAAGTAAGCAATACGGAACATATTCTGAGGCATTGATTCCAGCATCGCTTCCTGGTAATGCGAAATGCCATGTTAAAGTAATCGATGCGGTATTGCGAAAACGATCCGTATTAGCTTCCGAATAATGATTAAGGAATCGATGCAGTAAGCATTACTGGTCCTACTGGAAACCTATGGAGATTTACTAATATATTCATAAATCAGATGGCAAAATGCTAGACAGTGCTTGCAGCGCTTTTTCGCTTTAAGAAGAGAAATACCCTTATTTCTAAAAAGTGAAATAACATCTGATACTTCTGAACTACAAAATAAAATGCAAGATCCTCGGTTCCTGGCTGATCTTGCGTTCTTAACTGATATGACGCACCCACTTGAACGAATTGAATTTAAAGTTACAAAGGAAATCGTATAATAAAGCCAACCTTTACGGACATGTGAAAAGATTTATAAGCAAACTGAAACTGTTCAAAACGTCTCTAGAACAAAATGATTTTTCCTTTTTTCCAAGTTGTAAAGAACATTATTTAGAGATGGTAAATTTTGAAGCATGTACTTTTTTTGACCACCTCAAATGCATGGACGAAATAATTGTGGAATTTGACCAGCGTTTCGCAGATTTAAAAAAAGTTGAGAGTGAAGTTGAAAGTTTGAAGATTGATTATCATCTAGAACTGTGTGATCTTCAATCAGATCCCTTTTACAAGAGCAGAACAATTTCAGGAATTTATTTTTTTAAGCTCCTTGTTGAACGTTTACCGAAATTAACGAATTTTGGACTGAAAATGGGTTCGATGATGGGCAGTACCTATCATTGAAAAAGTGCATAATAACTATGAAGTTTATAAAATCGAAAAACAGGTCTTCGTTGACAGATACATCACTTAAATATGCATTGCGTCTAGCTTTTACTTTTATTGTTATTGATGTCGACAGAATTGTTAAAGATAAATTAATGAAAAAGTAAAACAATGAAAAATGATATAACACCTGTATTTTGCTTTTACCAATATTTTGTGGCCCACCAATGTACTTAGTACTTAATATTTATTGGCCCTAGACCTCATCTAGGTTGGACAACCCTGATCTAGATGATCAAAACATATTCATGGAGTTGGAGAACAAACAATCGAAACTAATTGTTTACACAGCTGAATCTAGTCATAGTTTATACATCTTTTGTTGTTGTTTACAATAAATAAAATGTATAATTTAAAAACCCAAGTTTATTGAAATTAATTTTCTGGAATTTATGTTTACGAGAAATATATAATGTATTGTCGAATTAAACGAACATCAGAATATTTCCCTTTTTTGGCTATTCATATTTTTAACTTCCCAGGATATGGGAAGTTCTTGTAATCGCCTCGAAAATCGAAATTAAAATTTTCAACATTTCTTTACGTTTTGAGGTCTACAGAGTATATATAAAGTGTTTTTAGAAAGGGAGACGTATGTGTGTGTGTGTGCGTACGTACGTACGTACGTCTGTACGTTCGTGGACACTTTTTTCTACGAGCATAACTCACGTAAACAAAGTTGTATCGACTTCGTTGAGGTGTCAATCGAAGCGTCTTTGCAATTTTAAGAGCTGATTAGTTTTTGGAAAACTTAGGCCGGGGGGGGTTGCTGTTTTGCCCGTTTGAAGGTCATTTCTGTCATGAGTTATATCTCGCGAACCCAACGTACGATTTCCTGGAACAAGGTGTCAATCGACGCGTTTTGACATCAACGTGATTCTTTCAAATTTTCAAAAAAATTCTTAGAGCGGTTTTTTAATTTTGAAAAAAAAGTGCAAAAAAGGGTTTTTTTCAAAAACAATCAATTTGTAACATTATGTTCAAGTCCAAGTAATCAATGTTTATAAAATTGATATACTCCAAACAATGTTTGTAAAAACAGCATCAAAACTTTTTCTCATGACAAAGTAAAAAAATAAATAAAAAATAAAAAATCATTCAAAGTCATCATGATTTTCAAGGTCATTTTTATCATTTACTATATCTCACGAACCAGATATAATATTCGCATCATCATGGTGTCAGCAGACGTGTATCAACATTTTTATGAAGTTTTTACCATTTTAAAAATTCGTTTCTGCCATTTTTTAGTTTAATAGAAGAAAATGCGAAAAATTATGGTTTTTTTCATAAAAAAATATTTTTTTAACTTGCACTGCACAGTGATACGAGTTTATAAAATTTATACATTCTTATCAGTTTTTGAAGAGAAATCAGCAAAATTTTCTTCCATGATCATGAAAAAAATTAAATAAAAAATTAAAAATCATTCAAAGTTACCATGTAAAGAGGGTTCATACGAATGATATTAGTTTATATCTTTTATTCTAACAAAATTGTTGTAAATTCAATCAAAGTGTTACAATATTCGCATAATTTGAGCAGATTTTTAATAGTTTTTATAGTCTTTTAATTAAAACAACTGCTTAAATTTTGAAAACCAACAAAATTTCAATCAAATTTGCATTTGCGGTATCAACGCTTTGAATGTTGAAATGTTTTGTAGTCAATACTTTGCGAGATCATATGCTTTAAAAAGCTTTCATCGAATAAAAAATTGTAGTTTTTAGTAGATTAATTCTTTAGTAATCTTAAGATTTCAATAACCATCATCATGTGTAATACATTTTACTTTTTACATGCAATGGAACCAATTTTTGACTGTATATACAAAATTTTTCAAGACCAAAAGCGCCCCCACCGATTGATCCGCGTGAATATTCAATCTGTCTTCATCGACCAAAAACCTTACGTTTTCAATGGACCCTTCCGTAGACGATTTGATTCATATTAACTCATTCCTGTTACTGCTATGAATACCTCTCATTGTTATTACTTAAAGTAGTATTATTTTCAAAATTATTATTGTGTTTAATGTTGTTGATGTTTATGTAGATATTACTTGGAAGTTGACCGTGTGGACCTCAAGGGTCGCACCTCGCGGCTTGTTTTATTAATTGAAACGTATACCAACGGAGCAAAACGATTTCGAGTTACTGTACGAATGAAAGGGTCTTTGCTCGCTGTGCACTTCATTTGACCACCAGATGCGCTGGTGCCGCTTTAGGGTCCCTACAGGATCCTTCTCCAAACAATCGTGGATTTGAAATTTGTTGGTTGACAGTTGACAAATTACTCAATTATAATTGTTTCATAAAGTCGTGTTTAATTGCTTTTTTTTGAACGGACAAATTTTGGCTGTTGGATGAATGTGTTTCCCATGTAAAAATGCTGGCTGTCGCTTTCTCACTATATTGTCGAACTAAATACGCTAGTTTCCGTCTTCTCGTCAATATTGTGAAGGGATTACCGTTGATTCGGATGGTGAAAATTAGATCCATTGTCCTCTCGTTGATTTTGTGGGGTTCTGAGTAAGGAAGCTGCAGTGCCTTGTGTTGCCCTTCATCTCGAAGAAAGACTTGAGTACACGTGTGAAACGCCTTCAAGACAAATATTGTGTCGTTGAGATAATGTGTATTTGCTATCGCTTGCGTCTGTTGCATGTCCAGTCTAAATTTTTCTAGGAAGATTTGTAGATTGGGAATGATTTCCTTTTTATTTACCATAAGTACAACAAACAGTATTTTTGGCAAAGCCTCAGTCTACCGCAGCGTTTCATGGCACATTATTGTCGATTTTAGGGTTTGCCACCGACGTCGGATCATACCATTGGATGCCGGATAATATGGGGTCATACCAGTTATCACATCCCATATGCCTACTCGCCCCTGTTTATCTATCACTCTATTTAACCAAGTATATTGACCAAATTCCTATTTTCCTTCTTACGCATATTTTTATTGCGCAACCAATATTCGAGCGAACGCTGTTTCAATACGCTTTGATAGCACAAATGCACATTGGACCTGGTGAATTGCATAAATTGCAAAATTGTGCAATCAACGATTTTATTTGGCACAATTAATTTATTGACTAAGTTGCACATTTTACATAGCATATAAATATACAGCCTTGGCCAGAATTATAAGCTCAACCTATTTTTCAGCTGCATATTAAATAAAAGTTGAATGCTAGTAATTCACCGATTGATCTTCATCTGTGAGGCTACCTGTTAATTGCAATAAAATGACCATCGTCAGTTTCTTTAAAAACCCGGACACATGATTGGTAATAATAGGAAATTCCCGAATTTTCATATATAAACCTTTGCAGTGTGTTAGTCTGTTACAGTTCGCGTCCTCTGCTTTAACGATCAACATTGATTCATTTAGTGAGATAAAATTCCTCGTTCTCAGAAATGGCAAAAACAAAAGAAATGAATTCAGAAACGCGTGCACAAATTCAATTGCTACATGAAGATGGATTCAGCTCGATAAAAATTGCCGGACGCCTTGAATATTCTCGCGAGGATGTTTGATTGGCTATTCAACGATTTAAAAAAACCAATTCATATATGAATTTACCGAGGAGCGGTCGAAAAATAGCAACAACCGTACAGGAGGACAGATTGATTGTACGTGCTTCTTTGAGGGATCGGAAAAAATATCTGCCATGTTAGCTGCTGAGCTGGCAGGAGAGTTTAGAACCGTACAGGAGGACAGATTGATTGTACGTGCTTCTTTGAGGGATCGGGAAAAATATCTGCCATGTTAGCTGCTGAGCTGGCAGGAGAGTTTAGAAAGAAAATATCCTCCAGAACAGTAAGAAGACGTCTGTGTGAAAAAGGCCTTAGAGGCTGTAAAGGCGAGAAGGTAGCCGTGGTTGTCAGAAAAAAGTTCGGCTAGAATGGGCTCGGAGGCACCAATGTTAAACCGAAGAAGATTGGTCGAATATTATATGGTCAGACGAATCTAACTTTGAAGTAAGTTTTCGAAATGTTATGTATTTTCATCTAAAAGCATCTTACCGATTCAGGAATAGATGCATGTTATGTTATGCGCTATTTTCAAAAATATGTTGTTTTTACAATTTTCAGATTTTTGGAACACCGGATGCGACCTCTGTGTGACGCAGAATTGGTGAAGCATACCAGCCACAGTGCGTGGTACCAACTGTCAAGCACGGAGGGGGCAGCATAATGGAATGGGGTTGCATGGCTTTGAGCGGAGTAGGAAATTTTTACGTGTGTGAAGGTCGGATGGACTCTTCGAAATACATTTCAGTACTTAAAAACGCACTCTTCGAATCGGCAGTAAAGATTTTTGGCGAAACCAACCTTCTTAATGTCCGATTCCAGGAAGACAACGCACCTTGTCACAAGTCTGGAGTTGCTATGAGGTGGTTTCGTGATAATAGTATAGATTTGTTGGAATGGCCCCCTCAGTCTCCAGATCTTAACCCGATCGAACATTCTGAAAAGAAGGATGCATGACCGTTCTATAATTTCCAAAACAAGTTTGATTTGTACATTGGAAGAAGGGTGAGAAGCAATAACTTCCGAACAATGTAAAAACCTCATTTCGACTATTGCAAGAAGAATTGCTGCGGTTGTTAAAGCCAAAGGAGGTTCAACCAAATATTGACTTCTTTTAATAAAATAATATGAAAAACAATTATATTTGCCATTTTCTTTCAAACAATATTAATACGCTTTGAAATATGTTACTTTTCTGGGGTGGGCTTATACATTTGGCCAAGGCTGTATGTGCTAATAGCATTAGGAAGTCTTATTCCGATCATTGTAAAAGCTAGAGCTTAGGTCTATGTGAGCACATCAATAAATTGTCTTACTTCAATTAACATGTTGTCGTTTTTTTACGAGTCTCCTCGGTAACAATCAAAAGTTACATGTTCATTCACATCCCGTGAGTTGTGTTAACGCGGGAAACAGTAACGACTCAAATTGTGTCCCTTGATCTGTTATTGTTCGGGGTGAACAGAATCGCGCGATCCAATTTGAGTAAAATTCAGTCGAAACTGTATTCACTGTGATTTCAGTAATGGGACGGCTTCAAGTCATCTCGTAAAGCAGTCGCTCATGGTTATTATGCATCAATTGCTGTTTGAAGATGTTTGAAGCGTCCGTTCCTTTTGACAAATTGCTTACAGCTCTTATGTACATACGTAGCATAAAATCTGCGTTCGTTGACATTTCAGGCATACTTTGTCCCAACAAGCGATGTCTTTGTTCATGTTCAGTCAAACGTATTTCCTTCGCATATTTTTGCTGTTCAAATGTCTTCCAGGATAAGACGTTTGCTGGTATGAATTCAAAACTTTTTTTTTTGTTTCATTAACAATGAACTTGCCGATGGATTATTGTATGGTCTGCGAATTCCTTGTTCCAACATAAATTCGAGTTCAGCCTTCATTGCTTATGACTGCTCGAGCGGCAGATGTCTTGGTCTTTTGGCTATTGAAAGCTCTTTGCTTATTATATGATAAAACATATCGTATATTAGATGTAAGTTTCGGAAATTTCGAAAGAACTACGTGTAACCAGTACTTAATATCAGCAATGGAGATTCGAGATAAATTTCCGATAACCTTTCGTCTCTAATTTATTTTTTCAAAATGAATTTGTCATACAGACTTACATGATCCAATTACAAGATAAAAAAACAATCAAAATAAAAAAATTTATATTGTTAAACTAATTAGTTTATGTACCCTTTACATTCTGCTTATTAATCTAGAGAGGTTTGGTAAACGAGCTAAGTTACAGAGTATTGTGGTTACGAGAAGGCCGCAACATCGGCCAATGGTAAAAGTTTCAGTCCTAGCATATGCAACTGTAAATTAATATAGGATTCAAGCCAGGAGAGTATTGACCAAAAGGGCCAAAGCTTGCTTGCTTCAGAAGTAGAACATTTGGGTTGACAGTGTCGAATGCCTTATTGAAGCCAGTATACACTACATCAACTTGAGTACGACTGTCGAGGGCTTTTGCAACAGTTTGGGTAAGTTCAAGGAGATGATAATTGGTTGACCGGTTTAAAACGAACCCGTGTTGGAATGGTGACAGCCTAAAATTAAGAGCTTCGTATTTTTTATTGTACACAATGCGTTCAGGGAGTTTGGGAAAACAAGGAAGTAACGAAATAGAACGATAATTGGAAGCATTGGAAGAGGATCCAGACTTGAGTACAGAAAAAATGTTAGCCTACTTCTAAATAGTGGGGAATATACCGGAGGATAAACTGGCATATATAAGAAAGTGGAACGCCTAATGAGGAAGATAAGAATTTAATGGATATATTAGGAAGCCCGTCTGTTCCGAAACCTACGCTGCAATGTAAAGAATTATTAACTTCCCAGTATATGGGAAGTTCTTGTAATCGCCTCGAAAATCGAAATTGAAGTTTTCAACATTTCTTTACATTTTGAGGTCTAAAGAGTATATATAAAGTGCTTTTAGAAAGGTGATGTATGTGTATGTGTGTGTGTACGCACGTACGTACGTATGTACGTATGTACGTTCGTGGACAGTTTTTTCTACGACCATAACTCACGTAAACAAAGTCGTATCAACTTCGTTGAAGGTGCAATCGAAGCGTCTTTGCAATCTTAAGAGCTGATTAGTTTTTGGGGAACTTCGGTCCGGGGGGGGTTTCTTTTTTTTGCCCGTTTGAAGGTCATTTTTGTCATGCGTTATACCTCACGAACCAAACGTACGATTTTTTTGAACAAGGTGTCAATCGAAGCGTATTAACATTTATGTGAGTCTTTCAAATTTTTAAAAAAAATCTTGATGCGGTTTTTTAATTTTTAAAAAAAAGTGCAAAAATTAAGTTTTTTTTCCAAAAACTCAAAATTTTTTACTTGATTTTTAAACCTAAGTAATCAATGTTTATATAATTTACATACTTCAAATAGTTCTTGTGAAAAAACCAGCAAAAGCTTTTTTCTTGATCACAAAGAAAATTAAATAAAAAATAAAAAATCATTAAACGTTCAAGGTCATTTACGTCATTCATTATATCTCGAGAACTAAATATAATAATTCCATCATTAAGGTGTCAATTGACGCGTACTATCATTTTTAATGATGTTTTTTTATATATTAAAAAAATCGGTAAAGCGTTTTTTAATTTTTAAAAGAAATTGGAAAAGTAGTGTTTTTTTCCTTAAAAAAATTCATTTTTAACCTGATTTGCCCATCGTTATAATACATGTTTGTAGAATTTTTAAAATTTTATCAAGTTTTGTAGAGAAAGCAGCAAAAACTTTTCTTATGATTACAAAAAATATATAAAAAATCATTCAGTCACCATGTAAAAGGGGTTCATTCGAATCATAATACCTTAAATCTTTTATTCTAAAGACATTATTGTAAAGTCAATCAAAGTTTATTAATATTTGCAAAATTTGAGCAGATTTTCAATAGGCTTCACAGCACCATGTTTTAACTTTAATGAAAAAACTGCTTGGTAACCTCTCCCCCCTCCGATTGATCCACGTGAATAATAAATCAAATCAATGCACCTAAATCCTTACTTAATCAATTGACGCTCGCGTAGATGTTATGATTAATATTAAATCATTCCAATAACTTTTACGAGAAGTACATTTTTATTATTTGAAGTAGTATTATTTCCATAATTATTATTGTGTTTAATATTTTCAATATCTATGTAGATATTACTGGGAAGTTGACCGTGTGGACCTCATGGGTCGCACCTCACGGCTTGTTTAATATTTGGATTTCAGTTTGGTCAGCGAAGATAAAATCAAGAGTAGGTGGAGAACAAAAAGTATTATTAAAAGAAATTGGGATAGTGGAAGCAGGATATATTGACGAAAAAAGTTTGGCAAATATCTCGCAGATTTTTTCAGGATACGAACTTTGTTTACCGTCCACGAAAACTGTACTAGGAATACTGGACAAAGACTTGAGGGAATTGGCATAAGACAAACCGGCTTTGTTTGGTTAGAATGCACCGACTTTGCGATCTTAGTGAAATAGTTACGCATAGCTCTTTTAGTTTGTAGTTTGGCTGAAGCACGATGTTTTGAAAACGCAGCATCGTTTTCCTGCGGTTTATTGAATTTGTAAAGCCGAAAATGTTGGTTTTCAAGTTTCAACATAGTTAACACATTATGGGTCAACCAGGGAGGATTAGTAACCGTTGTTTGACTATGATAAGGAATGGGGCGACAGATAAGGTCAAAGTGAAGAGAGTAGAATTTAATGAATCTGCAAAGGCAAGACTGTCAAGAAGATGCCCAGTTAACCGATATGAGTTCTTCCGACAAAACAATATTATTCGATTTCCAAAAGTAAAATTTAGGTTGCCTTCGCCGTTTTTTGAAAGAACATAGGGGAGAAGAGCAGTGGTTAAAGTTAAGTCATCAGGATCAATATTCGAAAGAACACAGTCAAGAAGTCGACCGTGCATGTTAAACACATGGTCGAATTGGTAAAAACTTGACAACGAGAGAAAATTGGAGAGATGGTTCGATGACCGATTAGAAGAGATGATTTCAATGTGAGGAAAAATGTGCCAATCAAAAGAAGAAAGATTGAAATCACCGCAGATGATAACATGAGACGATGGGTTAACGGAGAGGCAAAACGAGGTTACAGTCTCAAGGTAAGATTCATAGAGCACAAGAGCAGAGCTACAAGGGATATAGGTGCAGGTAATATACAATGGAGAAGAAGTGTCAGCAAATACTCTGACAAAAACACATTCTATCATAGAAGCAGGGTGAAGGTCTTCACAGAGAACGCTAGGAAGACAATTCTTCGTAGCTATTAAAACTCCACCACCATCATTTTTATTAGATAGATGAGGATCGCGGTCTTTACGATATATGGTAAAATTAAGCAAAAGTTCAAAGTTAAAGATGCCAGAGTGTAGCCAGGTTTCTGTCAAACAAATTAGTCGTTCGCCAGCTGGCACGATAGATTAAGATGATGCAAATTGGGTCGTAAGCCACTTCGTTTTGATCATAAATATTAATTTTTTTAAACTCATATTAGGACATAAAGCACTTGCAGATGATGACGTGGAATTTGTTGAGGAAGATGAAGAAAATTCTTTGAACGACGGACGGTAAAAGTTTTGACTAGTTTTTCACTTGTCCAGAAGTCACTTTTAGGTAGTGACTTGTATTCGGTAGGTACAGTAGTTTTGAAAGAAGCAATGATCTTGTCCTTCGTAATTTTTTTCAAATAAGGAAGGATGGTGAAATTCCAAGTCTAGTAGTTATATAAGTTAGAACGCCATTGCAAGAGGTGACGTGTGCCAGCCGAGAGACAAAGATTTGTAGCGGAGGCGCAACGTCATGCAATGTCGGATTAATAATAGGTATCGACTTCAAACACTGTTGCTCAGCAGATGCAACAACGTGTGGTGTAGAGCGTAGCGCAGCGGTAGCCACAACGTGTATTGCAGGGCTCGGTGTTCGCGAGTAGTCCCCAGTGGCGTAGAAAATCAGCGCTAAGAATAAGACGTGACACTTGAGCGACACAAAGCTTCCATTGAAACGATGGGTGCAGGCCTAAATCATGGTGACATGCTGCTTAGCTTTCCGACAGTTATTCTTTTCCGAAACTTCTTGGTTCCCTACAATCACGTGATTGCTTACCACATTTTTGATGAAAAAAATACTCCCTTCGCTGAAAAATTTTGATTTCTACTTGACGACATACTTTTATTCTGCTTCTTTGTTGATATTGAGATTCCTACCGTTTGAGAAGCTGCGCTTCAATTTACTTGTCAAGGAAACGATTTTGGCAGCTAAATTTTTTATTTTTTATTTTTTCTTACATGTGGCACATGATCAGCTAAATAAACATAGCTATTTATAATTTCATATCAAACAAAACGTGCACTAACAGAGCAGAAGATTTCGAGTTATAGTGCGTACGCATTTGGGGTCAAAATTGAACGCGATGAAAGTGGTCATATAAGCTGTGGACTCCATTTGATCACTAGATGCGCTGATGTCGCTTAAGAGTCCCTAAAAATGTGTGGCCTTCCTAGCATCCACCACAAGAGTCGCTTACACCACCAAGTAATTCATGCCTAACAAACATGCAACAGTCCCAGTCAACGTTCATTCATACACCGGACTACACGCACACGAAATTTTTATAATTCAATCGAGTTATTTTTATAATTCAAACCGAGTTATACATATCTTTGGAATGAACTTGTTTGTTTGAACAAGTCTTTGAAATATTTGACGTGCATGGATCAATTGTGCTCATCGCAATTTCCGGTGAAATTGGGATCCGTTTCGCAAGTGAATTCTTAACATTTTTGCGAGAAGTCCCGCCCATGTTGCACACGTGTTAAACAACTTCCAGGGAGATTCTTTCAGATATTTATGAACTTATTGCTACAAAAAGAACGGAGGAAATGGAGCAGCCAAATACTTCAAAACATTTAGAGATTGTAGCGGATTTTTCAGAGACCAGTATTCAGCGAAGCCAATCCATTTGTTGAGGCGTCTTGGATTATGAAATTTCCTGCATTCTACATGCCTGATAACATTCAACTGGTTTTCGCAAATTTTAGGCAAAACAGATGGCGGATTTGATGATGGAGCTTAGCAGCCACACAGCGTTTCAACTGTACAATAAACAAAAGAGCAAACAATGCTGATGTGCTTAAATAAAAACTGACACATTCTGATTGATTGGAAGTACAGCTACGTAGCCACTCTCGATCGAAATAGAACATGATTGAAATCACGTACTCCCAGCGATTATTGTTGTTTTACATAATCGGTTTCGGAAAAAACCAAAGAAAAACAAACAACAATCGGAAAAATTGAATTTGTCGTCCCAAATTTCAGCAAACGAGGATGACTTTCACCACCGCTGACTGATAGTAGCTGACAAAAAAAGTAAGCTGAGTTTTCTAATAACTGATGCCACTGATTATCTAATGCTTACAAAGTTCTATCTTTACGCTGTGAATAATAAACATATCAAGGCTTATTGTGATCAAAATTTAAAGCTTGATTTTGGTTTTCGGAGACCATATACGTGCAGTTGCGAATGTTAACTTTCGTCGGTGGAAATTTTTTGCAAATTTTCGGACTTTTGGTGGACATACGAAAAAAAGTGATCGTGGTTGAAGAGTTGAACCTCGCATGCGTTGGTGAAATGTCCAGTGAAACCAACCCTGGGATTATTATAATAAAATCACTTGAATTGTATAACAACTTTCTTAAACATGCCGTGAGGTTTGACCTTTCAGGTTCACACGGTAAACTTCCCAGGAATATCTACACAAATATTAAAAATATTAAACACAAAAATAATAATAAAAATTAATGCTACTCTGAATAATAGTATTATTATTATTATTAAGAATCACATAATAAATCATGCTAAGTCTTATTTCTAGAAAGCACTAGCTATGCCGGCCTTAGGTTTATCGTCTTCGTAGATCAGTGTGTGTAATAAAATTTAAGTTAACTTGTATTTTATAATATATTTTTTGATTTTTAATGATTTTATTAACGAGTAGATTTTTTTAATGTTGTCAGTAGATGGATTTGCTAGTAGTGCGGTGGCATATGCTGGTATTTTGTAATTTTTTTTAGATCTTTGAACCTACGGGGAATTTGCATAACATATGTATAATGTTTATCAACGGTCCACTGTTGCATAGATGACAGGGCGGTGTTGATTTATTGGATATAAGGTGTTCATGTGTTGATATGGTGTGCACTAGACGTAGCCGGCTGAAAATGATACAATGCGTACGTGGAATTGCTGACGGAAAGATTATGGATGTTATATTCTGATTGAGGGATTAGTAATGATGCCTGTAGGCAGTCTACTTTGAAGATGCTGTTACCAGGTGTTTTTTTTCCAAATTGAAGATGTCGTTTTTGTTGAATGTGTTGCATGTGTACTGGACCTGTTGTTGCGTACTTAGCGATTGAGTCAGCAAAGACGTTTCCTGGAAAGTTGGCGTGTCCTGGTGCCCATATTAGTTTTATTTTGTTAACTTCCCAGTATATGGTAAGTTCTTGTAATTAACTCGAAAATCGAGACTGAAAATTCCAACATTTCTTCAAGTTTTCAGGTATTTAGAGTATATAAAGTGTTTTTAGAAAAAAGTATGTGTGGGTGTGTGTATGTTTGTGTGCGCGTACGTAAGTACGTCTTACTGAGAAGTTGACCGTGTGGACCTAAAGGGTCGCACCTCGTGGCTTGTTAACTTCCCAGTATATGAGAAGTTCTTGTAATCACCTAGAAAATCGAAATTAAAATTTTCAATACATCTTTACGTTTTGAGGTCTTTAGAGTATATTTTAAGTGTTTGTAGAAATAAGTATGTATGTGTGTGTGTATTTTCGTACGCACGTGCGTTCAAGGACAGTTTTTCTACGAGCTCAACTCACGTAAACCAAGTCGTATCGACTTCGTTAAAGCGTCAAGCGAAGCAAATCCCCCGATTTAGTGTTTTGGCCCCTTAAAGATCATTGCTGTCATGCGCTATATCTCATTAACTACATATGAGATTTTCATCATTAAGGTGCCAATCGACGCGTTTTTACATTGATGCTATTCTGTCAAGTCGTTAAAAAAAATTTTAAAGCCTTTTTCTAATTTATTAAAAAAGTGCAAAACATTAAGGTTTTTTGATAAACAATAAATTTATAGTCTGACTTGCAAAGCGCAGTGATCAATGTTTCTAAAATTTATATGCTTCAAAAAGTGCTTGAAAAGAAACAAGCGAAAGTTTTTTCTAATGATTATGAAAAAAATAAAATTAGAATAAAATTATTTATGTCATCATGACCTGCAAGGACATTTATGTCTTTCACTATATCTCCCGAACATAATATAGAATTCGCATCACTAAGATGTCAATCGACGCGTCTTAGCATTTTCATGATGTTTTCATGTTTTTAAAAAATCGTTTCAGTGGTTTTGTAATTTAAAAGAAAATTGGAAAAACTTAGCGGTTTTTCATAAAAAATAAATTTGTAACCTGATTTGCACAGCACGGTTATAAGTGCTTATGAAATTTATAAATTCTTATCAGAATTTTGAAGAGAAACCAGGAAAATCTTTTTGCATGATGACAAAAAAAAATTTAAAAAAATTAAAAGCCACCATGTAAAAAGTGTTCCTCCGTATGACACAACCTGATTACTCTTATCCTAAAGACAAATCAATCAAAATTTATTAATATTTGCATAATTTAAGCAGATTTTCATTAGTTTTTATAGTACCGTGTTTTAATTATAATAAAAAACTGCTTACATTTTGAAAACCAAAAAAAAATCTAATTTGATTTTGTTGTAATGAACGCTTTGAATGGTAAACTATTTTGTATTGAATACTTTGCAAGATCATATGCTTTAAAAAGCTCTTATCAAATAAAAAATTGCATTTTTTGTAGTTTCGTTCTCTAGTGTTTGTACGATTTCAATTACTTCCTCCATCATCATTCGTATTGCTTTTTATTTATTACATGCAGTTGAACCGATTATTGGCTGCACATTCAGTTTTTCAAGACCAAATGAAAATAAGAAATAAGTATTTGCCTGATTTTTGTAAAATCGTGAGAGATACAAACTCAATGATTATGCCGAAGTCATGACGATTGTGAACGCAACTATTTAAAAGGGCCACCACGCGACAAAATCTCTTCAGTGCTCGTCATAACAGAAACTTTTTTTTTGCTAGCGCTCTTCTGTCCTTCAAGCATCGATATGCAAATAACATAACCACCCACCGATTGATTCGTGTGAATATTCAATCAAACGAATTCACCTCCCATACACCAAAGGCACTACTTATGCAATGGAAGCTCTCGTAAATGATACGATTAATATAAACAGATTTCAATTACTGTTATGAGTAGCTCTCATTATTATTTTATAAAGTAGTATTATTGTCCTTAGTAGTTATAATATTAATATAGATATTACTACAAAGCTAACCGTGTAGACCCCAAGTGTCACGCCTCGCGGCTTGCTAACTTATGTTTTTGTAATCGTGGAAGAAAGTTTTGCTGGTTTCTCTAAAACAACTGATTAGAGTTTATAAATTTAATAAATATTTATTACTGTGATGTGCAATTTAGGTTGCAATTTTTTTAGAATTTACATTAAAAAACGGCTTCATCGATTTTTTTATAAACTTAAAAACATCACAAAAATAAAAATACGCGTCGATGGACACCTTTATCATTTAAATATTACAATTTATTGCATATTTTTATTAATATACAAACGGCTCCAACAGTCATTTTATAAATTTGATAGAATCACGCAAATGTCGATATGCGTCGATTGACACTTTAACCATACAAATCCTATGTTTGGTTCGCAAAATAAACTGCATGACGAAATTGAACTTCAAATAGTCAAAGCAACAAACCCCCCGACCGAAGTGTCCAAAAACTAATCAGCTATTAAGATTGGAAAGAAGCTTTGATTGACACCTCAACAAAATCGATACGACTATGTTTACGTCAGTTATGTTTGTGTAAAGAGCTGTCCACGAACGTCAATGCGTAAACACACACATACATCTCGTTTTCTAAAACTACTTTAAATATACTCGTAAGACTTCAAAACGTGAAGATATGTTGAAAATTTCAATTTGGAGTTTCGAGGCGATTACAAGAACTTCCCATATAATGGAAAGTTAAAAATACGTGGATATAATTTTTCCATCATCTCGGAGGAGCGTTACAGCCCACGACGTCTGCCATCATATTTTTAAGAAAAACCATCAGTTACAGAGCGTGCACGAAGATTGACAAAAGAAAAGTTCCATGGGGCTTAAGCAGAATTTGACATCCTGCTTCTACAGGGCATTTGTCGACCATCAAACAGCCCATGGGTAAGTCTTCTTCATTCAGGGCACAATGGGCCAACGGGGCCTAAGTGAAGCGGAAGCCGTGCGGCTTAGCACCCTTCAACCTAACCTAACCTAAGTCTTCTTCATCTTGTACAGCAGAAAAATGGCCAGTTTAGACCGTGTGACGATTATTGCCGCCTTAGTGCTGCAGCTGTGCCAGATAAGTAGCCGATCGCTCATCTAAGCAATTTAACATATCAATTAGATGGACGCCAGACGTTTTAAACGTTAGATCTTACGTGCGCATGTAATCAAATACCTAGAGCTCCTGAAGATATACGGTTATATTTCCATTTAAACTTTTTGAGTTCAAAGTTGCGATTCTCGGTCTCTGCAATGCCGCGCAGACATTTCAGCGATATATTGATTTTAAGTTTCGTGAACTTACGTTTTGCTATGCCTATATTGACAACGCATCAAAAATTCATGAAGAACACTTACACATCTCGAACAAATTTTTGAAAGACTGCAAAAAAATATGCACTTTCGATCAATATGTCCAAATGCCTATCAAGAAAGGATTCGTTAAATATCTTGGATATTTGATCAATGAAGATGGCATTCGCACGCTTTCGGAACGAGTTAAAACGATCCTGGAATATGCAAAAGAAATCTAGGAGTGATAAACTTTTACTAAAAATCGCTAAAAAAATTACGCAGAAGTTCAAGCTCCACTTCACGTATTCCTCGTTGGTGCTAAAATGATCAAACAGTGAGAAATCTTTTGAAATCATCAATCCAAAGCAGAGTTTCAGCAATGCAAAGAGCGAATCGCCAATACAACTTTATGAAGACACCTGATTGAAAACGCTATACTGGCTATTAAAAGTGATGCCTCAGGTATCGCGATGGGAGCAGTATTGAAATAACGTAACAATGAAAATTGGGAGGCGCTTTGGTTTCCCCCAAGAAATTCTGTGATACTTAATGTTAGTACAGCACTTATGATCGCAAACTACAAACAATTTACAGCGATGTCAAATAATACCGGTATATGGTCAAAAGTTGCCCGCTTATCAAAAAAACCGACCGCAAACTTATTTAGTTTGCCTTCAATCAAATAGCTGAAAAGCTATCTCCAAGGCATTTAAGCCAATTAGATTATATTGGGCGATTCTCCACTTAAATGATATACATCGCGGAAAGCAAAAAACTACACAGCTTTGGCGCGGATATTTAAGATAAGGCCCATTCACGTTCAATAATATTGCGCAATATTTGTGATTGCACAATATTATTGAACACATTCTTGCACCACACATGTTCAATAATATTAAGTCAATAAAATTGAAATGGCATTCGGGTTAGTACTTTCTTGCTAGGAACAGTTCTTTGCGGTAGTTTGTTCTTAAGAAATTAATTTTTTTTTCACGTCTACTTTTGTCTTTTGCGGACACATTCCCTATATTTCGCTAATAATAAATCATAAGCTACATTTTTTCTGTCCCGGTCATGGAGAAGTTTGACCTTTTACGACCGCTGCCAAAATAAATATGAAACAAGCCGTGAGGTGCGACCCATGAGGTCCACACGGTCAACTTCCCAGTAATATCTACATAGATATTAAAAATATTAAACACAATTAAAGTTATGGAAATAATACTACTTCAAATAATAAAAATGTACCTCTCATAAAAATTATTGGAATGATTTAATATTAATCGTAAAATCTACGGGAGCGTCAATTGATTACGTAAGGATTTTGGTGCATTGGTTTGATTGATTATTCTCGCGGATCAATCGGAGGGGGGACAGGTTACAAAGCAGTTTTTTCATTAAAGTTAAACATGGTGCTGTGAAGAATATTGAAAATCTGCTCAAATTTTGCAAATATTAATAAACTTTGATTGACTATACAACAATGTCTTTATAATAAGAGATTTAAGGTATAATGATTCGAATAAACCCGTTTTACATGGTGACTTTGAATGATTTTTTAATTTTAATTCAATTTGGTTGTAATCATGAGAAAAGTTTTTGCTGGTTTCTCTACAAAAATTGATAAAAGTTTATAAATTCTATAAACATTTATTATTACGATGTGCAAATCAGGTTAAAAATGGATTTTTTTATGAAAAAAACATTACTTTTCTAAAAAAAATTAATAAATCGTAAAAAACGCTTTAACAATTTTTTTAAAATATAAAAACATCATAAAGATGTTGATACGCGTCGATTGACACATTAATGATGGAAAGATTATATTTGTTTCTCGAGATATAATGAATGACGTAAATGACCTTGAACGTTTAATGATTTTTTATTTTTTATTTAATTTTTTTTGTAAACATGAAAAAAAAAATTTGCTGATTTTTTCACAAGAACTATTTGGAGTATATAAATAATATTAACATTCATTACTTAGGTTTGAAAATCAGGTTAAAAATTTTGTGTTTTTGAAAAAAAAACCCTAATTTTTTCAACTTTTTTTAAAAAAATTTAAAAACGAATCCAACGATTTTTTTAAAAATTTGATAGATTCATAGAAATGTTAATACCCGTCGTTTGACACCTTAATGATGAAAATCGCATGTTTGGTTCGTGAGATATAGCGCATAACATGGTTGACCTTCAAGAGGTGAAAACAGCAACCCCCCCCCCCAGCCGAAGTGTCCCAAAAACTAACCAGCTTTTAAAATTGCAAAGACGCTTGGATTGACACCTTAACGAAGTCGATACGACTTTGTTTACGTGAGTTATGCTCGTAGAAAAACTGCCCGCGAACGCACGCACGTACGTACGTACGTACGTACATACACACACACACACACACAAACACATACATACTTCTTTCTAAAAACACTTTATATATACTCTATAGACCTCAAAACGTAAAGAAAAGTTGAAAATTTCAATTTCGATTTTCGAGGCGATTACAAGAACTTCCCATATACTGGGAAGTTAAAAATATTGCGCAATATCACACACACACGCCACAAAAAAAACTATTGTGCAATAAAATTTAAGCTTGCTCAATATTTTGTTCAATCATTGTGCAACCGTTAAAACTATCCCTAGACGTTCAATCATATTGTGCAATCATAAATATTGCGCAATATTATTGAACGTGAATGGGACCGCCTTACAATGCCAGTTGCATTGATAGCACACGACTAAGCGACCACTCAGGGAAAGGATAGCGAATCGTAACAACTCTTTCTTGATGATAGTAAGTAAGTTTTACAAAAGCTATGTATCGATGACATCGAAACAACTGTTTGCCGCGATGTCCGTATATTCCGAAGGAGCTAAGAAGAAAGGGATTTGATTGAAATCATTAATTATTAGCAACCAGACGTCGAACAAACTGATCTCCCGCAAATATGTCTGGCCAAGCATGTCAGAGGACATGATCGAATGGGCTCGTACATGGCTTGCTTGTCAACGGAGTAAGATAAGTCGACATACAAAACTACCGCATGGAGAAATCAAGACCCCGAATTCAAGATTAAGACATATGCATATCGATATCGTTGGACCGCTGACGCCATCGAAAGGCTACTCGTTTGTGTGGACTATGATAGACAGGTTCACGAGCTGGTTGGAAGCTGCACCAATTAAAAGTATTTTGGGTGACGACAACGCGGACGCAACTTACGCTAATTGGATAGCGCGTTCTGGTGCACCAGCCATGCTTACGTCGGAGCAAGGACCACACTTCGAATCCATGATCTTTCAAGCGCTGACGCATTTAGTAGACAGCCAGAAGATGAGGACTACAGCTTCGCATCTCTCTGCGAACGGAATCCTAGAGCGCTGGCACCCATCTCTTAAGGCAGCGATTAGATGGCACAACAAAAAATGTACATCTTGGTCTACGTATAAGTTTAAAGGATGACATCGATGTCAATGCGACTGAATTAGTATATGGTACGAGGATAAGAATACCAGGGGAATCATCAATGAAAATATGCCACCTAAAGGTTTTTGTTGAAATTTTTTTTGAGCATAAGGTGAAATTGCGCACAACTCCTGCAACTCGCCATAATAGGAAAAAAAAATTTCTATAAAGATCTACATACATGGTCACATGTATAAACAAGATTCGATATATTCAAAAAACTGTTCAAAAATCCTTACGAAGGACCATTGAAGGTTCTATCACGGCACAATGAAAACGTTTTAACCATTGAAATACAAGGAAGACCAATGAATATATGTAAGTGTCTGGCATACTGCAACGTTGCCGCAGAAAATTCAACGAACACCGATTCTACGCCTTCCACATGACAAGCCTCAAGAAAATCAGCGTTGAAGACGTATACGAGATCTGAAATTCAAGCCGTGAAAGTAGTAAGATTTTCTTTTTAAACTACGTTATGTCAACAATGTCAAGAAAATCGTATCTGTCTACGTTCAGATGCTCTGTTCCTAACGTTCGCCATAAAATTCTCTTGCATCGCCAAAGAATCTCTGAAGAAAAGTCGTTTGTTTCACGTGGAGGCCTGCCGTGTGGACTTAACTCCACGGTCCGCGGTCGGACAACGGGAAGCTACCAAGCGGCGGAATGTTGTGCAATTTTGTTGAAACCATTTGTCCTTCAGATAATGGGCATTGGTGTTAGGAATCAAATAATTACGAATCGTTTGTCGGCACCGATCGCCGTTCACAGTAACGTTGGTTCCAACAACAGATTAAAAAAAAAACAAATTTTTTGCCGTCATGCAAACCGCAGACCACAGTGAGCTACAGTGAGTACGGGATGTAATGAGGCTTTCAAAGTCTCGTGAGGTACAATATCTTTCAATAAATTTACATTGTCAGAATATAAATTCCATATACTAGAAATTATAAGGGAAACATATTATGTGAAGCTTACAGGTACCTAACGAAAATAAATCAAACACTATCAGATAGAATGTTTTTATCTTTACAAAAAATTAATATATTTTAAAGTAATTAAACGATACCATCGTTATGAAACTAAAATGAACACAAATTATAAAATATGTGCCAAAACAATACGAAACTTTACCCAAACCAATATAAATATTTTATATATATTTTAAAGACCTCAAAACGTAAAGATATATTTGAAATTTGAATTTTGCTTTTCGAGATGATAACAAGAGCTTTTTATATAGGTACTAAGAAATTAAACACATCAATCGAAATGATTTAATGATAGTCAGGAAGTATATGCAACCTTAGTCCTAAGGACATTATTAATTTCAATAAATAATCAAATTTCATAGCTTATTGGAAGTCTGGTGCAGTCATTTTATTAAACTTTTATTGCGTAGGCGTATTGATCATGTTTGATGAGTTTTAAGTTTAATTTTTTATACAATACCTAAAGTTATTATTAATAAAAATTTAGTAAATATACTACTGCAACGTTTATATCAAAGTTCTGTTTGAACTCAAAGCAAATGTTTTCAAATCTTGATAGTAAGGAGTAATTTATAGAATAATGTTAATCCGTTCTGGTCCCAGTATCACCAGTCTTTCCTAGACACTTTTGTAAAAGTATAATAAAATACATAATATACAGAAGAAAATTGCCTACTCTCTCTCTCTCGATATTCCTTGTCAATAGTGACGAGCTTATAGCGATAGCCTTGATAATCGAGACTAGTGTTTCTTACACACATTACTACACTTCTACGGGATTAGCAAAAATCAATATAACAACAGTTGAGACTAGTGTTTCTTACACACATTACTACGCTTCTACAGGTTTAGCAAAAATCAATATAACAACAGTCTTATAATATTTATTATACCAAAACTTGCAGTAATAACTGTAATGCAAATATAAGCAACTCGGTTATGTATTCATTATTCATGAAAAGGATCCTTGAACAATTTACTTCTTTCACCTAGACGATATTATCGTCTTTTGGAATTCCTTTGAGGAGAGAATGGAAAACCTGGAAGTGATGTTCCGTATACTAAAAGACTTTATTTTTAATGACAAAATGAACAAGTCCGAGCTGAAGCGCAAAACAAATACATTCTTGGGTCACATTCTCAAACCTGAAAACATGAAACCCACCCTTGATAAAATTTAGGCAAATATATATTTTCAATGTTCAAAAGTCAGTAAGAAATATTTTTTTTAATCTTATTTGTTACTTTCACAAATTTATTATTAAGATTCCGCACAACGGACCATACTAGTGACCACGTATTTCAACATTGAAAGGAAAATTGATCGAAGAGAAGATTATTCAATAATTGGCAAAAAAATTTAATGTACATTCCAATTCTTCAGCATCCAGACTTCAGCAGACCGTTCGCCTTAAACACAGTGTAGACAATATGCAGTGCACAATTGAGGCATCCAAACAGCAAACTTCATTCGAAGAAGTGGCCCTATGTGCTTGTAAAAAAGTGGTAAGTTTTCGGACTTGTTGAAACTTTTATGAAAAAAAACACACACACAAACATATATATAATGTATGGTTATATATATATATATATATATATATATATATATATATATATATATATATATACCAAGACTACCAAGAAGATACTGTAAAGGCGCGGTAGTCGCCTTGTATCATGGTCGGTTGCTCCATAATACCTATTTTTCCATTGAAGGAATTCAGTTATGTTATAACGAATTGAGAAAACTGAAGGTCTTGAATATAATGGGATTAGTGCAAACCCGTTCGAAAATATAAAGCTTCACAAAGGCACTGTATAAGGTAGCAACACATGCCCTTGATGAGTTTTCATCAAACCAATCCATGTCCATTAACCCAATGCATGTGACCACTTTGGAATCGACGCATTCCACGTGAACGGTCATGCACCTTAAACCACTTACGTTCCAATTAAAGCACCTGATCGAAGCAGCAGCAATTCTCACAAAATTGGCAACACATGCGTTAACGATTTTTGAGTGAATTTCATCGGCAAATAGAATTTGGTAATCAGCATTATTTTGGCGATAGTTAGACTAAGCTTGTAAACAATAACTTCAATCGCAAAATATTTGTTAAGTGTAATCGCTGCAAAATGGTTTTTTTTACTCGCGAAGATCGAGAAAAGTCAACTGGTGTCCGGACAGGAATCACTTCAAATCTTGATACCGGTGAACCACGTTGTGTATTGCTTCTGTGGTGTTTAGCAAGTCGGTTTTAGAACTAAACACCACGGAAATATTTAACTGTGATTATTATTTAAATGTAACGAACAATAGTTTAACATAGAATGCATTTACAAGTCGACTGTCGCCGGCCGCGTGTCGTGGAGGAAGGAGGGTTTCACTTGACGTTTGCTGCGCCTCTCGCCGTCAGAGAAGGAAACGTCAGAGTCGTCAAAGGTGGCGTTACTAAGGCTGCCACAATACTCCCTTCCCAGTGACTGAAGTAACGATGTTGTCGGTTGTTTATGGCGAAGGACTCTGTGGCCGCGTTGCTGTCCTTGTTAGCGCTGTGCCTGTCGTTGCAGGTGCTGTTTTTGGGTTTCTGCTATATGAGCGGGTTGGAATTTTCCAGAAGAGTGGGGATTCGTTCTGTTGTTCCAGACCTTCAGTGTTGGTGTCTGAAATCTCCGATAAAAGGTGTGCTGGTTTCAGTCTTTCGGTGGATATGCAGATGGGCTGATTCTTTACTTTGATGGTGAAGACACGGTCAGATTGTCTGGCTATCACTTCATGTGGTCCTGTATAAGGAGGCTCCAAAGGCTTTCTGACAGCATCTATGCGCAGGAATACGTGGGAACATGTCAAAAGATCGTGATGCACAAATGCTTTTCGCTTGTCGTGATGAGCAGTGGGGACTGGGCGTAAGTTTCGCAAGTGTTCCCTGAGCTTTTCGACGAATGTAGCTGGTATAGTCGCAGTTTCTTCGCCAGTGAAAAATTCGCCCGCTAGGTGAAGTGTGCTGCCGTAAAGGAGCTCGGTAGGTGATGCGCCGACGTCCGGTTTGATAGCAGTTCGTAGTCCGAGTAGGACTCTGGACAGAAGTTCTGTCCATGGCGTTGACTGACTGCGCATTAGCGCTGCCATCAATGATGTTTTGAATGCGCGGTGACAGCGTTCGATTATGCCGTTGGATGCGGGATGGTATGGAGTCGTGTGAAGACGGTTCGCTCCCAGTAAATTGCTGAGTGCTCGAAATAACGATGACTCGAACTGTGTACCCTGGTCGGTGGTGATAGTTTTGGGAGTTCCAAAACGAGCAATCCACCTCGAGTAGAAAGCGGTTGCTATTGTGGTAGCGGAAATGTCTTTAAGTGCTACCGCTTCAGGCCATCGTGAAAATCTATCTGTGATAGTGAGGCAGTACCTGTATTCGTTGATGGCTGGTAGAGTCACGATATCCAAATGGATGTGTTAAAATATGTTGTCTGGGACGATGATATGGGCTGGTTTGTTTTTGGTATGTCGTTGGACTTTAGCTCGTTGACAGTAAACACAGCAACGTGCCCATTGAATTACGTCCTTTTTGATGTTTGGCCAGACGAATTTAGTTTTAACGAGCTGTACGCAGGATTTTACGCCTGGATGTGCCAAACCGTGTATTGACTGGAAAACGCGACGGCGCAAGGTTGAGGGAATATATGGTCTGACCTGATCTGTGGAGACGTCGCAGTAAACCGATGCTTTCCCGATAAACACATTTCGTAGTTGAAGAGACGTGCCTGCTTGTAGAAGGTGGTGAATTTCTGCGTCAACTGATTGTTCGCGTTCCAGTTCTTCGGCGTTTAATGTTGTTGGCATGGTTATTTCACAGATTCGTGATAACGCGTCCGCTACCGTATTGCTGGCGCCGGAGATATGTAATATCTGCGTCGAGAATTGTGATATGTAGTCAAGCTGTCGTAACTGACGTGGGAAAGCCTTGTCTAATTTTTGACTGAAAGCGTAGACCAGTGGTTTATGGTCTGTCCTGATGACGAATGATCGTGCGTCCAGAATGTGGCGAAAGAAACGGATGGCTGCGTAGACGGCAAGCAGCTCGCGGTCATACGCACTGTAATTTGTTTCTGTGGTACTCAGCTTTCTAGAGTAGAAACCCAGTGGTTGCCATTGATCACTGACTAGTTTTTCCAAGGCAGCACCAATTGCTTTATCGGAAGCGTCCGTGATTAGTGCCAAAGGTGCAGAAGACACCGGGTGTGTTAAGGAAGTAGCCTCCACTATGCTTCGTTTGCACGCTGTGAAAGCCGTGTCAGGTTCTGGAGTCCAGTTTATTGTGCGTTTGTCATTCTTGGGGGATTGTTTTAAGAATGAATTAAGTGGCGCTTGCAAGTTACCTGCCATTGGGATGCAGCGTCTGTAGTAGTTAATTATGCCCAAAAAACGGCGTAAATCTGCGATAGTTGTTGGCTTTGGGTAATTAGCAATTGTGTCAACGCGGCTCGATGGTGGTTTGCACCCATTTGCGTTAAAAGTGTAACCCAAGTATAATACTTCCCGTCCTCCAAAAACGCACTTGCTGATGTTGATTCGCAATTCCTGTTGTTGTAAACGTGTGAACAGCTGTGTCAGGTGTTTCATGTGCTCTTCCGGCGTCGTGGACATGACGATTATGTCGTCAATGTAGCAGAAGATGAAATCCAATCCACGTAAGTTTGTGTTGCATTTCGCAACCCGAAGGGCATGACAAGGTACTCAAAAAGTCCGAATGGAGTGCACACAGCAGTCTTGGGTATGTCGTCCAGAGCCATTGGGATTTGGTAATACGCCCGGTCCAAGTCTATAGTTGAAAAGATGGTCCTGCCGTGCATTCTTTCCACAACATCGTGAATATTGGAGATCCGGTATCGATCTGGCACTGTTTGAGCGTTGAGTTTGCGGTAGTCCCCAAAGACGCGCCACTCACCGTTCTTCTTATTGACGAGGTGAAGAGGAGTGGCCCAAGGACTAGAGGATGCACGGCAGATGCCCTGCTGCAACAAGAGGTCGATTTCTCGTTTGGTTACCAGCAGTTTGTCACCAGTGAGACGGCGCGGCCTCTCAGCTACAGGGGGTCCAGTGGTTGTGATGTAATGAAAAACTGGGCTAGTTGAACATTTTCGTACTCGGCTCGACTCCGTGATGCCAGGGAATTGTTTAAGAAGATTGCTTTAGCAGCTTTGTGGGTCGAGAGCGGACAAATTGCAAATTTGTGCTTTGATTGTCTCCCCAGATGTGGTGCAGAGTGAGGTTTTGTCGATCAATTGTTTGTGTTTCAAATCCACTAAAAGATTGAAAGCGGCCAAAAAATCTGCACCTACTATCGCCATTTTAACGTCGGCGACTATGAACTGCCATGTAAAGGTTTTGGAAAGACCGAAATCCAGCCGAAGGGTTTGTTGGCCGTAGGTTTTAATACCCGTGTTGTTGGCTGTTGCTGTTGTTTATATTTGACAGCACAAATGGCAAAACGGACACGACGGAACCAGAGTCGATGAAAAATTTAATTTTGGAATTTCTGTCTCAAATGTGTAGGCGGTATTCTACTTGGTTGAAGTCAGTAAGTGGCTGGTCACCTAGTTTACGTTTGCTAGGTGACACTTTATTCAGTTTTTTGACTCATCAGTAGGTTTGAATTCACACGGGCTAACACAACGCTTTGCCTCGCTGCCAAATTTTCGATGTTAGTAGCACGTTTTGCTTTCTTTTTGTGGTTTTGGCACGTGTCTTTAGGAATTCGAGAGTGATTTGGTTTCACCGTTGAGCTTGACTGCTAACGTCTTGACAGACTGGGTGATTTCCTCGAGTTTTTGCGCGATGATCTGAAAGCGCATCTCAAATGCACTGGTTGGCTGGTCACGAAGTTTTTGATGTGCGGTAGCCATGACATGAGATGGTAAACTATTCTCAACTATGCGGTTCGCAATTGTGGCTTGTCCCAACAGCGTAAAATCGTTGTTTGCCACGAGTATGCAACGAACATTAGCTGGTAACCGATTTAGCCAGAGGGTTCTGATGATGTCATCAGTAAATACTTCCGGTGCAAGGGTTTGCATTTCACGGAGTAGCTGCGAGGGGGTTTTGTCATCCAGATCGAGGTGGTTCAGCAAGTGGTTGATTCGTTTCTCCTTGGAGATGGTAAACCTGGAAAGCATTTGCGATTTAAGGAATGCATACTTATCTTGCGGTGGTGGTGATCGGACGATGTCTGAAATCTGTCGGAGCACTTCCATGTCAAGAGATGCGATGACGGTGTAATATTTGGTGTTGTCGACGACTTTCGACAATTGGAACTGCGCATCCGCATGGAAAAACCAAGATTCTGGATCATTTTTCCAGAACGGGGGCAGTTTGATGTTGTTGATTGCCGCGACAGTTTGATCCTCCGATTGCCATGCCGAAGCGTGCGTTTGTGCGGTTAATAACTGCGGTGACTTGAGAGTGTCCGGTGATAAATCACGTGCTGCATATAGCAGCGGATTTGTGTTTACGTCGCCGGATATTTCCTTGAAGGGTGTTCACGGTAGAGCCATGTCTTGTTAGGCTGCGTGTAGAACCAATTTCCTATGCGTGTGTAGAAACGGCATGTCCGTGCGTGCGCCGAGAATACAGACGCCACCAATACAAACAGGAACAAGGCAAGAGAAACCTCTGTGTTAAGGCAACTGTGTGTTGTCGTTACTGACTGACGCGATTGTGAAAGAGACAGCACTATGCACGCGCGTCGTTTTGGGGCCCAACCGCGTTGAGGCGAAGTCTCTTCTTGCGCTGACTTAAATTTGCTCGAATTGTCGGGGTCACCAATATGGTGTTTAGCAAGTCGGTTTTAGAATTAAACACCACGGAAGTATTTAACTGTGATTATTATTTAAATGTAACGAACAATAGTTTAACATAGAATGCATTTACAAGTCGACTGTCGCCGGCCGCGTGTCGTGGAGGAAGGAGGTTTTCACTTGACGTTTGCTGCGCCTCTCGCCGTCAGAGAAAGAAACGTCAGAGTCGTCAAATGTGGCGTTACTAAGGCTGACACACTTCTAATAAATTACAGTTGATAGCAAATTCCCTGTTTATGGAAGCAATAGACACTAGCGCAGGACACAACAAGATGTGATTTTTCGGTCACGTGAAGCATCGAGCTGTATCAAGTAATGAGGCATCCGAGTATTTCCATCCTCTGAAGGAAGAAAAAGAAGTTGGCGAGCCAACAACGAAGCCAAGCGAAGTGGTCACCATAGGATTTATCAAGTTTCCAACGAGGTACAACATAGACCTCACTAAATGAATCAAGTCAAACGCAAAACACATATGAAAGATTCATGTTTTCATCAACAAAAGCAACAATCGAGTTTCATCAATTCAAAGCGAACTTCAACAGCGATGCCGCTCAAAAATTGAATTTCAATGTAAGTCAAATTTTATCTTATTATTTATAGAATTTAAAAAAAAAATTACTGTCGCAAACATCTTATTCATAAATAAATAACTATTAACTAAGACTTTAAAAAAGTTGTAAGAAAAATTCCATCTAGCTATAGCTTTGTTCGTATCGAAAAATCATATCATCCGTGTGTGCGCTTCTACAAACCTAGAGTTTCTTTAAAATCTTATTTGTGTGCTCAAGAACCCTGTGCTTGTTGTAACTGTTAATCATAAATTGTGACCATGAGTTATTCGGTAATTGTCTAATCCAAATAATCTGTTAAGTTTTCGAGACTTGATATAAACGCAGCGTTACCTCCATTTCCTGAAAATAGTCTTCCAAATGTGGTCAAAATATCTCCTGCATGCAATGCAAATACCACGCAGAGTCCCATACATCCTTTCCAGAAGTCAAATCCCACTGACATAAACAAATTTATCGGGCCTGTCGTGTCAGATACACTTAGAATTCAATAAGCGCAAATTATAATTTCCGAAATACTCCTAGAAGAAGAGTGTCAAAAAGATTCTTCAGATATATAAACATCCCAAGGAAACACCAAAATGCTACAGAACTATTTCTGTCATCAGAAATAAAATTCTAGAGCAGACAGATCTAGCTCCGAATCCTACAACATTCCCTTAAATTGGAGCAAAGTTTCCAAATGTCTGACATTTCATAGGAACCTCGGAGAACTAGAATACCAAATGAAAACCTCAGTTCAGGAGATCTAAACAAAAGTGGTTTTGGAAAGTAGTTTCGTGAGAGATGTGAAGAGCTCAACTGTAGTGTTTGAAAGTTCTACCAAGATCAAAAATCACTTGCCTTGAATGAAAACTTTCCTGGAAAAATCACATAGCTACGTTTCTAACGTAAGAACGTAAAAGCAAGAGACTTGTTGTCATAAGCAAAAGCACGTGCGTGGGTAGATACCGGTTTGTTTTGAGTCGACGGCTTTGCGATCTCATAAGACCACGATGCTTGCAAGCGATGGGTTCTGCTTGTGAGAAATGATGTCTTCTGCTTGTAATGTGTTCGAAGGGCTCAATGTGACTTCGGGTCTTCACATTTGCATGTACCGACGCTGCTTTGCAATTCATGCCGGTTTGCGATTTGATGACGGGTGCTGGCTTTTGCTTGAAATGCTTTAGTTAAACTTTCGTGGCGGCGTTCTACCGAGTGGATACATATTTGATGACGGCTGATGAATTTGGCTTGAAATGTTTCCGTGTGTGCCGGGTCCGGCGACATTCCTTTCTGACAGTAAGCACGGTGTTTATGTATGCATCAACCATTCTCAGCAATTCTGCGTGATCTCTCCTCTTTCGTGGTCTGTCCTTTTATATGGCCAATGGACTCTCAAAGCGTATCGAATTTTGTGTCTAAATTCCGACAAACTTTAGCAGCTTTCTTTCCTTCTTGATAAACATGTAAACAAACCTCTCTAAGTTCTTTACTTAACTTAAATCGTGAATTTTACTATAATCTCTATCATCCTCAATGAGATTGTAACTTTAGTTTATAATATCATTAAGATAATAGGTATACTAAACGGGCTTCATTGCTAAGAAGACAGACGATAAATAAGTTCAAAAGCTTGTGTCGTTTTTATCTTCGGTATAGTTTATTTTGCGTAAGTCTGCTTTATTACATTTTAACCACACATTATGATCGACGAGGAGGTCCTAATATAGATTGTTTCTTGTTTTGCAACTTCATGTTGAAACTCCAAATCCGACAGTACAGCACTTTTATCATCATCATTATGAGTGATGTTATCGCGTGAATTTTTATATTTTTGACCTGTCATATGGTCTTTCAAAGAAAGGTTTCCAGCTTTCATTTCCATAACTGGATTTTTATGTTCGTCTTGCGTTTAAAAATTTGAACAGTACATTCCTATTCTGATACCATTCCCCCTTATCATTGATAATTTTGCTATTCAGTATCTTATTCATGTTTTTGTCAAGCAAACACTGTTTACTAGCACTCAAAATTGTCCCCTTCAAGCCGTCATACCCTTCCGTAGTAAGAAACATTTTTGGAGACTAATGTTCTCATGCACATTTCTCAATTTAAGAACCTGAAAGTACACTTCCTAGTAATAAAGGCTAAAATCCGCCGGGTTGAACTAATACTTTACCCTGCCGTGGAACATATTTTGTTTTGCATCAGGAAATTTACGCATGCTCTTATCATATTTACAAAGCCGAGTGAAAGTTTTTCTATATAGTGTATGATGTAATGTATTGTATGTGATTTCACAAAGAGTTTTGATTACTTCAGGATCGGCTGTTTTCAGTATAGCCTTCCGTAAACACGGACTTGCGTTTCTAAGAACATACAACATATGTTTATTGTCCTTCAAGCGTTACATTTGTGACACCATTGTCTTACTTCAAACTATCTGGGAAGCAATAACATTTTAAAACTTTGTATTACTTTGCATATGGCGGTGCGAAAAAATTATATCCTCTGTTAGGTCTAATAACAAATATCTATGTGGTTGTTGAGTTATTTCTTTTTATATTCCCATGACCTCCGGACTGTTTTCATGGTATGTTTGGTTAGCAAGATGAAGAGATTGACTCTTATATAGTGAGTTCTTGAAATATACTTGATACTGAGAGTTTAACGAAATATCTCGGCAAAATTTTCTTGAATGAAGACATTTTGAGTCACCAGAATGACAGAAGGGTTTATGATGATCCGATTTTGTAAACAACTCACATAGCTGTTTTCAAAATGCAATTAACAAAATGTTGTCCAGTATAATTAACATTGGTTGATTGATAATGTTTGAAAATTCCTCAGGAATATTTACAACACAATTATAAAGCTCATATATTCTATATTGTTATAGGGCATATGTGTTGGTATTGCATGCTTCTCAGCGTTGCACCAAATATTTTCTTCACTGACGGTCGTATCATCGCACCGTTTCTAAGAAGATTTTCTATAAATGTCGTCTTCCCACACCCAGGCGGTCCAGCTACCATCTATGTAAAAGGATGTTTAAGCTGTAGCATCTTTTGTGTTTGGGGAAGAAGAATTTCTTATAAAAGCTATTACAGAACTTTTATTTATACATTTTTTCAAGATGAGTAGAAGGCAAATTGTAGATGAACTTCATAAACTCGCACGAAAAAACGTCGACGTGTAGTTATAAAGGGTATTGATGATTGATGAAGATTATCAAGGTAATATCTTCGAAGAGGGTTTTTATGAGACAGAATTGACGAATGTTAAGTAGCCCGATGTATATCTTGTCGAAAGGATTTTGAAACGAAAGGAAGATCACGTGTTTGTAAGATTGCTTAGATTTCCATCACCCCATAATTCCTGGATTGATATAAAAGATGTTTTGTAACACTGGGACTTTCAGCCAATATGTTGAACTTAAATCACGAATACGACCGTCTAAAGACATTCATGACTCTGGATCTGGAAAATTGGAAGGTACTTTAACTTGTGAAAAGCTGTTTCTTCCACATTAACTTGAAAGACTACGTCAAGTGCCTTTTCTGCTCAATGATATTTAGTGCTTTTACTTCACCATTTGATGTTGAAGCAGAACATTTACGCGTGTCTCTAGATTTTGTGTTTGCTAGCGGTAAAGACGTTCACAGCTCATATGACAAACTGCTAAAAATTCACACAAACACCACATACTGTGTTTTCTACTTTGCTGAAAATTGTTATGCTGACATTTCTGATATCACTTTTGGTGATCTAATTCGTAAACCTCTACAATCTCGTCTCCATATTATAAAAAATAGAAAATAGACGAATATTCATTTATTATTTGCTTATGACAACAAGTCTCATGCTCTTACGCTTTTGCGCTATGAACGTAGCCATGTGATTCTACCACGACACTTTCATTAAAAACAAGAGATTTTTGATCTTGCTAGAACAATATTCATTTCTCTTCAAACACAACACTTGGCCTCTTTACATCTTACACGAATCTACTATCAAAACCCCTTTCACCTTTTTTACACCTGATCTCAGCCAATCAGCGCTCTCAAAAAGCCAGCTAACAATCCATCAAATAGTACACACGCTTAAACACTCGTAAACAACCGGCCGGCCATAGTCAAAACCAAATCTTCATACAAAAAGCTAGCCATCCCCTAATATACATTTTGCTTCTCCATCTCTCGGGACTTACACACTTTAAGCATGTGTAGGGCACAGCCACCAGGCACTTTGATTTTGGTTCGGTAGTATACTTCCGCATGGATTAGTTTTCGCTACTTATATACTTTCAGCATATTTAAGCCGGCTTACTATTTGCATGAAAGTGTGTGTCTTACTACTCGTGTATAATCAATTGTCACTTGTTCTCAATGCATATTATTCTTTAAACCCTTTAAGGTGAGAATCTCTCAAAATAATGACTCAATGCTACAGAAGTAAAACCCTAGATGCATTTCTTGGAGGTCTTAGAGGTGACTTACCAATGCTTCTAAGCATCCGCGAACCAGCTACATTTCTACCTGAAAATACAAAATGAGGATTATCGCACCCAGCACGCTAACAACATACATAACAGCATGCGGAAGTCTTTCCGTGTGTCAGCTTCTACTATTTCTCCTGAAAGAAACTATCCTCCCCTTCTACGTCTTATTCCAGCCCCTAGAAAACAATTTTACCCGCAATTGATACAGCATATTCAACCTCCCCACGATAGCTGCATAAACAACAAAAGTTCCAACAATGAAGACAGCCCGATATTTCTCCGCCACCTTCTCCCTAGCCAAGACCAAGGCCTGAGCCGATGGACGTAGATCAATCCAGAAGATCTCTTGGGGTTAACTACTAGAATCGTCCACAAAATACCCAATTTCACGCTCAAAAATTGCTAACCAGAAAAACCAATCATTGTTCTGGTAAACAACAGCGTATGTTTAAGATGTGTAAGATTCCACCAGAGAACTTCAAATTTTTAATTGATACGGGATCAAATCAGAACTTGATTCAGCCCAGGCACTTAAGAACACTTCTTTCTAATGACAAACATTTTAATGGGAATTCAGTAACAGGAAATATAGAAATTACACATCATTCATATTTTCAAATTATCAGCCTTAAAATAGAAAAAAATAAACTTAACATACTCACTAGTATCATATCATTCGAAAGTATAGTTGGAAATGATACTTTAAGAGCATGGAATGACTTAATCTTCACGAAGAAAAATCATATGACAATTCTTTCCACTCTAACTATACCTCTCAAACAACACGTATCTGCTGCTGTTCATAACACCAATCTAAGGACTGCTCACTTGACCAAAAACTAGATGACGCAAAAATCTATAGTCTATAGTTTCCTTTCAGAACCTGATGAAAAACTCACTTTCACCACTAATGTTAGAGAAGAAATCTGAAAAACTAAAGAAGAGTCTGTGTACTCTAAATCATACCTTTATTCCAAGGCACTGACAGCAGCATTCGATTCCAGATAATAGATCTTAAAAGTGGCTTCCATCAAATTTCCCTAAGGCAAAAGAATATCGAAGAAACAGCCTTCTCCGTTAGCAACGAAAAATTTGAATTCGCTCGCCTACCATTTGGTGTAGAAATTGGTCCTTCTATCTTTCAACGAACTCTTGACGATATTTTATGGAAACACATAGGCACACGTTGTTACGTGTGCATCGTCGATATTATCATCTTTGGAAAAGATGAGGCAGAGCATTTCGAAAACTTGGAAGCCGTGCTTTAATCTCTAGAATGTGCTAACCTGAAGAACCTGACAGACAAATGCGAATTCTTTCAAGAAGAAATAGAATTTTTAGCCTAATTCAGATACTCCCTTGGAATGTCAAACTAACACCAGCGTTCCATGGCAAATTACGCTAAGATAGCAAAACTTCTGACATCCTTTTGAAGAGTAGAAGATGGACAAGTGTCTAAAAATGCCGTGAAAATTAATTCCATGCATCTGACCACAGATCGTTTCTAGCATTCGATAAGCTGAAAAATTCTTTACGTTGTGCTACTGGATTCCAGCTTCGAAAAAGTATTTGAGCTAAACTGATGCTTCTACCTAAGCCATAGCAACAGTCTTTTCACAAAACAACAAGCCACTCATGTTTCTTTCTCGAAAACTGAGTGAAATCGAAGAAAACTATGCAGCGAATGTGAAAGAAATGCTTCCCATAATATGAGTATTTAATGCTCTAAAAAATTTCTTGTTTTGGTCGAAGAAAGTACACATTTTTAATGATCACCAACCATTAACCCCAGCCTTTTCGAATAAAAACCCAAACCCAAAATGAACCGGTGAAAGCCAATATTTGAAGAGTACAACTACTAACTACAAATACATATCCGGAAAAAAGAATGTCATTGCCGACTCGCTAGCTAGACTACCTCAAACAGCTAACGTTCATTCATTAACACCACCAGTACAACGATGGTTCTTCGCATAATTTAGTCCCAACTGTTGAAGTCCCAGTCAATTGTTTTCGGAATCATCTCGATCTAAAAATTTGAGAAGAAGACAGGTATCAGATACTTAGTCCATTTAGCAACTACACAAGACACATTGTCATCAAGCCTGAATACGCAAACATCTACATAATTAACACTTTCAAGACGTATCTAAATCCAAATATCATCAATGGTCTCTGGACCAACGAAGAGACAATGGGCAGAAAACAAGAAATCTACCCACTCTACTTAAAAAATTATCGAATTCGTTTTACACCAAATTT
Source organism: Oxycera nigricornis (assembly GCA_963942545.1). Classification (NCBI taxonomy): domain Eukaryota; kingdom Metazoa; phylum Arthropoda; class Insecta; order Diptera; family Stratiomyidae; genus Oxycera; species Oxycera nigricornis. Next base: position 73,940,167 of record OZ012660.1, read on the forward strand.
GGATGAAAATGAACCCAATGAAATTGACGAGCAAGATTGCATCATCAGAACTCATTGTAGAGCATATCGCACATCGAAAATAGACCAAATTCTTAAAAAATTCTTCTTCCCAAAAAATATCTGCAAAAATGAAGACTTTGATTGAACATTGTTCCATATGCAAAGAAAACAAATGCGATCGCCATCCGACCAAAAATTTACTCAATTCTACTCCTTTTCCTCATATCCAGGGCATTCAGTCAACCACGGGGAAGAAACCAGTTGAACTAGGCTTCGGAAGAAATCCCCAGCATTATGTTAAAAACTTTGAAAAAGTTCGCCTGTCTAATATAGAAAAAATTAAACTTCAACAACAGAAAGGCCTGGTAAATCATAATAGGAAAGAAAGCCTATCAAACAATGTGAAGCAGAAAAGATCATTTATGTTAAATGTAAAAAGAGACTAGGTTCAAAATTAGCAGTACATTACAATAAAGAAATAGTTAAAGAAAATAGGAATACAACAGTCTAAACTGAATCAAGGAAAGTCATCCATAAGATGCATAATTATATATACGAAATTTATTTCACTCCTAGAATCATTCTCAGTCCCGTCACTAATGAGATTCATATCAACGATTACACGAATTCCCAAATCATCACTATAGCTTCTGGGTAAGCAAAAATGTAAACTGTCAATTATCCACTATGTCGATCTAAAACAATATCTCCAAAGTACCAGCAACATCGCGAAGATTCTCGAATACAACATGACGGAAAATATCCTTTCCTATATCGCTTGAATTGCAACAATCCCAGGAATTACTAGAAAGCCTTAAGCCAAGAAAAAAAGACGCTCCTTAAACTACATCGGACCAGCTTGGAAGTGGATCGCGGGTAACCTCGATCATGTGGATTCCGTTACAATTCAAGAAAAAATTAATGATGACCTAAGAAATAACTATAATCAAGTCATATTAAAGAAGGCATTCAATGATAGGTTGAATATCTAAACTGATACAAGTAATAAAATTCAAAAGCTTGTAATAAACAATGAAAACTAAAGGCAGGAGTTTAAGCGCGCATTACAATAGAAACTAAAACTTGTGAAAGCAAGCTTAAGTGAAATAATTTGGAAAAAAAATTTCACTTCATTATTAATATTCCTGCTAGTACGGATGATGTTTTTCAAAAATTTCGAATTAAACCTGTAAAAGAAAAATAATATCAATAATGGCACCATCTTCGACAATGGTCAAATATTTACATCAAAGTAAGTCATTTACCTCGAATCTTTATCGGCCGCTTCACAACAAACACCAAGAGAGAATTCATATATAGAAATCACAATTGAATTTATGATAGATTTACACTTATCACCAATTGAAATATTTTTTCCTAAGAACCAAAACGAAATCGAGAAACTTACTAATTAAGGTTTTGGTGCTTCAACATTCATAATCGTCGTTTTAATCTTGCTGATCAAAATTCCCTCTGAATGAAGCGGAAAATTTGTTACAAAACAGCAGGTGGAAAACCCTCCCGCATTTTCTCCTAACCATCTCCCACCATTAGAAACAATAAATAACCAATCCTCCGTATCATCCCTAAAATTTTTTCAACAACAAGTCTTTATAATGGATCATTTTCCTGAGCTGATGAGGACTTCAACATTTAATAAGGAAAGACCTAGCAGCACATACCCTTGATGACCTTAGTAGTAAGTCAGATACTTTCAGACAAAATCGCTCAGCGTTAGTGAGGGACGGCATGTGGACACATGCTTAAAGTGTATTACCTCGGCAAGCTGCCCGACACGAAAGTATATAAGTGGATCGATAGCGTTTTCTATGAAGATCTGGTATTGAGTCAGGCCGGCTGGCTATTTGCGGTTGTACAAGCGTGGGCTGGGTTGTTGAGAGCGTTGATTGGCTGAGAGCTGTTTTGATTACGGGGAGAGTGGCTTCGATACGGGGTTTCGTGAGGGAGGTAAAGAGCCCGAGCGTTGTGTTTGAATAGAGATGGATATAGTTCTGGCAAGATCAATTATCAATGGTTTTGAATGAAAGTATCGTGGAAAAAACAGCATGGCATTCGTAGCGTAAAAGTGTATGGTGGTAACAACCACATGGCAATCGTAGCGTAAAAAGTCAGAGACTGGTTGTTTGTTTGGTTTGAGCCACCGTCTGCGTCATCGTAGGACAATGAAATGATGACTTTTGCTAAAAAAAAAAGATGGAATGTTGTATTTGTATGATTTTTTATGTAACTTATCATACCGAACGCAAACGTCTTTACCGCTAGCAAACACACTATCTGTAGACAGACGTAAATGTTCTGCTTCAACATAAAATGGCAAAGTGAAGGCACTCATTATCAGTGAGCAGAAAAAGTACTGGACGTAGTCCTTCAAGTTGGTGTAAAAGAAACTGCTTTTCATAAGTTTGAGTCCCTTTTTTTCCTCACGATCCAGATTATTGAATGTTTTTAAAGGGTCGTATTCGTGCCTTAAGGTCAACATATTGACTGAAAGTCCGAGTGCTACAGAACATCTTTTATATCAATCCAGGAATTATGAGATGATGGAAATCCAAGGCACTTTACAAACATGCGATCTTCCTTACGCTTTAAATTCCTCTCCACAAGATAAACATCGGGGTACTTGACCTATGTCAATTCTGTCTCATAAAAACCTCCTTCGAAGATATGACCTTGATAATCTTCAAGCAAGTATGTGCTTGGTTCTGTTTTCCTTACTTCCTTGACCTTAAATATCTCTGTCCACAAGGTGTAGCGTTTTTGAAAGACATGTTTGTGCTTGCTTATGCGAACATGATCATCGATTTTATAGTTAGGTTTAGAAGTGACTTTTAGCTCCCTATATACTTTTGATAGTAGATAAACCTCATTTGATGTACTAACACGGGCAGGTTGCTTATTAATGGTACTATGACTTGTTATATTGTATTTATTCACCAATTTAGTGACAAGACTGAACCAATGGTAATTTCCGTTCATGCTGAACCCTTTGCACATTTGATTCTTCAGTGTGCGATTAAATCTCTCGACAATTGACGCTTTTAATGCACTGAATGCAGAATAATGGTTTATTCCATAGTATTTCGTCATCTGGCGAAGTATTTTATTAAAAAATACTTTTCCATCATCAACTTGCAGATTTCTGGAAAAAACGTGTGTATTTGAGAACTAAAGCCAAGGCCTTAACCACATTATTGGAAATTTTACTTTTGATTGTGGCAGTCTAAGCGTACTTGGAAAATATATCAATTATTGTCAACAGAAATTTATAACCGTGATTTTCAGATGCATACGCAGTCATATCAAGTAGATCTCCCTGCCAAAGATGATCAATAGCCCTTATAACAACACGTCGACGTTTAAAATTTTTTCGTGTGGGTTCATGAAGTTCATCTACAATTTATCTTCTAAAAAAAAATTATAAATAAAAGTTATGTTTTATCTTTTATAAGAAGTTCTTCTTCTCCAAACACAAAAAGATGCTACAGCTTAAACACCCTTTTACAATGATGGTAGCTGGACCGTCTGGTTGTGGGAAGACGACATTTATAGGAAATCTTCTTAGAAACGGTGCGATGAAAGAACCGTCAGTGAAGAAAATTATTTAGTGCAACATATGCCCTTTAAGAATATTCAATATATGAGGTTTATTCCTTAAAAATTTCCAAACACTACGAATCAACCAACGCTAATTATACTAGACGACATGACGTTAAATGCATTTTCACGACAGGTTTGTGGGCTGTTTACAAAAGGATCGCATCAACCTTACCGAATCAGAATGTTCTTCATTAAGGAAAATTTTGCCAAAATATTTCGCTAAACTGTAATTATCTAGTATTGTTGATATTTAATGAAACACGTAGTTTATATAACGAAAATAGCAAACACTTTATTAAATTCACGTTACAATATACCGGCGGCTAGTAATGTTCACAGAGTAGAGTGACAAGATGGAGTGAGTGAAGATAAGCTTTACATACAAGATAGCGCAAGTCAATTGAGCAAAAGGCGCGAAATTTAAATATTACAACACTCCTCCTAAATTTAAGCTTTCATAAAAGAATGTGTAATTTTAAACTTTGACAAAACAAAACCTTGAAGCAATAACTAACTGCTAGTAACTACATCGCTAGATTTAATTCCAATTTTGTCTCTTAAATAACAAAACTTAATTTTACACAGAGGTTTGGTAAAAATATCAGCATATTGTTCATCACTGCACACATAGTTTAATTTCATAGTATTTTTCTGTAATGAAATGGAACTTAATGTCTTTATGTTTGCATCGTTTGTGAAAGCTAGTGTTTTTGATTACACTGATAGCACTTTGATTGTCTAAATTTAAACACACATACTTTTGATTAAATTCACCAATATCAGATAGTTACAGTTTAATCCACATTACTTCTTTTGTAGCAGCACAGGCTGCCATAAATTCTGATTCAGTGATTGATAGGGCCACTGTCTGTTGTCTCTGAGAGGCCCATGTTACTGCTCCTCCATTTTTAATAAAAACGTATCCAGTGACTGAACGTCTTGTGTTAGGATCATTAGCAAAGTCTGCATCACTATACCCTTTTACAACATTGGGCTCACATGATTGTGTGTAGTAAAGGCCAAACTCTTTTGTTTCCTTTAGATACTTGAAAGTTCTCTTCACAGCATTCCGAAGAATTTCATTGTAGGAATTTAAAAATCGACTCGCCAGGTTTACAGCGAAATGAATATCAGGTCGGCTTACTGTAGCAAGGTGCATCAATGATCTAACGGCTTCCCGAAATGGAATGTTTTTTTCGGTTTCACCTTCTCCTTTTTCCAATATTGTATGTGGATCAACTGGAATGCTGTTCGGTTTGAAATTATTCAAATTAAATTCATTGAATAGTTTTTCAATATATCTTGATTGATGTATGAAGAAAGAATTGTCAAATTTTATTATTTCCATTCCAAAAAAATTTCTGAGTGGAAAAATTTTTACTTCAAATATTGACTGTAAGACGTTAATTAAATCCTTTATGGTGGACCTATCTTTAGAGAATAACAGTCCATCGTTGACATAGAAATATAAATAGTATCTTTCACCATTAATAGTGTCTACATACACACACTGATCAGCTTTATTATTAACTAGCCCGAACTTTTTTAAAACTGAATCAAATTTAGAGTTCCAGCTTCTGGGAGATTGTTTTAAGCCATATGATGATTTATTGAGCTTACATACCTTATAAGTCCTGGCGGTTAAGCCTTCAGGTATAGTCATGTATATGTTCTCTACAAGCTCACCATACAGAAAAGCTGTTTTTATGTCTAATTGTATTATCTGAAGGTTATGTTGGGCAGCTTCTCAGAGTAATAGGCGGAGAGAATCATACCTGACAGTATGTGCAAATGTTTCTTGATAGTCAATGCCTTTGGTTTGTGAGTATCCTTTCGCACAAAGCCGAGACTTGTATCGTGGTCCTGAAGATTCTTCTTTGATACGAAATACTCATTGAATAAGGAGAATAAGGAAGCGAAGTCACCTATGCCCGCCTGTAAGCGTCGGTGAAGCAATTTTACTACATTCAAAGCACTTGCTCTCATGAGAGTGCAAATCAGCACACATTTCCCCTTACTCGCCCCGTGGCCCATACATTTCACCTACACTGCTGCCTAGTCACACAGCAAGGTGTACAATACATACAAATTCCCTCACGGATAGTATACCGTGGTCAAACTTGAAAGTCAAACTTAGTCCCATATGTTTCTTGTTTCGGACATTTTTTTTGCGGAATTTCTTTGGCGGGATGGAGCGTGACGCGTAAAAGTTATAAAAAATCGCCGAAAAGGAACTATTTAGTGGAAAACTGGTGTGTAATCGCGAAACGACAGAATAATATATCGTGTTTCAGTGATTTATTGGTGAAAATGTGGAAGATTGCTGTATAGTAAGAAGACAATGCGTTGCTCCTACTCGGGATGCAAATCTTTGCAGGGAAACAAAGCCGTCCGACTTTCTTTCTTTCAGTGAGTAAATAACATTTCACTTTGTACAAAAAGTTTTGGTTAAGTAGATATTTGTGATGTTTTCATTTAAAATTTGAAGTGCAAAGTTAAGTAATTGCATTTCCAGCCATGCTAGACTTAGTTGTCAAATTCGAGACATATGATCATCGGCAGTTCAGTGTCGGCACAATTATATCATGAAGTGGAGTTATCAACTTTTTGAATTTATTTTCAGATTTACGAAGTCACCAAGTCGAGCCGCACAATGGCTACATATGTAAGACCTCCTCCGAAAAGCTTTCAATTAGAAATAAGTATAGCAAATTAATTCATTTTAAGGGGATGTAAATTATAACCATAATTATGTATGTTAGTCTGTTTGATTTAAGCTAATTTTATAATTATAAATGTATAAATTAGTTAAATAAATTTTTGTTGTACTTCCTGTTGTTAATTCAAGACTTTAATTTCCCAATAATTTCTTTAGGCAATATAAATTTTTGAATGAAACCCATTTGAATCAACGATTTTCACCTACGGCACTGGTGCATTTTGCGTGATTTTCTGTCTCGTTCTACGAAAGTCGAAAATTGCTTCAATTCTCTTTGCTGATTTCGCTTCCTTACTCTCCTTATTCAATGGAAATACCCAATTTTATCCAATTACTCGTATATCAGGAGTTTCATCAACTAATGTCCATGTTTCATTGACCATCAAGTTTTTTTTTTATTGATTTTATCCATTTTAAAGCATCAACAGACTTCATTGGTTTTTCAAAGTTATCAGGAACTTTATAATTTGATAATTGTTCATCAAAACACAGGTAAGAGCTTTCTTCTTGCTTCTGAGAATTTAGAACTTGTCTTCGTGTTCTGACTGGAATATTCCTTTCTGGTGAAGATTCTATGTTTTCATCGGGGAAGTATTCACTGTCTGACTTTGATTTACTTTCAGTTACAGTATTAAATAAGTCACAGTTGAATACTGCATTCATTTTGAGTTAATTCAATGGGCACATAATCTCTCTTGACAGTTGACTAGAAATATTGCATCTCTACTTTTTATTGCTTTTTTTGATTTAGGTAATAAAAATCGATACCCTTTTGTGTTTTCACGGTATCCAATAAAAATCATTTTTTTTGTGATTTTGAATCCAATTTCTTTCTTTTCTATTTTGGTAAATGGACCATTGCTTCACATCCAAATGTTCTCATATGGCTGACATTAGGTTTTTGTGCAGTCCACATCTCTTCTGGTGTTTTATAGCACTGAGATTTAGTCGTAGAGCGGTTTATAATGTAAGCAGCCGTGTGGATTGCTTCAGCCCAATAAATTTTAGGTAGGTTGGCATTCAACATCATGCATTTTGTTCTTTCTATCAAGGTTCTATTCATTCGTTCGGCTGTGCCATTTTGTTCCGGAGTGTAAGGTGTGGTCGTCTGATGTATGATTGCAGCATCTGTGAGAAAGTTTGAAAAATTTCTGTTTACATATTCAAGTCCATTGTCAGTTCTGAGAGTTTTAATTGTACGGTTTAACTGATTCTCAACTAACCTTTTAAATTTAATAAATTTTTCTAGGACTTCTGATTTGTTATGCATTACATATACAAATATCTTCTTTGAGTAATCATCTAGAAATGTCACAAAATATCCAGCTTTGCCGAATGACTGAGTTTCCATTGGTCCACATATATCGGAGTGAATTAGTTCAAGCAGGTCTTTACTCTGAGACCCTTGACTTTTGAATGGTAAACGTGTTTATTTTACTTCCTGACACGTTATATATTTCACATTACTTACTTGTCTACCAAGCTTTAAGTTAGCAGTAGTCTCAGTCAATTTGCTCAAGCTTTGAAAATTTAAATGACCCATCCTTTGGTGCCACAGGTAGATATCTTGCTCGATAACATCTGATATGCATGCATGTTCAAGCGATACATATTATTTGTCAAGTTTGCTGTTGCTACTATGACCTTGTTTTGGTTTAGTATAATACAGCCATTCTTACTAAACTTCACTTGGCCACCGTTCTTAATTATTTGACTAACTGACAGCAGGTTTGTCGCTAGTTCAGGCATATAGAGCACATTTGTAAACAATATTTCGTTTTGCTGACCTCTCTCATTATGAACACACAAGCTTATTTTCCCGGAGCTTTGAACGGGTAATGATTTGTTATTTGCAACTTTAATAGGTTTTATATCTGGATTTGTTTCTTCTATGAACAAATTCTTATATTTGGTCATGTGTACTGAGGCACCGGAATCAACATACCAGTCATCAGAGTAACCAGAAGAAGCAATAAATACAGCTGCATAGGATGATTGGTTCTGTTTACTTTCTTTATTCTTCTGATTCTTGTTGGGTTTTGATTTACAGTCAGGACTTTTATGACCATACTTTTTGCAAGTATAACAACGGGGGCGTTTTGAAAAACTTTTGTTTTTATTATGAAGCTTCTGACTTGAAGCGAAATCAGTTGAATTGCTTTCAGTTTGTTTGACATCTTGTAGAATTTTAGATTTTATTGAATCGGAGCTAATCCTCATACCTTAACTTTCAATTGCTATTATCATTGGCTTGTAACTCTCTGGAAGGCCGGACAATAGAAGTGTACCAAGCCATTCGTCATCTACATGAAAGCAAATGTTTCTCAATTTATGTGCTGTTGTCATAACTTTACTAACGTATTCCTCCACATTTGAACATCCTTTTAGTGTAGTGTTGCATAAGTCTTGCAGTAGACCAACCCGGCGTGTTAGTTCTGAGTCATCAAAAGCACGGGATAAGTATTCCAAATCTCCTTTGCAGTGCTTGATTCTTGAATATGAAGATAATTCACAGGATCCACAAGAAGAATTAATTTTGATCTAGCAACGTTTTTTGTCAATTCTTTGGTCGGATAAGTAGGTTCAACACAGTCCCATAGTTCTTCGTGTTCCAGGTACGTATTCACATCAAATCGCCACGTTGTGTAGTTATCACGGCCTGTTAATTTTTCTATTAATGCCAATGAGTTATTTGACGATGACATGTTAGTTGTATATCGGAGAACAACTTAAACTTCTTCTTGAACCTGAGCACGTTTCGGTTGAGGTTAAGTGCAGACGTGCAAACGTATATAACACTAACCGGACACACTGGGCCCATAACCTATTGATATTTAACGAAACACGCAGTTTATATAACGAAAATAGCAAACACTTTATTAAGTTCACGTTACAATATACCGGCGGCTAGTAATGTTCACAGAGATGAGTGAAAAGATGGAGTGAGTGAAGATAAACTCTACATACAAGACAGCGCAAATCAATTGAGCAAAAGGTGTGAAATTTAAATATTACAACAAGTATGCGTCAAGAACCCACGAGACAAGAGTCAATTTCACCATCTCGGTAAACAGATATACGCTAAATACAGTGCGGAGCTCATGAAAATATATAAAGAAATAACTCAACAACCTCATAGCTACTTGTTAATAGATCTAACATAGGATATAATTGACACCTCACGTTTTCGCATCTACATATTTAATACATCGTTTTAACGTGTTATTGCTCCCCAGATAGTTTGTAGGAAGACAATAGTGTCACGGTTGAAGGAAAACAAGCATATACTATGTGTTCTTAAAAAAGCAAGTCCATGTTTAAGAAAAGCTAAACTGAAAACCGCCGATCCTGAAGTTATTAAAACTCTATGCGAAATAACATGTTATTGAATTGTTAGGTAGTGTTCTTTCAAGTGTGGTACGGACTTTAGTTGAAAAATATGCACAGAAATAGCAGTCTTCATAAAATGCTTCTATTACCCCCGGAAGTATATGAACGTTTAAAAGGAGACAGTTGAGAGCGCTAGTACACAGACACTGTTTGACAAAACCATGAGTAAGTGACCGAACAATAGGTACAAAAATGATGAAGCAAAATGGTATCAGTACTGAAATATGCTTATACAATTTTTAAATTCAAGACGAAGAAAAAAATCATTCATGGAGACGAAAGCGGAAAATCTTTCATCGAAAGACCGCATGGATAGGCAAAAATATGAGAATTTACGTGGAAGTAGTGCACGTACGCGGTTTCTCTTTAAAGACAAAATACCCACACAAACTTCGCCTGCACGACCGGAGAAAATTTTTGAGTCGGTATACAAAATAACACCACCAAAGCAAAAATTGCCTGCTGCTTTTAAGCGACAATTAACAGCAAGTGGAATAGCAAAAAGTCTTAGACCTTTTACCAAAATAAGGAAAAGTGTAGTTGATTCATTTGAAGGAACCAGCAAAGACTACAAGATAATAACCAGCGAAGATGGTATAACGCAGTATACAATTCCAGTGGATATGACTGTGGATGAACTGGATGACGTGTTCACTAATTCAGTTACAGTAGATGATAGAGGTACTGTAATGTCAGATTTCGATGAAGTAGGTCGAAGTCTGGCAAGCAATCTATATTAAGACCCTATCGACTAAACCATGATCAATTTGAGACTGATATTCCTATCAGAACGCTTGCTCCGCAAAGTGAACGGTTAAGATTGAAGACCTAGCCTAGTGCCAGAGTTAAAAACCTAAATTGGGACAGAATTTAAAAATGTCTATAAACATAATAGATGACGAGTACTCTTGAGCAGCAGTTCTCTAGGCATTTAACCTCACAATAACCAATCATCTTTCGAAAATATATTACCGAGTGTGTGTAAGTTTACCGGCAATTGTTATATCGTAATAACGGAAATCGCTCTACCAAAACGTAAAAGAAGAGAAAAGCAAATCAGATAGCAGCGGAATTTCTTAACGTTCTATACCTTCTGAAGCGTTACCAAAGCACCACAATCTTTACCAGTTAAAAAAGACTCAAGAGCAGTAATCGCTAAAAAAATTGGATTGGGAAAGAAATATGTTCGTTTTAGATGATTTGCAAAAGTTATGTTACAAAGAAAATGATATGATGTATGATCTTTTCATCATTTCCGCCGTCATTTTTCTTAGTAATGAGACCTGACTATTATAACTTTTACCTGGCCGAAATTAAATAAATAATGTACGATCGTATCAAAGAAGAAAGAAATGGAAAGGTGATCTCCGACATAAGAAGTATTATAGAAGAAACAGATTTTTGCAAACATGGAAAGAAAGAACTTTTATTTAAAGTCAGATTCAAAATTTGAATCATTCCGAGGGCTTATAGACTACATAATTGGACAGATACTAAGAAACAAACTAAACCACAATGAATTATTACAGATGGTTGATCAATATATTTATCCGGCAAATAGTTTAAGGAAGAAACGGGATAAAGAAGCGGGTATTCAACCGATCACCCATACATTTCATCTGAAAGATTATGGCGTGAAGCTTGGCGTAGAGCTGCCTATTGTGCCGTCGATTAACATAACAGATTTCATTGCCTTGCTACTAAGCGGAATTGAATTTGATGAAGAAGAGCTACTTGATAAAGAAAAGCCATCTGAGATCACAACATAAAGAGTAATTTTTTGGGAGCTTGGTTTTTGAAAATTCGAAACAGCACAGAAAATTTACAAAAGTGAATAATTTTTTTTCTTTGGATCGATGAATCAATTCCGTCCATTTACTTTTTAAAGATAATTTCACTTTAATGGTGCCCTCGGCTACGCTTTAAGTGGTCCATTCTTAAGGTCCAATTCATGCACACTTTTTCACACATTTCGGCCGGAATCTCACCAATGACGCGTTCAATGTTGGCTTTCAAAGCAGCAATCGTGGTTGACTTGTTCTTATAGACAAGAGACTTAACATGGTTCCGCAAAAAATAGTCTAAGGTGGTCAAATCACATGATCTTAGAGGCCAATTGACTGCACCAAAACTTGAGATTAACTACTCACCAAATTCATCTCTCAACTGATGCTTTGTTTTGCGTGCAGTGTGGCATGTGGCACCGTCCTGTTAAAACCACATGTCGACCAAGTACAATTCTTGCATTTTTGGCAAAAAGGTCTGTTATCATCGAACGGTACCTTTCTCCATTGACCATAAGGTTGCACCCTGCATCGTCTTTGAAGAAGTACGGCCAAATGATGCCGTCTGCACATGAACCGCACCAAACAGTACATGAAAAAGTGGATCCTCATCCAGCTTTTCTAAGACCCATTCACCGAAAATTCGACGTTGTTGTAGGTCGCTTGGCTTCAGTTTTTGCACCAGCTGTATTTTGTATGGCTTTAAATCGAGATTTTTGCGTAAAATCCTCGAGGTGGTCGAATAACACAAACCCAATTGCTGCGATCGACGCCGGATGGACATATCGAAATCTTCATTAACACTGGCGGATACAGCAGCAATTTTCTCTTCGGTACGCACTCTATGGATACGATTTGGTGGATTGATGTCCAATAAAGTAAAACTGGTAAGAAGTTTGGTCACAATAAGCTGAATAGTCTGCTCGGTGGGTCGATTATGACAGCCATAAAATGGACGTAGCTTGCGAAAAATCATTTTCCACAGAGCACGAGTTTTGATAATATGTTTCAATAATTTGCAAACGTTGTTCAGGCGTAAGTCTATTCATGATGAAATGGAAAACCAAACTGAGAATTTTTTTCCTTTGACACATGTCAAGAATCACGCGTGAATTGTCACAAATATAAACGTCAAAAACTAAGTAGCAAAAAAATCACCCGTTATCAATTACAAAAGTAGGTGTTTAATAAAATTGACTCAGCAATCCGAGGATCTATATCGCGCACCGCTAAAGAGCCCGGCACTGAAATATTACCCTATGAGTAGATTAAAACTGATTTTCATACCATTATTAACATGCCATACAAAAGAGCCGAAGGTCCAAATTCAACAACTCCTGCTGCAATAGAATTGTATAAAACCGAGAATATTGCTGGCTTATTCATCGACGCTTTATTAAAGACACCCGTTGACAAATGCGACCCCGAATCGATCGATGCAACAATAAAAGAGTCGTTTGATAAATCAATAATGCTGGACAGTATAAGTCAGCTGGGAAATTCATTGTCTGTACTTGAAGACAGGACACATCCTGACACATCCTCCAAAGCTATTGATGATTATGAATGAAACAAAAGACAACAGAATAACAGGAAATAAACTGGTAAGAAATCTACGAGCAAGCTCTCTGGGAAGTTGTGATAGCGATTTTAGATTCGATCATGTGGAGTTTTGTCCATTTGAGAAAACTTTTATTGAAAGTATCTCAAACAAAATTGCAGACGGTCACGGCGAGCTAGTCAACTTTGAATCTATCTGTACTCCATTTTTAATAATTTTTTTATTTCAAACGAAGGTAAGAATCTATAAATATTCATAAGTTCCAAATATAAACATAGTTCTGATGCGGGATTCAACACACTGTTACGTTCGCCACGCAACGTAGTCGATCTGAAATCCTCAAGGGCGAAATATGGGCCTGCCCTGTCCTTGAAGACCCCAAACCACCGTGCGGGCTGTCTTGCACAAATTGATGATGCTACGTTCGCCACTTCACGCAACCAAGCCAATTATTGAATTATATTGTTTTTTTTTGAATTATACTGTTATTAAGTTCAACTATATTGTTATTAACGAATTATATTGTAGGAAGTAGAGATTTGAATTATGTAATAAGAAGTAGAAGTTGAATTATATAAATGTAGAGGAGATGTAGGATGTAAGGATATTAGATTAGATAACTAAGTAGGTAGTAAGTTTGTTATGGAGAGTGTTCCGGACACCGTCACAGACCCTGCAGATAAGTTTCCAGCAATGACGGCAACAAACACGATCACCCAATCGCGCAGTGGATCCAAGTCCAGGCACCGCCCGGTCTACGATGCGCCCCAATGGAGTCCCCTATGCGCCAGTGATACCCACAACCATTGGCACTGGCAACTCACCATGGTTAACGACCGCCATGAGTATTTCACCGCGCTCCGATCGCATCCCACAGCTTTCACAACTTTCCCCCCGCGTCGAGACACAACGTCTCCGGGCTTTTGAATAAATAGCATTGCGGAAGCTGCGTGGCTTTGGTTTGGACGTCTTTTCTTCTTTTCGGTGCGGAACTTGAGTGTGCGGAGCAAGTACGAGGTGTACTAGTGGTGACGACCGAAAAATTCGGTTTCGAATTGGACGGCAGCTCGAGGGTGGAATTTGCGGACGGTTGTTTATCTTGGGGATCGTTTCTGGATTTACTGGAGAAGCGTAAGGAGGAGGACGGCGGACGACTAGTGGCGGAGATAGGCTTAAGAAGAAGGAACAAACTGTAAGTAAAATTAAGACTAGATAGGGATAGATAGGGTGTTTTGAGAAAATAAATAGTGTATTAGGAAAGAGCAGAATGTTAATTGTGTGAAGTGGCGACGCGGAATCTCGTCCGGCTTGTGATCCTTGTGCTCCCCTATTGGATCGGTGGTTTTGGGTCACCGTGAATCCGATTCCCGTTTCAGGATTCACGGACAGGGCAGTCCCGGCGCGGAAACGGGTGGTGCCCTTTTTAAAATACATATTCCCACACCCCTCTTCGCGGGTGAAGCCGGGTGGGATTGCCCGAACCGTGGCTAGGATCCGCTACGGTGTAGTGGAGAACGTTGCGCAAATTATAGTCGTAACATATGGCACCCAACGTGGGGCCGTTATAAAAAAACAGGACTTGTGTACGGCAGCGTTCGAACGGCGGATCCGTTCGACAAGCTTAGTGAGTGTATCTGTGAAATAAAAGTGGCCATTTTAAAAGTGCTGACACGTGTATCAACTTGCGGGTGTGCGAGTTTGCGGGTGTGTGAAGTTGCGGGTGTGTGGTTCGTCAGAGGAATTGTATATTTAGCAATAAGGAAATAAAGAAGAAAGCGACCTTTTTTCCCGTCTAGTTTGTATTTCTTTGTTTCTTTTGTGCTGTTCTCCCCCTTCTAGATTCAACATGGCGAAGTTCACCAAAGCCCTGGTTGACCATCTTAACAAAGAGGAGCTGGCGTATAAATTGGAAGTACGCAGCATGCCTACGGGGACCGTCGAGACCATGCGGAAGAAGCTCCAAGAGACGCTGCGGGCGGAGGCGCTGCTAGAAACGTCCCTATGCGCCATCCACTACCCGTTCACATACGAACAAGACGTGGAGGCTGTCACGTCAAAGGTGAAGGAAGTAGAGCCGCTTGCGGTGGATTTCAGGGGGGCCCTCAAATCCCCTGAGTTTCTGAAGGCTCAGGCTAAATCGGAGTTCGGGCTGCGGCGGATCCGTAACATGCTCCGGGAGAAGGGTACATAGGAAACCGCCGTCGAAGCACTGCGACGGCGTCTGGTGCAGGCTATGGGCAGGATTGTCGTAGAGGCCGAAGAGGAAGAGAATGGAGACGATTCCGCACCGACAGTCGAAAATTCGGAGGACGGAAAGCCGCCAAGAGGAGAAGTGTCGAAAATGCCAGCCTTTTCGACACCCAAAAATCCACCGGCGGCTACACCTACAATCTTGGAAAATAGCCAAATGGGGCATCAAATTCTCAGGTGAGGCCTCTGGCTCTGTTAGCGCCTTCTTGGAGAGGGTGGAGGAGCTCTGGGAAGCTCGAAATATGTCGAAGACCCACCTGTTTCGCTCGGCCATCGATATTTTTGAGGGTAAGGTGCTAATCTGGTTCCGAGCCAATCGAGGGACCTTTGAGACGTGGGACGAGGTTTGTCGAGAGTTGCGGGCGGAATTCCTGCCTCCCGACTATGTTGATCGGCTATGGGCGGAGATTCTCCATCGAACACAAGGCAATGGAGAGTCAATCGGCGTTTATGTAGCAGTGGTGGAGGGATTATTCCGAAGGTTGTCCACCAGGTGCGGCGAGGGAGAAAAACTGAGGATTCTGCGAAAAAATATATCCCCTTTCTACCAGACTCAGTTGGGTCTAATGCCATTGGGAACAATAGCCGAGCTCGTCACTCTGGGGAGGAAGCTCGAATCCACAAGAGTGGCGGTGGAGGCCTTTGTGCCACCACCCAATCGGAGGGCTCCTAGGCTCCTGGAGCCTGATCTGGCGTATTTGGACACATAAGAGCTGGCAGTTGCCACAGTAGCTCGGGAAACGAGCGGAAGGCAATGCTGGAATTGCCAGGGGACCGGCCACTGGTCTCGGGAATGTCGTGAAGCACGGAGTTGCTTTGGGTGCGGACGACCGGGCACAGTCAGGGCCAGATGTCCTACCTGTTCCCCGGCAACCGATCGAAATAGGCCGGTTTCCCACTCAGACCCCCGGAACACAGACCCAAGGCGGTCGGGAAACGATTCCCGTGCTCACTAAGCGGCAGGCAGAGCACGGTATTGGTGACGGTCGCGCAAGTCCGGAATGAGTTAGCTTCCCATACACATCGCGTTATTGTCCAGCGGGGCAATAAGTGCAAGGAGAGCTCGTGCAGGCCGAAGCCATCGAAAACGGGCAGACGGCCGAAGCGAAAGGGTTGAGTCCCGGTAGATTTCCTCCTGGAACAACGCTCCGGGGACAACCGACCCCACCTTAGCGTGGATATTTTGGGTCGAACGTTTTTGGGATTGGTGGATTCGGGGGCCTCCAGAACGATATTGGGTGAGAAGGCCTGGGAAGAACTTAGGTCCCTGGGGGTTGAGCTCAGAAACTCGGAACACCAAGGCGTGCGAATTGCCAACGGCCTTGCGTGTACCATCAGGGGAGCTGTTTGGGTCCCGATCAAAGTCGGTGGCGGTACCCAATGGATGGAAATGTTGGTAGTCCCGTCCCTCAAGGAGAAAACAATACTTGGGGTGGACTTCCTGCGGCGTTTTGGGACGTGGGAGTTACTTATCTCGTTGGAATGTGGCTCTACGGAGCAATTACTACCACGCTCTCGGCTTTCACCTCGCGAGGAGGCGATCTTGAGGGAGACCAAAGAGAGGGAATTCGACCGAATGGGTACAGGGTTAGGATGTACCACCATGGTGGAACACGTCAACAAGACCGACGCATTGCCCATCAAGCAGCGCTATTATCCGGAGTCGCCTGCAGTACAAAAGCACATCGATTCGGAACTGAAGAAGATGCTCCAGCTGGGCGTTATAGAGCCCTCATCGAGCGCTTGGACGTCGGCGATCCTTTTAGTAAAGAAGAAGGATGGGAGCTACCGGTTCTGCGTCGACTTCCGAAAATTGAACAAGGTGCCGGAACTAGATGCAATTGGACGCAAGAATGCGAAAAGGCTTTCGTCCAGGCCAAGGTACGTCTTTCTCAGGCACCCATCCTGAATTGTCCGGACTATAGCCTTCCGTTCAGCATCCAAACGGATGCATCAGATCTGGAGCTGGGCGCCGTGCTTAGTCAGACTCACTTGGAGGGTGAAAAAGTGATCTGCTATTTAAGCCGGTCGCTAAGCAGGACGGATAGGAATTACTCCACCACTGAAAAGGAGTGTCTGGCGGTTCTGTGGGTGGTGGAGAAATTGCGCCCTTACGTGGAAGGTACGCATTTCACCGTGGTGACCGACCATCATTCACTCGTATGATTGAATAATTTGAAGGACCCAACAGGCCGCCTGGCAAGATGGGCAGTTCGACAACAGCAATTCGATTTTGACATCGTACACCGGAAAGGCAAGGAGCGCTTGGTGCCCGATGCGCTGTCTCAAGGGGTTTCAGAGGTAGCCTCGGTAGAAGTGGAAACAGGGAAATGGTACCAGCGAATGAAGAAAAGGGTGACGGAAAACCCGGGGAAATACGCGGATTGGAGATTGGAAGAGGATGTACTGTGGAAGCACACGCCCGGACGATACCCAGAGTTGGAAACTCAGGTGTGGAAACGGGTAATACCCGAGGAAGAATGAGGCAGGGCACTTAGGCAGGGTCACGATGACCCAAAGGCGGGGCACATAGGTGTGAAACGGACGCTGGATCGTGTGGCACAGCGCTTTTACTGGGCAGGGATGAGGACAGACATCCGGAAATATGTGGAAAAGTGCAGGGTATGCCAGGCAGTCAAGGTCAAACGCCGGGCTCCCCGAGGTTCGATGGTTTCTCGAGCAGGACAGGGCAAACACCCGTGGGAGATAATCGGTGTTGATTTGATAGGCCCCCTACCACGCTCGACTCGTGGGAACTGCTATATCCTTAGCATGGTGGACTATTACACCAAATTCGCCATGATCTTTCCTCTTCGAACAGCCAAGGCACCCGAAGTGGTGCGCAATTTGGCGGAATACGTCTTCATGCTGTTCGGAGTGCCAACAGTGATCATTTGCGACAACGGGGTGCAGTTTCGTTTCAAGATCTTCGAGAACTTGGCGCAAAAGTTTGGAATGCGTGTGCAATACACTGCATTTTACCACCCACAGGCAAACCCAGCAGAGCGCGTCAACCAAAACATCAAGCGGATGCTGCGCTCCTATGTGGCGGACAATCACCGCAAGTGGGACAACGATCTCGCCCAGTTAGGTTGTGCCCTTCGAACATACACGCATGAAGCGATGGGCGTAACGCCGTATTTCGTCAACTTCGAGAGGGAGATGGTGGCCTTCCGCGGAGAACCCACGCCTCCAAATGGTGATCAACGGGATCTTCACCCTAAGGACCGGGCCGAAGCGCTGAACAAGGTTCGCAAGGAAGTAGCTGCTCGTTTAAGCAAGGCCGCGGAAACTGCACAGACCCGGTATAACCTCCGGAAGCGAGAAGAACCCTTCTACCCAAATGACCGGGTGTGGAGAAGGAACTTCGTCCTTTCAAATGCGGCCCAGTATTTTTGCGCAAAGCTGGCAGCCGAATATATAGGGCCTTTTACAGTAAAGGAGAAGGTGTCTGCGGCCACCTACCGCTTAGTGGACGAGAAGAGCAAAGACACCGGCGTATGGCATGGAAAAGACCTGAAGCCCTACAACGATTAACCATACGACCAAGTATAGACTGGTAGAGGCCATACCGGTCCAGGACTTCGTCACCTCCCCGCGATCCTTTTCTTTTCCTGCGTTCCTGCTCCTAGGATCTTGACGGATAATTTCGTCCCTCCCTAGACTTTTCCTCTTTTTCTCCTTTTGTTTCATATCCTCCTTTCTAGTTTATTTTCTATACCTAGTTCGGTTGTGGGTTAAGTTGCGTAGGTGCGATAGGTTAATACGTTGGTCTTGTAAGTGTGACTCGTGAGTTTGGTTTCGAGCTTCAGTGAACGCGACGTCGGAAGTAAAATTGTCAGCCGTGTGCACGCTGAAGGCCGTGTCCACAGATCGCTCGGTGGCTCGTCGGTGGTGTCCGCGTGTCAAACGTTGCCGTCCCGCCTATTATTGTTGGAGTGGATTTTTAAAAAATCCACTTAAAGAATGGGGGTAATGTTACGTTCGCCACGCAACGTAGTCGATCCAAAACCCTCAAGGGCGTAATATGGGTCTGCCCTGTCCGTGAAGATCCCAAACCACCGTGCGGGCTGTCTTGCACAAATTGATGATGCTACGTTCGCCACTTCACGCAACCAAGCCAATTATTGAAATATATTGTTATTTTTTTTGAATTATACTGTTATTAAGTTCAACTTTATTGTTATTAACGAATTATATTGTAGGAAGTAGAGATTTGAATTATGTAATAAGAAGTAGAAGTTGAATTATATAAATGTAGAGGAGATGTAGGATGTAAGGATATTAGATTAGATAACTAAGTAGGTAGTAAGTTTGTTATGGAGAGTGTTCCGGACACCGTCACAGACCCTGCAGATAAGTTTCCAGCAATGACGGCAACAAACACGATCACCCAATCGCGCAGTGGATCCAAGTCCAGGCACCGCCCGGTCTACGATGCGCCCCAATGGAGTCTCCTATGCGCCAGTGATACCCACAACCATTGGCACTGGCAATTCACCATGGTTAACGACCGCCATGAGTATTTCACCGCGCTCCGATCGCATCCCACAGCTTTCACAGCTTTCCCCCGCGTCGAGACACAACGTCTGACCTCTGACGAAACCAGTTCAAAAGCTTTTGAAAGCTGCGATGGGGTCAACTGCCCAGCTGAGTGGTCATCGACTTACGACACGGGTAAACGGGACTGGGCTTTTGAATAAATAGCATTGCGGAAGCTGCGTGGCTTTGGTTTGGACGTCTTTTCTTCTTTTCGGTGCGGAACTTGAGTGTGCGGAGCAAGTACGAGGTGTACTAGTGGTGACGACCGAAAAATTCGGTTTCGAATTGGACGGCAGCTCGAGGGTGGAATTTGCGGACGGTTGTTTATCTTGGGGATCGTTTCTGGATTTACCGGAGAAGCGTAAGGAGGAGGACGGCGGACGACAAGCGGCGGAGATAGGCTTAAGAAGAAGGAACAAACTGTAAGTAAAATTAAGACTAGATAGGGATAGATAGGGTGTTTTGAGAAAATAAATAGTGTATTAGGAAAGAGCAGAATGTTAATTGTGTGAAGTGGCGACGCGGAATCGCGTCCGGCTTGTGTTCCTTGTGCTCCCCTATTGGATCGGTGGTTTTGGGTCACCGTGAATCCGATTCCCGTTTCAGGATTCACGGACAGGGCAGTCCCGGCGCGGAAACGGGTGGTGCCCTTTTTAAAATACATATTCCCACACCCTTCTTCGCGGGTGAAGCCGGGTGAGATTGCTTGAACCGTGGCTAGGATCCGCTACGGTGTAGTGGAGAACGTTGCGCAAATTATAGTCGTAACAACACCTCCATGATAACGAGATGAATTCACACTACTCACGTAACAACCTTGGCCAGAGTGGGGGTAAATGATCAGACATTTGATAATTGTATCGATCACCACTTGTGTACCAGCGCGAAAGAGAGGTTGGTAGTTTTTTCGGTGGATTGGTACGCTTTCTTCAACCATTATTTCTGCATAGGGCAAAAGCTATAGGGAAACAAGTAGCTGAAACAGGAAAGTCCATTTTTAAAGAAGTAAGAAATAGACCACTGGACCAGGTACAAAAGGAGCAAGGAAAATCTGCAGGACACAAATTAGCCTAAACAGGTATAAATAAAATCTTTGATTGAATGAAAGGTAGAGGAAGGAGATTAGTTTTAAAACGAGCAGACCCTTACATAAGCAAGCAGCTGAAATCAGTGCCTAACCGTAAAAAAGGGAGGAAAGTGAGAAAGTTTTCATCGAACAGAACTAAGAAAACTATAAAAAGACGACGTCAATTAAGGAAACGTGCATTGGATATACTTGACAAGTAGATAATACCATCACGATGCAGAGAGAATGCATGTAGTCTGAATTGGATATTTATACCGCACCACTGATTCAAAACAGTGTTCTGAAGAAGAGAGAGTGGTTGCTTTGAAACCCATTGCATCACTGATCAATTCTTTGGTATTGGAACTTGTCTCACTCGGACATGGAGATACATTTCGCGACTTATCCAGCATTTACTTACGACTCAAGGTTCAGCTGATTAAAGCAAAGATTGGTAAAGAAGAACTTTTCACGGGGAAGGAAAAACTTAACAAAGCTGATGGGACTGGTATTTTATCTGATCCCGTTGGTGTAGCTAACAACCTCATGCATTCACTTTTTAGACATTGCACTGTATAATTGAATGGTAAGAATATAGCTCAAACAGACAACAATTAACACTACGCGCTCATATTGAAAATAACTTAGCTATGATAAGACGCTGAATCAACGCATCTGGAATCAGCCGGCTGGTATCCAAATCTAAATGAGATGGAGATGATTGAAGATCTGCCGGTGGTCCTACATAGTTGAATGAGGTCTATCTTTAAAGGTTTGCAATGGTAGAAAAAAGTAACGTCGCTGAACTGATGGGCACGATTCCCAGCGATCTAATAAATCAAGATAAACATTTGATGAATAGAGTGAACTTACGTTTAACACTTTCATTAGAAAAACCGAAATTTTATTTGTACTCGACATAAGATGATGCGTAAAAATTCTAGAAGAGACATTGTTCATGAATCATGTTAGTGTCAATCCCAATATATTAATAACATATGAAGCTGTATTACAGTGCTCAAATGCAGTATACCCGTACAAGCGATTGAAAGTGAAAACCTATACGCTACCTACCAACACCTATACTCTATCTCTTGATAATGTAGTCATCGGGCAATTACTAATTTTGCTTGTTTCTCGGTTGGTGGAAAATGACTTCTACACCATAAAGCGCACAAAAAATCCATTCAACTTTAAGCATAACAATATAACAAACTTCAATCTATCAGTAAATGGTGTTCAAGTACCAAAGCTTCCTCTAGAGTTTGATTATTCGCATGAAAAACCAGTTAGCACTAGAGGATATCTTTCTCTGTTCAAGGGGACTGAGATCAATTATTTTGATAAAGGTCATCAGATATTCAAGAAATTCTTTGATGGAGACTGTTTTCTGCAATCATTTGATTTAACATCATCTCGTATGATTAGGGATGCGCTGATTTGTTAAACCAAGATCGAAGGAAGATTCAGAGAAGCTTTAAAGAAAAGCGCCACCTGCATCATTTACGAGTATGATGGAAGGCTTGAAATTGACAAAAATCGGAATGTATTTAAAAGCTTTCAAAAAAGCTAAATATGTATATATTTATATATATATATATATATAGCTTTTTTCGGAATGTATTTCAAAGCTTTCAAAAAAGCTTTATATATATAGCTTTTTTGAAAGCTTTTAAATACATTCCGATTTTTGTCAATTTCAAGCCTTCCGTCATACTCCTCGTAAATGATATATATATATATATATATATATATATATATATATATATATATATATGTAAAGATCAGACGTGCGTATTCGGAAACTTGTAACTCAAGCGACTAGATGAAGATATTATCAGAACTTTGCAAAAGTTTTCAACAGTGTTTTTGAACGGCGAATCGACAAAAGAATTCTTACAAAACTACGAGACATCACATACTTAGGTTGTACACCTTGAAAACATATTCCTGAAAGGATAGGAATGAACACAATAGAGATCATCATCACGTTAAGAAGTAATATTATAACAAAGAGTTTTTTCAAAGTGTTTGTCCCTGCGATCGTTTACCTCGCAAAATCAAAATCCTCGCCATAGCCAACACAGATCCGTCCCCAGTGAGTGGCGCTTACTAGGTAGCATTCTTTTCCCCTAAAAGGACCAGCTGAGTATTTTGGCTCGTTTGGGATATATTCAAGTAAAAACACTTTAAACAGTTCTTAAAATTCAACAGTAGACAAGGTTAAAAAGCGGGTTCGACTACACGCGGGCAATATTGCTGTGCTTACCTTTATTCACAATGCACCGATAACAGCTTTCAAACATTTCTTAAGCACTTCTCCCACCTTGACTTTGAATTTAACAATGATGAATCTATACTGGTAAATCTATAAAACAGGTTTATTACAGAAAGCAGGTGGTTACTGTATTCAATCCTCCAGAAGATAGATTGGAAGTAGAAAAGCAGAGATTTAACTACTAAGGGTACTAGTTAATCACCGGTAAAAGTAAAATGAATTCAAGCGCAAGTAACAAGTTAGTGAAGAAGAAGCCGACATAAATGTACATCAATCCATTGGATAAGAAACGAAAGTCTTTTTCCTTACCTACAGCCCGATGGAGATAATAAAGATAAAGCAGCTGTTCGGAATGTCACGATACATGAAAAAATCCAGAAAAAATGTGCAAAATCTCGAGTGCCATGTGAGAATATCTTGCTGGACTATACTTACTACCTTGATGGATGTAAAAATTGGAAAATCGTCCCAGAGTTCGATGGGTCATCATTCCAAGCGAAAATTGTTTTCGGTGTGCACGAACGTTTTCGAATATCAAGAATATACGCAGGGTGAACTTCAACGTATGAAGACTTGAGAAGGTTGAAAAACAAAGAGCAATATCCGCAAAATCCACAAGGTCTTTTCAAAACATTCCGGATACGAGTAGGTGAAGGCAGTCTCAAATTGAAAATCGATGATCTATCCGAGCTGTTTGAGATGTAATGTTCCATAACAATACCGCTTCGGATGGCGGAAAGGAGTCCATCAAGATTATGTGAAGCGTCGTAAGCAAAATAATGTATTAAAGCCGGACAGCGACGATTTTTCCATACCATCACGCGCTTCATATATAGATATCAATTATTTACGATTATTTTATGAAATTTCAGTTTTTGCGTTGTTGTTTTTAATATAATGGCTTTATAATAAAAATCTGCTTTTATACGAAAACATATTCTTTTCATTTCAAAAATGCATAAACTCGTTAGAAAGTACATGTAAATGTTTATACAATTCTGTGTGGCACATCTAGTTGTAGGTGCAGTACCATGAACTGGACAAGCTGTTGTGAAATCTCTGAGTTACCCTATTCTCGGTATATTAAGCTGAAAGATATTGGCTGTTGATAAATATTTTTTAACAAACTTCTCCACATCACCTCGCACATATATTGTAGTTTGAGTATTTCTACATCCAACATCACTCCAAGTTAGTGCGTTTATGTAAGCGAACTCGTACTGATGTAATAAAATAAAAGTTGGCGAAAGATATCGCTTCGAAATTTCAAGGCAACAAGACTTTCGTCTTGTTGGCCTCTATTGACGTTAAGTCGCGGGGACGAGGCAACGGACCCTTGTGTCGTTCAGACGAATTTGAACTCGGCCTATACCTAGCTAGAGGGTTGATGGCTGCTGGCAGGCCAGCTCAGTTCGGCGCGTAATGTCGTAGGTTCGTTGTATAGCATCAGTTCCGAATCTCATTTCCAGAGATTCAGCCAGCAAATTGCCCGATTACACACCGACAAAAAAAATTGACCAAACAAAACAAAACATACCATGCCATCTTGTGTGGCTATACCTCCTACGTTACTTTACAAACGAGTTCTTGCGCGCATACCGAGATACTACCGCGTTCATGACCTACCCGAGAGAAAAAAAATCCTTTACGTTACTTCGATCTACGGGTGAACTTCTGAAACTACTCAAAAAACAACAACAAGAAAAAAACCAACGACTACTGCGTACAAGAACAATCTCTCGGGTGTTCATGCTACTCTCAATTAGAAAGACGAATTTCAGCAGAGCTCGCCAGGCGCAGGGGTCACTGCCTGTGCCCACCCTACCATGGCCTGCGTGTCAGCATGTGCTGTGAGCACTAGGCCCAACAATACTTACCTCATCCGGGGTGAATCCTGTTCCTCAAAGCAAGAAGGAGGAAAGATCCTCAGGAAAACTCTCGCTGATTAGATTGTTAATCCATGTTTACTTTTTTTATTCGTGAATATTTTTAAAATTTTCCACCTCAACGCTTTGGATTACAGTTTGTGATTATATTTCAATTGCAATTACGTCTTTGTTAGAAAAATAATTGATTTATTCTAGAAGATCGTATTTCTTAAGGTATTTACTTCATATTTCAAAAGACATATGGTTCTGTCATACGGACGGTATTTAAATATTGCAATGTTGCTATATTCACTTACGAGCTACTTAGCACGAGTAAGCCTTATATCCTTGATTAGGTCATATTTAATTTGTGCAATTGTTTTTATTACATAACTTAATGAATTACTGATGCAATTCGCTTTAATTCAGTTATTACCATGTATCAATAACTATACTTATTAATTACTGCTCATCAATCGACAATAATCGTCGATCCGTTTCATGATAATGTACATTTTTAAATACACAAATAGTCGGATCAAACAGATTTTTAATGGCACACATCGACAGCCTGCATGAAATTTTTTACATTTCCAATAAACACTTGCACCGTATGTATTGTTTTTTTTTATGTAACGATGTCCCAAATAACGTAACATTTTGTTACCACGTGCCAAGTGCACCTACTTCATATTACCCCAATCCTCTGTTTTTCGCAGCAATTCGTGATGTTCATGCTGTACCAAACGAATCGGTTGCATCGATGTTTTCGATTTCATCTGACATTCGTCGGACTCAATTTTAAATTTTGAATCGAACGCAATTTAATTTGATAATACTGTACGAATAGAAAAACGTTTTGACGGGAAGAATATTGGATGATTTTGTTTAACAGTACGTTTCGTTGAAATGAGCGGTTGTTTCGTCAATTTCATATTATTTATCACATCACTATTTTTGATTGATGCATTCCGCTATGCCAAAATTCAAAACAATTGCCAACACAAAGCGCAGGTTTTTCAGCACATTCACCACATCATAATCGTGTATTCTTTCGTATACGACAAAATCTATCACAGTCTTTACATCGTAGAAAAACACTAAGATGTTTCGTACGATTTGGATCCATTGGTGGTCCCGGAACAGGCACTTTTTCAGCTACATGCTAAATTGATTCTGTTTCTACTCAAGATTGACCGTATTCACGACAGAATTCTGCTCCATAACGTTGAGGAATCTGCCATCAACCCCTCGTACCGTCAACTCCTCGCCGGACCAAGCTTAAAATCCTCTCGCCAGAGATCCAACTCCCGATCCTACAACGGTTCTCTCCAAATAACCGGTCGGGTAGCTGCCAAACCAGATTCCCTAGTTCGAGCGCTGTAAGCTGGTTTTCGAGACTGACTTGGTGTGCGGGGTTGTCGCTTATGAATGAACCAAAGATTAAAAAAACTTTTTTTTTGCCGTGCGCTACTACACTGATTCTGTTTTCGGACCTCAGCTGGCAGTTCTTGGTATGGGTATGGCGGTGCAAAATGATACAAGATAGGTTGCACCGAGCCGAAAGCTAATAAAGCTACTCCTTTATGAAGTATTGTTTATTATTTCCAGTTACAAACTGTAAATCAAAAATAAACTCAGTCATGATAGCTAAATGAGATGTCCACAGAGAAGATAAAATTTCTTTTCAGTTTTAAGGTATTTGTGTATTTTTACTTTTTACTTATTACAATTGTGTTCCAGCTCATGACTTACCCACTGAAAATATTCATGCTATTTTGATTTTTGGAAACCGTAAGGGTATGAAAAATGATCTTCAA
Source organism: Oxycera nigricornis (assembly GCA_963942545.1). Classification (NCBI taxonomy): domain Eukaryota; kingdom Metazoa; phylum Arthropoda; class Insecta; order Diptera; family Stratiomyidae; genus Oxycera; species Oxycera nigricornis. The sequence goes on from OZ012660.1 coordinate 73,967,063, forward strand.
CGACCACCGACGAAGGGGAAATTTATTATATCTGCCTTAACCTTCATAATCGCATCGGAGAGAAATGCAGTGTTAGACTGATTTACGTTCAAAATCAAGCCGAAAATAGAAGCTCCACTCAATTCACATACATGTCTTAACCTACACCAGATGGGTGAAGCTGGAAGTTCAATAGACAAGCTTATTTTACTGGCTTGCTCCGAACTAGAGACTAACTCTTTTATCATTCTGTCGAACATGATGTTGTGTTACAGGATCGCCATAGTGAGTTTTCTTCTGTTTCTGGAAGTTATTCCTAGCTCTGTATTGTTCCAGGGTGATGCAGTTCTTCTTTCTATTAAATATTTGTAAAGGGGGGAACGTGTAGATTGAAAAACTCACATCTCTTTGAAAAAGGGAAAACCACCTACCGGTATTCCGAAGATTGCCAAATATTTGGCGCAGAGACAATTCTCAAGTAGCCGATATTTCTATGTTTATCCATGCCACTAAAAGGCACATCTGGACCCAAGTTGAAGCCTGGTTTGCCGAATTTATCAGGCAAAGTCTAATTTTCAAAGCTCTGCCGAAAGGAGGCAGTTGCGAAATGAAACAGCAATTAGCTTTGAGTCTATTAGACAGACTTATTTTTCTTTATTCAGTTCTCTTAATTTATACAATCTTCTATTTACTTATTCTATCCCTACTCTAAACACAATATAAATTTTAATTCTAAATACTCGTACATAACAAAAATGCTTACTTTAAAACTCGAATCAATCAATCCAAATTAAAGGGATTAGGTTCCCACATTCTTCTATATGTTTCATAATACTCATATGTCAACCCATTTTATCGATATGGTCTATGAGTAATTGATTAAGCAACAGTTCACAGCACAGAATAATAACCAGGCGGTGATATTAATAGGTCAGTAACCACTCAACCGCGTCTGGCTATTTGTAAACAAAGAAAGAGTTTTTCATTCAACTATTGTAATAGGACACCCAATTAGAATTGGATGAGCTTACATGTGTACCAGTTGGATGGGGTTCTATGCATGCCTAGATGACGTGCTAAATGGATCGTACATGGGTTGAGGTACGAGATGAATGTTGACATGTGCCTGGGCTGAAGTGGTTATTATTGTGCGTATATACTACACCCTAGCCCTTTGAGATGAGAATTTGTAAATCAAATTCGAGGCTAAATGGGGATTGTTTTGATTGTTCGTTCGTATCAAAGTATGTAATTTACAATTGATGATTAAGTTTATATTATTTTGATATTTTCAAAAATTTGCTATATGTAATTTGGTAAAATAATTTTATGTTATAAATAATTCTCTTATTTTGATTTTTGTATAACTTAAGCCTTTTGTTATGAATCCATTTATTACAATTATCTATGTCTATAAGCGTATTTACGCTGTTTGTCTCCAACACTTTATAAGGACCTTTAAATGGCTTTTCGCCTTCTTTTTTATTTCCATCTTTAGTTAGTACTAAGTCATTGATTTTTACACTCAAGGGATTTACGTATGCTTTATTTTTGTTTCTCGCTACTTGAGTTTTTTTCTATTAGACTTCTGGCTTTTGATATGGACGTTTTGAGTCTTAGTTTCAATTCATTGGCATGGTTTTCAATGTCATAAATTCTGTCTGTATTCTCTAGATTGCCACTTGGTAAGTACGAAAGTTTTCCAAAAACTAGCTCATATGGTGTGTAGTTGGTATCCACGTGAGGGGTCGTATTATACGAGAATGTGTAAAATGGTATCCGTTCGTCCCAGTTATTGTCGTCAACGAAAGCTAAGAGGAATTCGTTGAGGACACGGTGGTACCGTTCTACTACACCTTACGTCTCGTGGTGGTATGGAGTTGAAAAAATCTGTTTTATTTTTAAAATTTCGCAAATGTCCTTCGGGAGTTTATTTGTAAACTCTGTTCCTAAATCGGTTTTTAAAATTTTAAACTGACCATATTGTAGTATGAAATTATTTACAAGTGCCTTGGCTACGGTTTTGGCTTCCTTATTTTCTATGAGTGTTGCAGTAATATACTTAGTTAATTCGCACTGTATAGTTAATATGTATCGAAAGTTATTTGAAAATCTAAGAGGACCGACAATGTCCGTGGTTATTATCTCAAAGCTAGTAGATGGTGTATCGGTTTTTATCATTCTTTCCTTCGTGTGCTTTGTTATTTTATTAAATTTGCATTTATCACATTGATTTATATATTGTCTTATCATTTTGCTCATGACCCTCCAACAGTATCTTTGTCTCAATTTCAAATATGTTTTTCGGATTCCTGTATGTCCTCCGTGTGGCGATTCGTGGAATTCTTCAATAAGTTTTCGTTGTGTATCGATATCATTAATTCTTTTAGGGGGTCTATATATAATTATTTTTAGTTGTATATCCATATCTCGTTGCAAAGTATTGTATATCATCTTAAATTTCTCTTTGAGTACGTACCTAAATATCATATCTTCCATAGATAGAGCTAGCTCATTTATATTATTCTTCTGCGAGTAATTCAGTAAATTCTTCAATACAGAAACTAGTTTTGTGTTTGAGTTATCGTTACAATTATCGTGAATTCTCACACTTAGTTTTCCGCTGGCGGTAACGGATTTCTCGTGAGCTTTATCTCTAAGGTGGATCATTAAATAATGTTTTTCCTTCGAGATTGTAATCTTCTTTTTATTCTCATTGTTGTTGCGCAACATATTAAATTTTAGTTTTAACGCCCCTGTAATATCAGATAGCGAGGTACAATCGAACGCATAGAGGTGATCAATCTCTCGTTTTCGTTTGTCACTTTCGTTATCGATTTCTATGTTTGTTTGTTTCTTTTGTTTAGTCGTTTTGCTTTTTGCTGTCGACATAAGTTTCTTACTGATACTTTCATCATTGGTTGGGGGTATCATTGATTTCAAAATTTCAGAGTCCAATAGTATCCTTGTTCACGTATAAAATACTGTTTTGTTGGGATTCATTACATTCTATTTATGTAGCTAGAGAAATGGCTTCGCTCAATTTTGCAGGTCTCGCTGCAAATACTGTTTCTCTTATTTGGTCGTTTAGACCGTTCTTGAAGACTGTTAAGGCATGCATGTCGTTTACGCTATGTATTGCTTGTTTTGCAAATGATTTCAGGTTCAGTATTTTTCTTTGTAAATTGAAATTGAGGCGCAGTTTTGCAAAAGGGTATAAGCGCCAAAATCGAAAAAATCGAGTTTGATATCGATTTTCATGTAAAATTTCACGAGGAATCGAATGGTCACGTTCCGGTTTGTCGAAACGGGACGAATCCCGCCTTAAAAGCATGAAGTTTTTTCAAAACGGTACTAGTTCTAAATTTTTTTCAAAATGTTACATATTTTATATCTTTTTCCTATAAATAAAATTGAAACCAATGTGTCAACAACATCACATAACAGTGAGATTCAAATTAAATTAAATCAAATAAAATCAATAGAAAACCCATCTCTTGGGCTAGGGTGGAAATGGTTTTGCAAAACGGTATAGAAATCGGATGTGTACCGTTTTGCAAAACCTCCCCAATTTCAAAGTTAACTTCCCATCTGATGGAACAGGTAATTGAATCCTGTTGATAGATAAATACAATCTCGCTACATTCTAGATAATTTAGCAACAATTTAATTTTTCAATAATGAAAATGCCAAGAGAATAATTGTTTTTTTTTCATTCCCGGAAATTCAGCTTTTTGGAACTGTACCCTCTTGTAAAACTGTGCCTCAATTGGAAGTCGCTTTTGTGACAACGTCGAAAGCTGTGTATGAATTTGAGGGATTGTTTTTGGATTTTTATACTTACGTCTTAGTTCAGTCTCAAAAGTGTCTAGATCTGTAATATCTGACGTGTTTAGTGAAGTTCTAACGTTTGGACTAAGCTTAAGTTGTGTAAAAAAATTTAGTAGTTCAGTTTTTCCTTCCGTCGTAAATTTTTTGCCAATGAGTTGTTTAATGATTAAAAACGTCTCGAGTTCTGAAAATTTACCGTGAAATTTAGGTATTGTTTTAATAGCCGTTTCTATGTTAAAATTTGCCATTTTGGTGTATGTGATTTTTTCTTCTATTTTTACTAGAATGTTTTTGGCGTTCAACCGTGTTACTAAATTAGAAATAATTGACTTGCTTGTGGATGAAAGTGCTGTTTTTAACTCTATAGCTTCACCTTCCTTTAGTGTTCTAAAAATATTGAGATATTCGGCTTCTATTTCAATTAGATTTTCTAATTTTTCCTTAAGAGTTTTCACCGTGTAGGTCTTGGTTTTTCTTAAATTCGAAAGTGTGTTCTGCAAGTCAATTAGTAACTCTTGTAATCTGTTCATAGACATTTGGAAAATTTATCAAACATTGTTTCTTCCTAAAACAACATTTCTGTCTACGACTTTTCGAGCATATATTTTTTGGTTGTTATTGTACATATATAAAAGTCCTAATATGATTATAAAAAAGATGGACGTACTTATCGTCTGTTTATATTCTCTCAATATAGTTCTATTAGTGCTACAATTGTTTCCCATTTAAACAAATATCCTATAATATTATACTATTTTAGCTTATGAAGTCGTTCTGTAAATTTAATTTTATTTTCTTCCGTAGAAATGTTGATTAGGCGATGAAGGATTGCTTTCTCCTTCCTCTCGTTGAATTCTCGTCCACCTCGTTGGCGTCTTTTTAACTTCCCAGTATATGGGAATTCGAAAATCGAAATTGAAATTTTCAACATTTCTTTACGTTTTGAGGTCTACAGAGTATATATTAAGTGATTTTAGAAAGAAGTATGTATGTGTGTCTGTATGTAGGTACGTACGTACGTATGTACGTTCGTGGACACTTTTTTCTACGAGCATAACTCACGTGAACAAAGTCGTATTGACTTCGTTAAGGTGTCCATCGAAGCGTCTTTGCAATTTTAAGAGCTGATTAGTTTTTAGAAAACTTCGGTCGGGGGGGTTCACTGTTTTGCCCGTTTGAAGGTCATTTCTGTCGTGCGCTATATCTCACGAACCTAACATACGATTTCCTTGATCAAGGTGTCAATCGAGGCGAACTTACATTTTTGTTATTCTGTCAAGTTTTTAAAAAATTCCTTGCAGCCGTTTTTTAATTTAAAAAAAAGTGCAAAAAATTAGAATTTTTTTCAAAAACAATAAATTTTTAACCTTATTATCAAGTCCCAGTAATCAGTGTTTATATAATTTATATACTCCAAACAGTTTTTTCACAAATTCCGTCAAAAATTTTTCTCATGAATACAAAAGAAATCAAACACAAAATAAAAAATCATTAACAGTCATCATGATCTCCAAGGTCATTTCTGTCATGCGTTATATCTCGCGAACCAAACATGCAATTTGCATAGTTTAGATGTCAATGAGCGCGTATTAATATTTTTTGTTGTTGTTGTTGAATTTTTTCAAAAATCGTTCGAGCCGTTTTTCAATTTAAGAAAAAAGGGCAAAAGATTAGGTTTTTTCCATAAACAATAAATTTTTAACCTGATTTGCGAAATTTAGTAATCAATGTTTATGAAATTTCTATACTCCAAACAATGTTTGTAGAAACTTCATCAAAACTTTGTCTAATGTTTACGTAAAAAATTAAAAATAAAAAATCATTAAAAGTCATCATGGTCGTTTTTATCATTCACTATATCTCACGAACCAGATATAATATTTGCATCATTATGGTGGTTGACGTGTATTAACATCTTTGTGAAGTTTTTAACATTATAAAAATTCGTTTCAGCCGTTTTTTCAATTTAATAGAAGAAAATGAGAAAAATTATGGGTTTTTTAATAAAAAATATTTTTTTAACGTGATTTGCACAGCACAGTGACATTCTTATCAGTTTTTGAAGAGAATCTGGCAAAACTTTTTCCATGATAATGAAAAAAATTCAATTAAAAATAAAAACATTCAAAGTGACCATGTAAAGAGGGCTTATACGAATGATATCACTTTATATCTTTTGTTCTAAAAAAAATTGTTGTAAATTCAATCAAAGTTTTAAAATATTTGCTCAACTTGAGCAGATTTTTATTAGTTTTTATAATCTTTTAATTTAAAAAACTGCTTAAATTTGAAAACCAACAAAATTTCAATCGAATTTGCATTTGCGGTATCAACGCTTTGAATGGTAAAATGTTTTGTAGTCAATACTTTGCAAGATCATATGCTTTAAAAAGCTTTCATCGAGTAAAAAATTGTAGTTTTTAGTAGATTAATTCTTTAGTAATCGTAAGATTTCAATAACCATCATCATTTGTAATACATTTTACTTTTTACATGCAATTGAACCTATTTGTGACTGCACATACAAAATTTTCCAAGACCAAACCCACCGATTGATCCGCGTGAATATTCAATCTGTCCTCATCGTCCAAAAACCTTACGTAATCGATGGACCCTCCCGTAGACGATATGATTCATATTAACTCATTCCTGTTACTGCTGTGAATACCTTTCATTGTTATTACTTAAAGTAGTAGTATTTTCAAAATTATTATTGTGTTTAATGTTGTTGATGTTTATGTAGATATTACTGGAAAGTTGACAATGTGGACCTCAAGGGTCGCACCTTGCGGCTTGTTTTTTTTTCTGTATTCGCGGCTCATTTAGTTGTTTCCTCTTCAAATCCGTGATTTTCCTTGACTGTGGTCTAACTGGCGGCGTTGGTTTGTATTTCGGTGCCTGTATGCTATGCTCCGGCTCATATTTTTCCTCGATTTTCTTCGTGTGTCGGAGAGCATACTCTGACCTTATCATGCATCGCTCGAAAATCTGATGAAATTCTTCCTCCATCTCGATGTCGTGTATTTCACCATCCTCTAATTCATCATTGTCCAGTTGCGGCAGGTAGAAAAAGTTCGGGGTTGGCAGGATCGCCATAGTAAGTTTTCTTCTGTTTCTGAAAGTTATTCCTAGCTCTGTATTGTTCCATGGTGATGCAGTTCTTCTTTCTATTAAATAAATATAAAGGGGGGAACGTGGAGACTGAAAAACTCACATCTCTTTGAAAAAGAGAAAACCACCAACCGGCATTCCGAAGATTGCCAAATATTTGGCGCAAAGACAATGCTCAAGCAGCCGATAATTCTATGTTTCTCCATGCCACTAAAAGGCACATCTGGACCCAAGTTGAAGCCTGGTTTGCCGAATTAATCAGGCAAAGTCTAATTTTCAAAGCTCTGCCGAAAAGAGGCAGTTGCGAAATGAAACAGCAACTACCTTTGAGTCTATTAGACAGACTTATTTTTCTTTATTCAGTTCTCTTAATTTATACAATTTTCTATTTAATTATTCTATCCCTACTCTAAACACAATATAAATTTTAATTCTAAATACTCGTACATAACAAAAATGCTTACTTTAAAACTCGAATCAATCAATCCAAATTAAAGGGATTAGGTTCCCACATTCTTCTATATGTTTCATAATACTCATATGTCAACCCATTTTATCGATATGGTCTATGAGTAATTGATTAAGCAACAGTTCACAGCACAGAATAATAACCAGGCGGTGATATTAATAGGTCAGTAACCACTCAACCGCGTCTGGCTATTTGTAAACAAAGAAAGAGTTTTTCATTCAACTATTGTAATAGGACACCCAATTAGAATTGGATGAGCTTACATGTGTACCAGTTGGATGGGGTTCTATGCATGCCTAGATGACGTGCTAAATGGATCGTACATGGGTTGAGGTACGAGATGAATGTTGACATGTGCATGGGCAGAAGTGGTTATTGTTGTGTGTTTATACTACAATGATCTCGAGCTCTTTAATAGGGTCCACACAGGTCTCTCTGATCTCTTTATTCGGCAAAGCATTCTAACACATTTTGTAATGAATTTTTAACTTCCCAGTATATGGGAAGTTCTTCTAATCGCCTCGAAAATCGAAATTAAAATTTTCAACATTTCTTTACGTTTTGTGGTCTATAGAGTATATATAAAGTGTTTATAACTTCCCAGGATATGGGAAGTTCTTGTAATCGCCTCGAAAATCGAAATTAAAATTTTCAACATTTCTTTACGTTTTGAGGTCTACAGAGTATATATAAAGTGTTTTTAGAAAGGGAGACGTATGTGTGTGTATGTGTACGTACGTACGTCTGTACGTTCGTGGACACTTTTTTCTACGAGCATAACTCACGTAAACAAAGTTGTATCGACTTCGTTGAGGTGTCAATCGAAGCGTCTTTGCAATTTTAAGAGCTGATTAGTTTTTGGAAAACTTCGGTCGGGGAAGTTTGCTGTTTTGCCCGTTTGAAAGTCATTTCTGTCATGCGTTATATCTCGCGAACCCAACGTACGATTTCCTTGATCACAGTGTCAATCGACGCATTTTGACATTTACGTGATTCTTTCACATTTTGAAAAAAAATCTTCGAGCGATTTTTTTAATTTATGAAAAAAAAGTGCAAAAAATTGGGTTTTTTTCAAAAACAATCAATTTTTAACATTATGTTCAAGTCCAAGTAATCAATATTTATAAAATTGATATACTCCAAACAATGTTTGTAAAATCAACATCAAAACTTTTTCTCATGATTACGTAAAAAAATAAATTAAAAATAAAAAATCATTAAAAGTCATCATGATTTTCAAGGTCATTTTTATCATTTACTATATCTCACGAACCAGATACAATATTCGCATCATTATGGTGTCAGTAGACGTGTATCAACATTTTTATGAAGTTTTTAACATTTTAAAAATTCGTTTCTGGCATTTTTTAGTTTAATAGGAGAAAATGCGAAAAATTATGTTTTTTTTTCATAAAAAAATATTTTTTTAACTTGATTTGCACTGCACAGTGATACGAGTTTATAAAATTTATACATTCTTATCAGTTTTTGAAGAGAAAGCAGCAAAATTTTCTTCCATGATTATGGAAAAAATTAAATAAAAAATTAAAAATCATTCAAAGTTACCATGTAAAGAGGGTTCATACGAATGATATTAGTTTATATCTTTTATTCTAACAAAATTGTTGTAAATTCAATCAAAGTGTTACAATATTCGCATAATTTGAGCAGATTTTTAATAGTTTTTATAGTCTTTTAATTAAAACAACTGCTTAAATTTTGAAAACCAACAAAATTTCAATCAAATTTGCATTTGCGGTATCAACGCTTTGAATGGTAAAATGTTTTGTAATCAATACTTTGCAAGATCATATGCTTTGAAAAGCTTTCATCGAATAAAAAATTGTAGTGTTTAGTAGATTCATTCTTTAGTAATCGTAAGATTTCAATAACCGTCATCATTTGTAATACATTTTACTTTTTACATGCAATTGAACCTATTTTTGACTGCACATACAAAATTTTCCAAGTCCAAACCCACCGATTGATCCGCGTGAATATTCAATCTGTCCTCATCGACCAAAAACCTAGATCTGCTCTCTTGACAAAACTTCGATCTCGTCAGCCATCCCGCCACCTATCTGAGCTGCAATTGCATACTGCATAGTTCATGTAAGATTTCAACATTCACATCCGACTTGCAGCACTCCGAACTATTTCGGGCATGTCTTTCATTTTGTAATACCTGCTCATTAAATTTTAAATTTTACGCTGAAAAAGGGACACAGTAGACTCGTTTTTCAATCCCCAGAAGGTTTAGATGGCCTCTTCCTTTTTTTGCATTCGGTCTGAGTTCTACTATCTCCAATATCCTCACGTAGACCTTTTATTCTTCTTTGCGAGGCTTTAAAAACAAAAAAAAAAGGAGACATATTTCCTAAATTGCCATAGCAAACAACGTTGATCCAGATTTGCATTTCACACACAACAGCCCATCAATTAGTCTTTGCCCCTCATTCATTTACTCAACATCATCTCAAGCATTTTTGAGCCCGCATAAAAAGCCTCAAGATACGCAATTGCGTAGCGGGTCCACGGAAGTATCTCAAGCCAAATTCGTCAGCCGTCATCGAGTATCTACGCGCCGCTACGGCAGCTTGAAGCAAAGCGTCTCAAGCCAAATTCATGAGCCGGGCAATACAGCCGTCACGACATTTTTACTAAAACGTCTCAAGCCAAATTCATGAGCCGGCTAAGACAGCCGTCACGACACCTTAACTAAAGCGTCTCAAGCGAGATTCAACAGCCTGCTTCTACACGCTCTGGAGACCCGAAGCCCTTCAAAAACATCTCAAGCAAAAGTCGTCATTTCATTGCCCTCCGATCACGCAGACAGCGACTTAAAACAAACTGATAACCAGTCTCTGACTTTTTACGCTATGATTGCCTTCTGGTTTTTCCACCATACTCATTTACGCTACGAATGCCATGTTGTTTTTTACACGACACTTTCATTGAAAACCATTGATTTTTGATCTTGCCAGAACTATACCCATCTCTATTCAAACACAATGCTCGGACTCTTTACCTCCCTCACGAAACCCCGTATCAAAGCCACTTTCCCCGTATTCAAACCAGCTCTCAGCCAATTAACGCTCTCAAAAACCCAGCCCACGCTCGCACACTCGCAGCCAGCCGGCCTGACTCAACATCAGATCTCCATGGAAAAAGCTATCGACCCACTAATATACTTTCGTGTCGGGCAGCTCGCCGAGGTAACACACTTAAAGTATGTGTAGAGCCACATGCCGTCCCTCACTAACGCTGAACGAATTTGTATGAAAGCATCTATCTAACTACTGCTTACTCTGAACGGAAAGGAAAATCTATATGAATAAATATGAATCGCCCAAATGTATGTACGCGCATAACAACCGAACGACTGCACCAAATTGGATAATTCTTTTTTTTTTGTATTCGTTATTGTCAGGGCAAGGTTTGTATATTTTTAACTTCCCAGGATATGGGAAGTTCTTGTAATCGCCTCGAAAATCGAAATTAAAATTTTCAACATTTCTCTACGTTTTGAGGTCTACAGAGTATATATAAAGTATTTTTAGAAAGGGAGACGTATGTGTGTGTGTGTACGTACGTACGTACGTACGTCTGTACGTTCGTGGACACTTTTTTCTACGAGCATAACTCACGTAAACAAAGTTGTATCGACTTTGTTGAGGTGTCAATCGAAGCGTCTTTGCAATCTTAAGAGCTGATTAGTTTTTGGAAAACTTCGGTCGGGGAAGTTTGCTGTTTTGCCCGTTTGAAGGTCATTTCTGTCATGCGTTATATCTCGCGAACCCAACGTACGATTTCCTTGAACAAGGTGTCAATCGACGCGTTTTGACATTTACGTGATTATTTCAAATTTTCAAAAAAATTCTTGGAGCGGTTTTTTAATTTTTAAAAAAAGGTGCAAAAACTTGGTTTTTTTTTCAAAAACAATCAATTTTTAACATTACGTTCAAGTCCACGTAATCAATGTTTATAAAATTGATATATTCCAAACAATGTTTGTAAAAACAACATCAAAACTTTTTCTCATGATTACGTAAACAAATAAATTAAAAATAAAAAATCATTAAAAGTCATCATGATTTTCAATGTCATTTTTATCATTTACTATATCTCACGAACCAGGTATAATATTTGCATCATTATGGTGTCAGTAGACGTGTATCAACATTTTTATGAAGTTTTTAACATTTTAAAAATTCGTTTCTGCCATTTTTTTAGTTTAATAGAAGAAAATGCGAAAAATTATGTTTTTTTTTTTCATAAAAAAATATTTTTTTAACTTGATTTGCACTGCACAGTGATACGAGTTTATAAAATTTATACATTCTTATCAGTTTTTGAAGAGGAAGCAGCAAAATTTTCTTCCATGATTATGAAAAAAGTTAAATAAAAAATAAAAAATCATTCAAAGTTACCATGTAAATAGGGTTCATTCGAATGATATTAGTTTATATCTTTTATTCTAACAAAATTGTTGTAAATTCAATCAAAGTGTTACAATATTCGCATAATTTGAGCAGATTTTAAATAGTTTTTATAGTCTTTTAATTAAAAAAACTACTTAAATTTTGAAAACCAACAAAATTTCAATCAAATTTGCATTTGCGGTATCAACGCTTTGAATGGTAAAATGTTTTGTAATCAATACTTTGCAAGATCATATGCTTTGAAAAGCTTTCATCGAATAAAAAATTGTAGTGTTTAGTAGATTCATTCTTTAGTAATCGTAAGATTTCAATAACCGTCATCATTTGTAATACATTTTACTTTTTACATGCAATTGAACCTATTTTTGACTGCACATACAAAATTTTCCAAGTCCAAACCCACCGATTGATCCGCGTGAATATTCAATCTGTCCTCATCGACCAAAAACCTTACGTTTTCAATGGACCCTTCCGTAGACGATTTGATTCATATTAACTCATTCCTGTTACTGCTATGAATACCTCTCATTGTTATTACTTAAAGTAGTAGTATTTTCAAAATTATTATTGTGTTTAATGTTGTTGATGTTTATGTAGATATTACTGGGAAGTTGACCGTGTGGACCTCAAGGGTCGCACCTCGCGGCTTGCTTTTTTAAAAATCGAACAGAATTTGTTTTTAATCTCATAATATGAAAAGTCAGTGAGTGAATGATACAGAAGACTGTGAGAGATGAGAGATGAATATATTGATATATTGAGCAGTTGATAACTTGAATATTATTTCATAAATGACGCTTCTCCGTTTTGATTGTGGCGTCAGTGTCAACAAACAAAACAATATGGCTTAAGATATTTTGCAATACGATAGAAATACTTTGAGTCAATCCGTACAAAGTAAAGACCCACTTTTAAATCACCAGCAAAAAACAGCTTACGATACGATAATAAAAGCAGTTAATGCTAGTAATGGAGAATTTTTTTTCCTTGATGAACCTGGCGGAACTGGTAAAACATTATTGATTTCATTAATTTTAGATACAATTCGGGCACAAAGTAAAATAGCACTGCCAGTGGCATCATCTGGGATCGCTGTTACATTGTTAGAAGGTGGACTGCCATTAAATTTGCAAACAATTGATAAACCGACGTGTAATATAACCAAAACATCAGCAAGGCGAAAGTGCTACAAAATTGTAAATTAATAATTTTGGATGAGTGTACGATGGCACACAAACAAGCATCAGACACACTATCGAACATTAAGAGATTTGCGTAGCAATCAGAACCTCTTCGGAGGCGCGATGATTCTACTGGCTGGAGATTTTCGTCAAAAGCTGCCAGTCATTCCCAGATCAACAGCTGCTTATGAAATAAATGCTTGCTTGAAGTCATCAAATTTATGGAGAAACGTGAACAATCTCGAATTAACAACGAATATGCGTGTGGCGTTACAAAATGACGTATCGTCGGAAATATTTTCAAATGCATTATTAGACATTGGCAATGCGAAAATTCCTGTTGACACTTCTACTGGCCTCATTTCGTTTCCATCAAATTTTTGGCAATTCACAAGGTCAAAGGAAGAATTAATATCGAAAGTGTTCCCAAATATTGGTGTGAATTATAAAAACCATGCCTGGTTGAGCGAAAAAGCCATTTTAGCAGCAAAAAATAAAGATTTAGATGATTTAAATATAAAAATTCAGAGTCAAATTGATGGACAAATGGATTCATTTGAGTCGATCGATTCCATTATCGATCCAAATGAAGTAGTTAATTATCCAACTGAATTCCTAAATTTATTGGATTTGCCACGTATACCGCCACACAATTTACAGCTCAGGGTTGGCTCTGTGATAATTATGTTACGCAATTTGAATCAGCCAAAATTGTGCAACAGAACAAGACTCGCCGTTAAAAATATTATGAGAAATTTGATTGAAGCTACTATAATCATAGGAAAGTTTAAAGGCGAGGATGTGCTTATTCCAAGAATACCACTAATGCAAACTGACTTTCCTTTTGAATTTAAACGTGTCCAGTTTCCAGTGCGCCTTGCACTTACAATGACAATTAATAAATCCCAAGGCAAATCGTTTGAAGTGTGTGGAATAAACCTTGAATTTCCGTGTTTTTCGCATGGGCAGTTTTACGTTGCGTGCTCGAGAGTCAGCAAACCATCGGCGCTATTTGTGTTCTCTCCAGAAGAAAAAACGAAAAATATTGTACATTACAAAGCATTACAATAGTTATGGTCGAATTATTTAATGGTAATTTTATTTCATTATATGGCCGTATTGTAAACGGAAGATTGAATTTACCGGAAGTGTTGCATTTCCTTAGTCCGCGACTGTACACCAACCGTGTGAAGTCGAGGCGGGCATAAATAGTAAAAAAGTCTTTCAGGAATTTAGAAAATATTCACGAAAAAAAATATTGTGGTACGAAGTTTGCCGGGTCAGCTAGTTTGTTATAAAACAAGCCGCGGGGTGCGACCCTTGAGGTCCACACGGTCAACTTCCCAGTAATATCTACATAAACATCAACAACATTAAACACAATAATAATTTTGAAAATAATACTACTTTAAGTAATAACAATGAGAGGTATTCATAGCAGTAACAGGAATGAGTTAATATGAATCAAATCGTCTACGGAAGGGTCCATTGAAAACGTAAGGTTTTTGGTCGATGAAGACAGATTGAATATTCACGCGGATCAATCGGTGGGGGCGCTTTTGGTC
>OZ012660.1:73981840-74113496 GCA_963942545.1 Oxycera nigricornis
GTATTTATCGATTTGTATTTTAAGTTTGTGTTTTTCAATGGTTGAAAATATTTTGCGAATATTTACTTCCATTTCTTGTTTAGAAGTGGCAAATATTAAAATGTCATCGAGGTATACTACACAAGTTTTGTTTATAAAGTCCCTTAGTACTTCGTTAACCATTCTTTGAAATGTAGCGGGGGAATTTTTGAGACCGAAGGGCATACGGATAAATTCGTAATGTCCTTGAGGAGTGCTGAAAGCAGTTTTGTGTTGATCGTTTTCGTCGACCATTATTTGGTGAAATCCCTTTGCTAAATCTTATGAAGTGAAATATTGCGCTTTTCCTAGTTTATCGAGTATAGATTCGATATTCGGTATGGGAAATTTATCTTCGACAGTCTCTTCATTTAATTTGCGGTAGTCTATAACGATTCGCCATTTCTTTACACTTGAGTTGTCCAGTTTTTTGGGGACGACCCAAATTGGTGCGTTATATGGGGAATTAGACGGTTTGATTATGCCTTGTTTCAGCATATCATTTATTAGGATTTCTACTTCCTTTTCACGTATTGGTTGGAAGCGATATATTCTGGAGTATAAGGGCTTATTACTTTTCGTAATAATAGAATGTTTGGTTTGCGTCGTGCAGGTAAGATTTTCTCCTTCCTTGTAAAACAGATTTTCATAATCTCTAAGTATACTCTGTAGAGAGATACTTTCTTCGTGGTTTAACCCTTCAAATAACTTATCTTGAGAATTACTATTGTGCAGTTCATTCTGCAAGTTTATTTCTTCGGGTATTGAATCATTAAATTTCAATGTTTGGTTATTAACATGTATTGTTCTTTCACCTAGATCTAACTGAATTTTTAAAGCGTAAAGAAGATTTTGCCCGATTACTGCTTTAAAGTTTTTGTTGGAAAAGTCCATTAAATTCCAAATTATTTTGTGGGTGACGGGGAGTTTGAATTCTAATGGCATGTCAGATTTCGTTTTATGAGTGACGTGAAATGTACTATTGAAACTGTTAATTTGAATAGAATTGTTTAATTTTATTCTTTCGTTATTTTTTAAACATTGGATGTCAATTCCTGATGTTTTTGCACCTGTATCTATTAATGAAGGTATAACTTCGTTATTGATAGTAAGATTTACTATGGGTAATGAATTTCCGAGGCATGGTTGATAAAATTTACATCCATTGATTCAGGACGTAGATTTTGCCTTTGGTTTGTTCGATATCTAGCAGAATTATCAATTTTCATTGGTTCAGGAGAATTCATAACTTGATTATTATAATTTCCATTATAATTGTTTCGAAATTTATTAGGGAATTGGTTCGTATATTGATTGTTACGATTATTATACTGATTATTGTTACCATTATTATACTGATTATTGTTATATCGGTTGTTAAATTGATTTTAATGTTGACTTTTTTGGGCATTTCTGTTGAAACGTTGGTTGTTATTTTTATAACCTTGACGAGGTCGATTAGGTACAAAGTTTTGTGTTGTATTACTCGCACTTTCACAATTTTGTTGGATTTCCCGGATAGTATTATATGCTTGATTGAGAGTAGTACAATTTTTTATTTCAATCTAGTATGATATGAATTGTGGTAAAAGAGCTTTGAATTTATTTAAATTAAGATTCTCGTTTCGAATGGTATTAAATTCCGCGTGTGAATTTCTTTGAGGGTCTTGAATGTATTTGGTGTTAATTTTATTTAAAAGGTTATTCAAATGGCTTAATGCGTCATCAATAGACCTATAACTTACCTTATGAATTTTATTCATTAAACTATTATATGATTCTGTAATACCAAAAGTTGAGATGAGGATACTTTTTACACTGTCCCACGATGGGTTCGGTATCTTCTGAACCGTATTGCGTGCTTCACCTTGAAGTTTGTTGAGGATGAGCCGAAATAAATAAATTTGTTGGTTTCCTGGTTGTGCAAGATTAAATATGGTGTTGGTTTCGTCCAACCATGAGTTCAATGAGTATTCCCGGTTGTTGCCAGTATAAGCAGGTAGACGTCTTGTTTCAAATCAAATGGTAATCCAGCTTCTTGTTCAGCCATTGTTTCACTTGTTATTTATTTTGTGTTTTTGAGTTTAATTTGGTTTTATATTAAATTGTTCGTTGGTATTTTATTATGGTTTTTGTCAATGTTTCTTACTTTCGGTTAAATTTTCTTCAATTTACTAGAAACTTTTTGTGACAAGAGCCAATTTTTATTATTCAGACGAATTTTCATCCTGTGAATTATTTTTATTAGAGCACTTGTTTTTTAACCTACTCAAAATATCTATGGTAGGAGGACGAATTTTCTTACAATTCTGTCGTAGGCAATTTAAGACCTTTTTTTGTTAGATTCGATGCGTCTAAGAGGCTCTTCCCTTCTTAAGACGGACGACCGCGCCAGTTTTATTTTGCTTTTCTATTTTCTAGAAAAAAAATTTTAATGTTACTTTAGAGTTCCCAAACTCGAAACTTTTAATAAAACACTTTTAAGTTGTTTCACTAAACCTTTTATTTTTTAACCGAATGATCCACTGATTTCAACTTAGGATTCTCTTAAACTGAACTTGGACTACAATTCAATATCTTATTTATAGCTTGCTATTGTTTATACAGAAGCGATCTTATTTGCAATTAGTCTGCGGATAAGTTTCGTACATTAAAATCAATTTATTGTCCACAGCTCATTCACATTTGACATTGTTTATAATAATATGATTGAGGCACTTCGATTTGCGAAATCAATTATTTCTTCTATCATTAATAAATATAATGAATTCAATGAGTCAAACGATCCTGCCATCATAATGCTTAATGAATTTGATTGTCTATATTAAAGAGAATTGGAATATAGGTGAGCCATATCAACAAAGATAATTACATGACTCATGTTCTTTGTGAAGGAGATGATAATTGAGATGTACGTGGTTTAGGGATAGGAATAAATGATGTTGTTGCATCAAAATCGGTTACAAGTGTAATATTTGAGATTACAGATGTAACTCGCGTGCACTGGGAGATACGCCGATTTTACAAGGAAACGCAATATATGCACAGTGAAAATTTATTTCTACTGAGCTTTAATTGTCACGCTCTGCTACCATGTGTTTGTACGGTAGAATGAAATGACCACCTTACTGGTTTTAATGGAAAGCACTTTATTATATGTAATGTGATTAAAACTCACAAAAAACGAGGCCCCGTCAGTGCGTCCAGCTCCTTTGAAGTATCGAACGAATCTGGTTTTAGTTCGGTTACCAGAGTACTGCACTACAACAGCACCGAGATTCGTAACCGGTCACTCAACCTCACGGATGGCGCTGGGGGTTCGAACACCGTCCAAACTTTCATAATTTTCATCCTTTCTTACCTAAAACACAACCAAGGCCTGGGCTCATGGTTGTTGATAGATCCATAAGGTCAAATGCTATAAATAACGCAAATAGACCCCGCAATCGTCATGTAATGCATAAACGTTCGCCATCACAACTGCATCATCATGTACCTAACAAGTTCCAAAGAGTCCTATATACAGAACAAGGTAACGCAGATCAAATGTCCCAAGTAGTGTACGAGGAAAATATCAAGCAAACAAGTGAAACGCATGATCTATTTGAGCAGAATATATAAGTTCTAATGATGAATCAACCCTCGATTAGGTTAGGTTGAAGGGTGCTAAGCCGCACGGCTTCCGCCTCGATTACCCGGAACAGCTAAAAGACATTTATTTTTTAAAGTCAAGACACTCTTCCCTTTCCTATTTCAAACTTGTATCAAAGAATGGAAAAACTCTTAATTTTTTGATTGATACCAGATCTGATAAGAACTATGTACAACTACGACTTATATACGATTAAAAGCGAAAAGACCTTTTTTGCAAATTCAGTCGGAGGCAACATAATAATTACGTATCATACGCACATCCAGCTTTGCGTACTATCATCCGAAAAAATCAAATTCTTTATAATACCAAGCCTTGTTTCATTTAATGGAATTATAGGTAATGATACGCTTTAAACTTGGTGCAATCATTAATACGAAAGATAATTACTTTACCTTTACTACCTTTTAACAATATGTTTCGGTAAAGGTAGACAATATAAATGATAGGACAGAGCATTTAAATCAAGCTCATGCAAATTATTAATTTACTAATTTATTTATTAACATCCTACAAAAATGCTCGGCATTATTATCGGACCCACATGAAAGTTTAACTTATACAACAAATGCTAAAGACGAAATACGAACCAGCACCTATGACCCTGTCTATTCTATATCCTACCCATACCCTAGAGCTTTGAAAGTCGAATTTGAGAAGAAGATAAATAAATCACTTGGAGATGGAATAATACGTCCATAAAAGTCACCGTTTAACTCCCCAGTTTGGATCGTCCCAAAAAAACTGGATGCATCAGGTTTAAAAAAAATACCGCATGGTAACTGATTTTCGGAAATTAGACTCGGTAAACATTGCCGATACATATCCAATACCAGATATCATGGAAGGTCTCGCCAATTTAAGAGAAAATGAATGGTTCCCTGTTCTCGACTTGAAAAGCGGTTTCTACCAGATTCCCCTAAAGGAAGCCGACATCGAGAAAACTGCATTTTCAGTGAGCAACGGAAAGTTTGAGTTCACTCGACCTCCGTTTGGATTAAAGAACGCACCTTCAATCTTTCAAAGGTCCTTAGATGATATTCTCCAAGAGCATTTAGGAGAACGGTGCTGTGTTTATATGGAAGATATAATCATTTTCGAAAAGACTTAGGAATGAGACTTTAAGAACCTAGCAGCAATTTTTGACACACTAAAAGCTCCCAATATGAAAGTTCAGCTGGATAAGTGTGATTTCCTTCAAAGTGGGATTGAATATTTGGCCTTTGTCGTTTAAAAAAATCCCCTAAAGATGCAAGCAATCGTAAAAATGCCTCCCCCAAGAACGCTTACCGTATTACGATGGTTTTTAGGTATGTCAGGGTACTACCGGCGTTTCATTGGGGATCACGCAAAAACCATAAAACTCCTAACATTCCTTTTAAGGATGCAAGATGGACGTGTGTCCAAGAACCTATTCAAAAATAAAATCATTAATCTAGACGTTGCAGCTATGAATGCTTTTAATCAGCTTAAAAGAAACTAGTATCCAAGGAGGTTATTTTCGCCCACCCAAACTTTGAGAAAGAATTTGAATTGACCACTGACGCCTCTGACTACGCTATCGATGTGGTCCTTTCTCAGAAGAATCAGCCAATCATATTTCTCTCACAAACCCTTTCCCAAACTGAAGAACACTATGCCACGAATAAGAAGAAAATACTCGCTATAATCTGGTCTTTAAATTCGTTGAGAAGTTATTTGTATGTGTCTCGCCAATTGAAAATCTTCACTGACCATCAACCTTTTACTTATGTTCTCAGTAGTAAAAATACCAACGGTGAGATTCAAACATGGAAATTCATACTAAAGGAGTATAATTATGAACTAAAATATTGACTTGGCAAGGCAAATTTAGTAGCAGTTTCCCTCTCAGGTGACACAAATTAATCCACTGAACACAATGAATTTACCTTCACCATCCATTCGACTCCTGGAAAAAAACCTGTTATTTTTCGGCAGAACCCCAAGAATTGATCCTGTAAATTTTGAAAAGACAGTGCTAACAAACATCTAACGATTAGAGACTTGGAAAATCACAACGAAAACAGGCAATCTCCTAAATCCTATAAAATTAGTGAGGTAGTGTGCGTAAAAATATACAAACGAAAGGGTTTTAAACTAACACTTAAATACAGGCAAGAGATAGTGAAGGAAGATAAATATTCTACCATCCTCAAGCTGGAAAACTTAAACATTAATGTAACATCAGAACTTAATTCCTCCTTTCAGATTCTTATGCCATGCAGTCCTCGGCAGAGTCCAAACCTTGAACTATTCTAACTAGCAAATAGTATGTTTTCATACTGGACAAACGAAATTACAACGAAGAAACTGAAGATAATCAATGTTATTGATCTAAATAACAATGAATTTCTCATTTCACAAGTGTTGCAAATACTCAACATTCCGGCAATTCAATACAGCTTCCTTATACCGTTCTTGTCACGCGAACTGCAGCAGATTCTTTATCTCATTAAAAATTTACAACCACGGAAGGTTGAGGGATCCCTTAATTTCATTAGCAGTGCATGAAAATGGATTGCAGGCAATCCAGATCACGAATATTTTGTAACCATAAAGACAAAAATCACGAATGTTCTCCAAAACAACAACAAACAGGTGGTCATGAACAGATTGCAAAATGATTGAAATTATAACATCACAAAAGTAACCAACGAAATTGGTTAGTTTATTAAAGAAAGTTGATTAAACCTAATAAAAGAAGAAAAGAATATAATGAAAGAAAAATTATAATATGTAAGCTATGCAGTTCACTGGACAAAACTAGGTATAGTAAACTCACTTATTTTGTCAAAATCTGCAATCCAACTTGCCACTTAAATGCTAGATTAAGGATGTTAACATTCACAACAATAGAAGAAACACTAGACTTCTCAGAAGTTAAAATAACTATACACAGCTTTTCGCTGCTATATATTCTAAACGTTCAATTTACAACTAATAAAATATATGATACTTTGTTAATAAAACCAGTCTTCTGATTTATAAAATATCTTTCGAATATGTAATCAAAAACGATGATGAAATTGATGGTGTAAAACTTACTTGTAAAACACTCAACCTACTTTAAATTTGTAAAATTTCAAATGTAACAGACATATCAAACTCATCATGTATTCTAAATCGGATCAAGAGTCTCAATGCAACTTGTAACAATGTAAACAGCCAGCACATATCATCAATAGAAGAAATCGCAATAGGCGTCGTCTTTCTCAACCAATTTTCTGATACTCTATATGCTACAAACACGTCGTACAAGCTTAATGGCACCTTTCTAATCCAATATGAAAATACCAGTATAGCAGTCAACAGTAGGAAATTCATATCGAAAAAAATGTCCACCATGCAAGTGCCCCCAGCTATACTCTAGCCATCTCCAGAAAGTAAAGAATATTATGAATTCTTGTCCTTGGAGATGATAAGAGAGCTGCACATCAACAACAATAACGAGACATAAACTTTGCAAGCTGAAAAAACTGCGCACCAATTTGTCACCCACAGCATAATAGCAATTCTCAGTATTCTTGTGATCATTTCAAAAAATTTAAATTATGTCACTATTACAAAAGTAAAAGAAACAATATAAACATCCAAACAAATTCATCTCCTTCAGAAAACTAAATTCCACTAGCGACTACAGCATCCAAAAGCACTCCAGAAAACCACCATACTCCAAAGTTTATCAGAATCAATTGGAAACAAATAAATCTAAATCAGCGAAATTAACGTATTTAAGTTATTGTAATCAGCTAGAATAAGTTCTGTTATTTTGTATCTCAGTTGCAATAAAGTTCAGGGGTCTCTGGTCCCTGATAATTTTTTTGAAATAATGAAAATAGCATTTCAATTTACTTATATTATAAGCGCTGAAGTCACTACAATAAGTGTGTAAGCTACGACAAATGAGTAAGATACACTGAACGTACTTTTCAAGGAACCTCTAGACTTTTCAAAACCTGTAAAATAAGTTAATTCTAAAGTTTTGTGGATAAGTTGTACAAAAGAAGTGTAATTAAAGTCACAATCGTTAGCATATACATCCCTCCCAACGTCGTCGCAGACCTCAACATCTAAGCATCTATTTTAAAACCAGCTCTAATAGTAGGTAACTTCAACAGCTGAAATACCTACAACAACCGGGGGGAAATCACGGAACAGTTCATCATCAACTCTAACCTTTGTGTCCTAAACGAAAGATCGCCGAAACATTTTTCAACGCATAACACCTTCACTCACATCGATTTATCCTTGTGCAACCCCCTGCCTTCTACCTCAACTCAGCTAAAAGCGAGCAAACTCTTTACACGAGAGCGATAACTACACAATCGAGATCACCATAGGGAGACCAAGCGGAATAGGGAAATTCATTCCCAAACACAAACTTTTGACTGCAAACTGGGAGAATTTTCGGACACATCTGGACACTTTTCTCGCTCACCAACCACCAGACCAAAATATCAACAAAGAAGCAGCAACCATCACTAAAGTCCTAAAATAAAGTGCAAATTTATCAATTCCGGTAGCACACCCTCAACAAAGACTTCAGTATATCGCATGGTGGACACGCCAACTGGCTCACCTTCGAGCAAAGAAACAAAAAGGATTCAACGTGTTTAAAAATGCGCCAAGTACCTCAAACCTACTAGCACACAAAAAAACTCAAAATAATATTCAAAAGGGAGTGCAAAAACGCTAAAGCTGCCTTTTTCCAATCCTTCTCTAAATCTATCAATCCCAATACCACTTCAACCCAAATTTGGCAGAAATTAAAAAAACTGGCAGGCCAACAAACCCCATTTACCATTAAATCCATCTAAATAGCGAATGAGGCAACAGTCACTAATCCAACAGCCATTGCAAATGCCTTCAGCAAAATTTGGTCAAACTACTCCAGAGAATCCGCTTTTCAGCCTGAATTCTTCCAAAACAAACACTCTCAAGGATAAATATACTTCACTCTTGTCAACGTTATTCAGATCAGCAAAAGAAATAAAACTTCCAACCTCAAGCCTGGAACTAGAATCCTGTCTTTCCGCTCTAAGAGGGACAACTCCTGGGAAAGACAACATTTCCTACCCTTTGCTTTAAAATGCGAGCCAAAAGCTCTGGAGACGACTACTTATACTCTACAATAACATACTAACACAATCCATCATACCACAGTCCTGAAAATTAGCCATTGTATTTCTTCTGCATAAACCAGCCAAACCAGTCAACACGATCGATGGCCACAGACCTATCTCCTTGCTCCCCTGCATAGCAAAAACTCTGGAAAAGATTATCTTCCGTCGGTTCATATGGTTTCTCCAAAAGAACAACCTCCTCTCGTAAAAACAAACAGCATTCAAGAACGCGAAAGGCACCATGGATATTATTCTTCACTTCGAACACTTCATAACTAATTTTCTAGCATGTCAAAACCACGGATCCATTGTTAGCATAGACTTCGAAAGAGTATTTGACCGGTTTGGCAAACACACAGTCCTCAATTTTCTAAGTTCCTGCAAAATTGGTCCAAAAACATATAACTATGTCAAAAAATTCCTATCCAATCGGCAGTTTATAGTGAGAGTCAATAATCACTTCTCCTCAACATACCGAATGTTCAATGACATCTCACAAGGATCACCCCTATCAGTTACGCAATTCTTAATAGCATACAAAAGAAATGTACAGAGTAATTACAAACCAAAATTTTTTCCGATTTTGCATATATACAGATGGCCTGTATCTTTTCTCTAAAATCAAAAACATAGACGAATTCCAGCTCAAATTCAACACATTACTTCGGGAAATACTGGAATGGACCAACGGATCCGGTGCTAAGTTATCGCCGACAAAGTGTCAACATTTACACGTTTGCTGCAAAAGACTGTGCGAAGCGCAAAATTAACATTTAGTAATCACACCCGAACAAGCGTAGAAAATCTCAAAATCCTAGGCCTAGTGTTCAATAAACGTAACTTCTGGAACAATCACATACACAAACTAGTTACACAAATAACAAACAGACTAAACATTGTAGAATATCTATCCGGTTTAAAATCCGAAGCGCATCCCAACACCTTAATAAATATTTTACGAGCACTTTTGTTATCGAAGCTCGATAACTAGCTGCCAGTCTACGGCGTGGTAGCGAAAAACCAACCCCATAAAATAAAAACGTTGTATCACACAGCAGCACGAAGATCGATCGTGCCATAATCTACATCCTGGCAGAAACAGGCCTTCCTTCACTAGAAGACAGAAGAGACCAACTCATAGGAAATTCAGCCACGAAACTCACCCTTCCCAGCAATCCCTACTCGAAGAGGATATCAACGCACTGAGAAAACGAAAAAGAAAACCAAAACAGAATTCCTGCCTATCCCGCGCACTCGAGTTTGCAGCAGAATTGGACATCACAATCTACCCTATCTAAAAACTAAATCCTGCCACCTACCGTGGCTACTCCCAAAAAACTCATTCATGGTCGAATTAACAGCCCACCGAAAAAATTCAACGAACCACAACGTCTACTATCAATTATTAAAGTCGCTAACGTCCGGCTAGAAATTAATCTTTACAGACGGATCAAAAACTGCCGAGAATGTTCTCAAAATCGAAAACCTGCCCAAATATTCTTCAATTTTCACCGCTGAAATGCAAGCCATATTAAACGCAACTACATATGCGGCCTAAACATCAGGCAAATTTAAAATATGCACAGACAGCAGAGCATGCGTTAACACAAAAATATCAACAACTCCGACCCAATAATAACAAACATAAGAAACAAACTCTTCGAAAAACAAAATAAAACAAAACAAAACTACTATGAGTATCAGGACACACCAACATTCCATGAAACGTCTTTGCTGATTCAATTGCTAAATACGCGTCAACAGCCCCGGTATACGTGCAACACACTTTTAACAAAAAGAACATCTACAATTTGGTTAAAAAAACACCTGTTAACAACTGTCTCTTCAAAGTGGGCTGCCTACAGGCATCATTAACAATCCATCAATCCGAATAAAACACCCCCCCCCCCCGGGAATGCCACGGACGCATTGTATCATTTTAAGCCGGCCAAGCCTAGGGCAAACCATATCAAAACTCGAACACCTTATATCTAAAAAACCAAAACCGCGCTGCCATCTATGTAACAGTGGAACATTGATAAACATTAAACATATTTTAATGGAAAGTGTGGTTTTGGGGTGTCGGATGGCATCCTCTTCAGGTGCTGTCATTTGCCATCCGTCACGAGACAGCACGACCACGGTTAGGCTTGTTGATGGGATAGGCTTCTTATATTTCAACTGTTTTAGTTGTTGAATAAACTAGAAAGTTCAAACCCATGATAAACTAAAACTTATATTAAACATATTTTATGCGACTGCCCGCCAGTTTACAAATCAAAAAATACCAGTAGATGCCACCGCACTATTAGCAAATCCATCTACTGACAACATTAAAAAATTCTAAGCGCTAATAAAATCATTAAAAATCAAGATATAATATAAACTATAAGCTCACTTAAACTACATTACACACATTAATCTAATAATATGATAAGCCTAACGCCTCCCTAGTGCTTTCTAGAAATAAGATTTAACATAATTTATTATGTAATTCCTAATAATAATAATAATTTTTGGATAGATACGCGTTTCCATTAACGTAGTAGAGACGTTCATCCGTCACAGCATAAAACATTTAAAAAAATTCGCGAGGTGCGATTCTTAAGGTCAATTCAGCTAACTTCTCATAAATACTAAAAATATTAAACACAATAATAATAATTAAAATAATGCTATCTCAAATAATAATCATGATAAGTATTTATAATAATAATTGGAATGAAATAATAATCGCAATATCCGAGAAATCGCACATTAATAAAAGAAGCGTTTTTTAAGAATTGAGAATTGAATTAAGAAGAGTTAGGTTACAAAGTCTATTATACGTTGCCTTCATATCGATGCTTGAAAAACAAAAAAAAACGCTAAAGAAAATGTTGGTAAAACTGGGATTTTTTAGTTAGTTTGAAGTCAGTCCAAAACTACTAAGAACTTTTTTTTTTGATTCGATGAAAGCTTTTTAAAGCATATGATCTTGCTAAGTATTGACTACAAAATATTTTACCATTCTAAGCATTCTTTACCATAAATGCAAATTTGATTAATTTTTTTTTGGTTTTCAAAATGTAAGCAGTTTTTTATTAAAATTGAAACACGGTGCTGTTAACAATTATTAAAAATCTGCTCACATTATGCCAATATTAATGAACTCTGATTGATTCAACAACAATATCTTAAGAATAAGAGTAATCAGGTAATGTCATTATTATGAACACATTTTACATGGTGACTTTGAATAATTTTTTTTGTAATCATTGAAATAGATTTTGCTGGTTTCTCTTCAAAAACTCATAAGATTTTTTAAACTCCATAGGCTCAAGATTTATTTTTTAAGAAAAAATCCTAATTTTTGCAACTTTTTTTAAATAGAAAATTAGGTCATGATGACTTAATGATTTTTTATTTTTTATTTATCTTTTTTCATGATCATTAGAAAAAAATTTGCTGATTTTTCTCGAAGAACTATTTGGAGTATATAAATTTTATAAACATTGATCACTTTCTTTTGTAAATCAGGCTAAAAATTTGTTGTTGCTGAAAAAAACCTTGCAACCTGCATTTTCTTTAATAAATTAAAAAACGGCTCCAACGATTTGACGGAATTACGGCAATGTTAATACGCGTCCATTGGCACCTTAATGATGGAGATCCCATGTTTGATTCCTTCAATAATTACTCTAGGCATATTATCATTAAGCCCAATATTCTCACACATCTTTAATAGCCATTCTTAAAAGATTTCTAAATCCAGTAAACAGATAATGCGCCAAATTCAACAAATTTATCCCCATCACTTTCGAGATTACCGTATTCGGAACACTCAGACAGTTGTTGAAGACATATCTAGTGAACTTCAGCAGGAAGAACGAATCCTTCAAGTTCATCGTTGAACTCATCGCAACTGCTTCAAAACTTCTATTTTCCAAATATATCCGCAAAGATAAAGAATATATTGGAACATTGTAGAGTTTACCAAAAAATAAATATGATAGACAGCCTAATACACCCTTTATGAATTCCACACCGATTCCCGCTTATCCTGGTCATACAATTTATATTGACATTTTCTCTACGGAAAACAACCGTGTTCTCACCGCGCTTGATAAGTTTACGAAATTCGCCCTGGCGAAAATAATCGCTTCAAAATTTATCGAAGACATAAGATAACCTTTATTGTATATTGTCATTCTTTTGCGTGCCTGAGAATGTAGTCATCAATAACGAAGGCTCACTCAGGTCAGCATTCATAACTTCCTTCATGGAAGATGAACTGAAAATTAAAGTTTAAAGAACTCCTCCCTACCGAAATCAACAGTCAGGTTGAACGCTAGCATTCTACAATTACAGAAATCATGAATGGCTAAAAAAGAGAAAGACCATTGCTATCCTTTGAAAAAAATTTACAACGAGCAAAGCAATGAATTTACCTTCACCATCCATTCGACTCCTGGAAAAAAACCTGTTATTTTTCGGCAGAACCCCAAGAATTGATCCTGTAAATTTTGAAAAGACAGTGCTAACAAACATCTAACGATTAGAGACTTGGAAAATCACAACGAAAACAGGCAATCTCCTAAATCCTATAAAATTAGTGAGGTAGTGTGCGTAAAAATATACAAACGAAAGGGTTTTAAACTAACACTTAAATACAGGCAAGAGATAGTGAAGGAAGATAAATATTCTACCATCCTCAAGCTGGAAAACTTATACATTAATGTAACATCAGAACTTAATTCCTCCTTTCAGATTCTTATGCCATGCAGTCCTCGGCAGAGTCCAAACCTTGAACTATTCTAACTAGCAAATAGTATGTTTTCATACTGGACAAACGAAATTACAACGAAGAAACTGAAGATAATCAATGTTATTGATCTAAATAACAATGAATTTCTCATTTCACAAGTGTTGCAAATACTCAACATTCCGGCAATTCAATACAGCTTCCTTATACCGTTCTTGTCACGCGAACTGCAGCAGATTCTTTATCTCATTAAAAATTTACAACCACGGAAGGTTGAGGGATCCCTTAATTTCATTAGCAGTGCATGAAAATGGATTGCAGGCAATCCAGATCACGAATATTTTGTAACCATAAAGACAAAAATCACGAATGTTCTCCAAAACAACAACAAACAGGTGGTCATGAACAGATTGCAAAATGATTGAAATTATAACATCACAAAAGTAACCAACGAAATTGGTTAGTTTATTAAAGAAAGTTGATTAAACCTAATAAAAGAAGAAAAGAATATAATGAAAGAAAAATTATAATATGTAAGCTATGCAGTTCACTGGACAAAACTAGGTATAGTAAACTCACTTATTTTGTCAAAATCTGCAATCCAACTTGCCACTTAAATGCTAGATTAAGGATGTTAACATTCACAACAATAGAATAAACACTAGACTTCTCAGAAGTTAAAATAATTATACACAGCTTTTCGCTGCTTTATATTCTAAACGTTCAATTTACAACTAATAAAATATATGATACTTTGTTAATAAAACCAGTCTTCTGATTTATAAAATATCTTTCGAATATGTAATCAAAAACGATGATGAAATTGATGGTGTAAAACTTACTTGTAAAACACTCAACCTACTTTAAATTTGTAAAATTTCAAATGTAACAGACATATCAAACTCATCATGTATTCTAAATCGGATCAAGAGTCTCAATGCAACTTGTAACAATGTAAACAGCCAGCACATATCATCAATAGAAGAAATCGCAATAGGCGTCGTCTTTCTCAACCAATTTTCTGATACTCTATATGCTACAAACACGTCGTACAAGCTTAATGGCACCTTTCTAATCCAATATGAAAATACCAGTATAGCAGTCAACAGTAGGAAATTCATATCGAAAAAAATGTCCACCATGCAAGTGCCCCCAGCTATACTCTAGCCATCTCCAGAAAGTAAAGAATATTATGAATTCTTGTCCTTGGAGATGATAAGAGAGCTGCACATCAACAACAATAACGAGACATAAACTTTGCAAGCTGAAAAAACTGCGCACCAATTTGTCACCCACAGCATAATAGCAATTCTCAGTATTCTTGTGATCATTTCAAAAAATTTAAATTATGTCACTATTACAAAAGTAAAAGAAACAATATAAACATCCAAACAAATTCATCTCCTTCAGAAAACTAAATTCCACTAGCGACTACAGCATCCAAAAGCACTCCAGAAAACCACCATACTCCAAAGTTTATCAGAATCAATTGGAAACATATAAATCTAAATCAGCGAAATTAACGTATTTAAGTTATTGTAATCAGCTAGAATAAGTTCTGTTATTTTGTATCTCAGTTGCAATAAAGTTCAGGGGTCTCTGGTCCCTGATAATTTTTTGAAATAATGAAAATAGCATTTCAATTTACTTATATTATAAGCGCTGAAGTCACTACAATAAGTGTGTAAGCTACGACAAATGAGTAAGATACACTGAACGTACTTTTCAAGGAACCTCTAGACTTTTCAAAACCTGTAAAATAAGTTAATTCTAAAGTTTTGTGGATAAGTTGTACAAAAGAAGTGTAATTAAAGTCACAATCGTTAGCATATACATCCCTCCCAACGTCGTCGCAGACCTCAACATCTAAGCATCTATTTTAAAACCAGCTCTAATAGTAGGTAACTTCAACAGCTGAAATACCTACAACAACCGGGGGGAAATCACGGAACAGTTCATCATCAACTCTAACCTTTGTGTCCTAAACGAAAGATCGCCGAAACATTTTTCAACGCATAACACCTTCACTCACATCGATTTATCCTTGTGCAACCCCCTGCCTTCTACCTCAACTCAGCTAAAAGCGAGCAAACTCTTTACACGAGAGCGATAACTACACAATCGAGATCACCATAGGGAGACCAAGCGGAATAGGGAAATTCATTCCCAAACACAAACTTTTGACTGCAAACTGGGAGAATTTTCGGACACATCTGGACACTTTTCTCGCTCACCAACCACCAGACCAAAATATCAACAAAGAAGCAGCAACCATCACTGAAGTCCTAAAATAAAGTGCAAATTTATCAATTCCGGTAGCACACCCTCAACAAAGACTTCAGTATATCGCATGGTGGACACGCCAACTGGCTCACCTTCGATCAAAGAAACAAAAAGAATTCAACGTGTTTAAAAATGCGCCAAGTACCTCAAACCTACTAGCACACAAAAAAACTCAAAAGAATATTCAAAAGGGAGTGCAAAAACGCTAAAGCTGCCTTTTTCCAATCCTTCTCTAAATCTATCAATCCCAATACCACTTCAACCCAAATTTGGCAGAAGATAAAAAAACTGGCAGGCCAACAAACCCCATTTACCATTAAATCCATCTAAATAGCGAATGAGGCAACAGTCACTAATCCAACAGCCATTGCAAATGCCTTCAGCAAAAGTTGGTCAAACTACTCCAGAGAATCCGCTTTTCAGCCTGAATTCTTCCAAAACAAACACTCTCAAGGATAAATATACTTCACTCTTGTCAACGTTATCCAGATCAGCAAAAGAAATAAAACTTCCAACCTCAAGCCTGGAACTAGAATCCTGTCTTTCCGCTCTAAGAGGGACAACTCCTGGGAAAGACAACATTTCCTACCCTTTGCTTTAAAATGCGAGCCAAAAGCTCTGGAGACGACTACTTACACTCTACAATAACATACTAACACAATCCATCATACCACAGTCCTGAAAATTAGCCATTGTATTTCTTCTGCATAAACCAGCCAAACCAGTCAACACGATCGATGGCCACAGACCTATCTCCTTGCTCCCCTGCATAGCAAAAACTCTGGAAAAGATTATCTTCCGTCGGTTCATATGGTTTCTCCAAAAGAACAACCTCCTCTCGTAAAAACAAACAGCATTCAAGAACGCGAAAGGCACCATGGATATTATTCTTCACTTCGAACACTTCATAACTAATTTTCTAGCATGTCAAAACCACGGATCCATTGTTAGCATAGACTTCGAAAGAGTATTTGACCGGTTTGGCAAACACACAGTCCTCAATTTTCTAAGTTCCTGCAAAATTGGTCCAAAAACATATAACTATGTCAAAAAATTCCTATCCAATCGGCAGTTTATAGTGAGAGTCAATAATCACTTCTCCTCAACATACCGAATGTTCAATGACATCTCACAAGGATCACGCCTTTCAGTTACGCAATTCTTAATAGCATACAAAAGAAATGTACAGAGTAATTACAAACCAAAATTTTTTCCGATTTTGCATATATACAGATGGCCTGCATCTTTTCTCTAAAATCAAAAACATAGACGAATTCCAGCTCAAATTCAACACATTACTTCGGGAAATACTGGAATTGACCAACGGATCCGGTGCTAAGTTATCGCCGACAAAGTGTCAACATTTACACGTTTGCTGCAAAAGACTGTGCGAAGCGCAAAATTAACATTTAGTAATCACACCCGAACAAACGTAGAAAATCTCAAAATCCTAGGCCTAGTGTTCAATAAACGTAACTTCTGGAACAATCACATACACAAACTAGTTACACAAATAACAAACAGACTAAACATTGTAGAATATCTATCCGGTTTAAAATCCGAAGCGCATCCCAACACCTTAATAAATATTTTACGAGCACTTTTGTTATCGAAGCTCGATAACTAGCTGCCAGTCTACGGCGTGGTAGCGAAAAACCAACCCCATAAAATAAAAACGTTGTATCACACAGCAGCACGAAGATCGATCGTGCCATAATCTACATCCTGGCAGAAACAGGCCTACCTTCACTAGAAGACAGAAGAGACCAACTCATAGGAAATTCAGCCACGAAACTCACCCTTCCCAGCAATCCCTACTCGAAGAGGATATCAACGCACTGAGAAAACGAAAAAGAAAACCAAAACAGAATTCCTGCCTATCCCGCGCACTCGAGTTTGCAGCAGAATTGGACATCACAATCTACCCTATCTAAAAACTAAATCCTGCCACCTACCGTGGCTACTCCCAAAAAACTCATTCATGGTCGAATTAACAGCCCACCGAAAAAATTCAACGAACCACAACGTCTACTATCAATTATTAAAGTCGCTAACGTCCGGCTAGAAATTAATCTTTACAGACGGATCAAAAACTGCCGAGAATGTTCTCAAAATCGAAAACCTGCCCAAATATTCTTCAATTTTCACCGCTGAAATGCAAGCCATATTAAACGCAACTACATATGCGGCCTAAACATCAGGCAAATTTAAAATATGCACAGACAGCAGAGCATGCGTTAACACAAAAATATCAACAACTCCGACCCAATAATAACAAACATAAGAAACAAACTCTTCGAAAAACAAAATAAAACAAAACAAAACTACTATGAGTATCAGGACACACCAACATTCCATGAAACGTCTTTGCTGATTCAATTGCTAAATACGCGTCAACAGCCCCGGTATACGTGCAACACACTTTTAACAAAAAGAACATCTACAATTTGGTTAAAAAACACCTGTTAACAACTGTCTCTTCAAAGTGGGCTGCCTACAGGCATCATTAACAATCCATCAATCCGAATAAAACACCCCCCCCCCCGGGAATGCCACGGACGCATTGTATCATTTTAAGCCGGCCAAGCCTAGGGCAAACCATATCAAAACTCGAACACCTTATATCTAAAAAACCAAAACCGCGCTGCCATCTATGTAACAGTGGAACATTGATAAACATTAAACATATTTTAATGGAAAGTGTGGTTTTGGGGTGTCGGATGGCATCCTCTTCAGGTGCTGTCATTTGCCATCCGTCACGAGACAGCACGACCACGGTTAGGCTTGTTGATGGGATAGGCTTCTTATATTTCAACTGTTTTAGTTGTTGAATAAACTATAAAGTTCAAACCCATGATAAACTAAAACTTATATTAAACATATTTTATGCGACTGCCCACCAGTTTACAAATCAAAAAATACCAGTAGATGCCACCGCACTATTAGCAAATCCATCTACTGACAACATTAAAAAATTCTAAGCGCTAATAAAATCATTAAAAATCAAGATATAATATAAACTATAAGCTCACTTAAACTACATTACACACATTAATCTACTAATATGATAAGCCTAACGCCTCCCTAGTGCTTTCTAGAAATAAGATTTAACATAATTTATTATGTAATTCCTAATAATAATAATAATTTTTGGATAGATACGCGTTTCCATTAACGTAGTAGAGACGTTCATCCGTCACAGCATAAAACATTTAAAAAAATTCGCGAGGTGCGATTCTTAAGGTCAATTCAGCTAACTTCTCATAAATACTAAAAATATTAAACACAATAATAATAATTAAAATAATGCTATCTCAAATAATAATCATGATAAGTATTTATAATAATAATTGGAATGAAATAATAATCGCAATATCCGAGAAATCGCACATTAATAAAAGAAGCGTTTTTTAAGAATTGAGAATTGAATTAAGAAGAGTTAGGTTACAAAGTCTATTATACGTTGCCTTCATATCGATGCTTGAAAAACAAAAAAAAACGCTAAAGAAAATGTTGGTAAAACTGGGATTTTTTAATTAGTTAGTTTGAAGTCAGTCCAAAACTACTAAGAACTTTTTTTTTTGATTCGATGAAAGCTTTTTAAAGCATATGATCTTGCTAAGTATTGACTACAAAATATTTTACCATTCTAAGCATTCTTTACCATAAATGCAAATTTGATTAATTTTTTTTGGTTTTCAAAATGTAAGCAGTTTTTTATTAAAATTGAAACACGGTGCTGTTAACAATTATTAAAAATCTGCTCACATTATGCCAATATTAATGAACTCTGATTGATTCAACAACAATATCTTAAGAATAAGAGTAATCAGGTAATGTCATTATTATGAACACATTTTACATGGTGACTTTGAATAATTTTTTTTGTAATCATTGAAATAGATTTTGCTGGTTTCTCTTCAAAAACTCATAAGATTTTTTAAACTCCATAGGCTCAAGATTTATTTTTTAAGAAAAAATCCTAATTTTTGCAACTTTTTTTAAATAGAAAATTAGGTCATGATGACTTAATGATTTTTTATTTTTTATTTATCTTTTTTCATGATCATTAGAAAAAAGTTTGCTGATTTTTCTCGAAGAACTATTTGGAGTATATAAATTTTATAAACATTGATCACTTTCTTTTGTAAATCAGGCTAAAAATTTGTTGTTGCTGAAAAAAACCTTGCAACCTGCATTTTCTTTAATAAATTAAAAAACGGCTCCAACGATTTGACGGAATTACGGCAATGTTAATAAGCGTCCATTGGCACCTTAATGATGGAGATCCCATGTTTGATTCGTGTGATATAGCGGATGACAGCAATGACTTTTATGGGGTGAAAAATGCAACCCCCACTAGTTATAGGTCTATAACTAAAAATGAATCAAACACGTTCAAATAATAATTTTAAAATATTTGTTTATTTATTATGAATCTATAATTAGCAACTGTTTGTTGCTCACGACAAGACGGATCGTAGTAGACTAACTTACCAAGTTCTATTAATTAAGCACAAATCTTGCATACAATGTTATTTGATATCTTCTGGAAGTTTATTAATCAAAAGTGCTTATGAATGTGGAAACAAATCTAGATAAGAACTAGAACTGAATATTTTATAGTGCGGATGTTTAGAACTGAATATTTTATAGTGCGGATGTTAAGAAAATGCAACTTTATTAAGTTTTAGTTTGTGCTGACTTTACATGTTCTCAATATATGCATAGGGCCATGCGGTGTGAAAAAGTATATGTTAGGGTGATACCATAACTCACCCACCCTTAAACTGAAGCTCCTGATTCCAGAAAAAAATGTTTTTTTTTTTTTTTTTGTATTTTATTCGTTTTTGTTCAATTTTGTCGCATTTCTTTGCAAGTTTTTCTGCGGGTGTATTTATTTTTACTTTAACTGTATTATTTTTACATTTGAATTAGAAAAGAAAAATATTGTTATAATTATTATAAAAAATGATGGTTGATCCATTAAAAATTATTGTATTTCGCTTATGGTTATATTCGATTAATTTTATTGGTTCAATAGTTTCGGTCTTTTAAAGAATTATGACTTCAAAGTTTACTTCGTATTTAGTATAATTCGGATTTATTGGCATTGATATGATTAATTTATGGTTGAAATTTATAATTTTATTTTTATATAATTTTTTTTAATTGTACTGAACAATTATTAAAGTTGATTACAAGGTTTCCAGACATTTGAAATTGTTTTCGTTACAGTTGTGTTATTTTGTCATAAAAGTTTTGAACAAGTAAAATACCATTTTCTTTTTCTTTAATGTTTGTAAGACTATTAACTTTAATGAGTTTACAGATATTTTCACAACAAATTGATTCTTTCAACTTTTTACATATATATTTTCGGTAAAGGATTGATTTTCAAATTTGAGTACGCTTTGATCCGGGATGTCGACTTTAGTTAAATTAGAAGAAGTTACGTAAATAATATGTGGGAACAGGATGGTCATAGAATATTGGAACATTTAATACAATATATAAAATTTCGTCATCGTTTTTCGCAAATACGGAGATGGATAAGTCTTGTAATTCATGAAATCCTATTGAATTCTGTTCAATTTCAGTTTGATCTAGAATTGAACGGGCCATTAATCCAAAACGACCAGCATTCATGTTGTCTATGATTTTATCTACTTCGTACGTTAGTTCTTTCAAGGAATTTTTGAATTTTAGATAAGAAATTTGCATGTAGGTTTTAGACGAATAGCTAGAAGTCCACGCAACAAGTTGTATAAATTGATTTTGTATAACGTCGGTATACTTTTTAGTTATTTCCAAATTTCGTTCAAATAGTTGGCTGTTTCTAATTTGTTTATTAAATTGATAAGTAATTTCTCTATTGTTTTTGTCAATGTATTCAATATGTTGTAATATTTCTTCTCTATCATCGCTATCCATAAGTTCAAATAACCATTTATATACCCTCCAATAGGATCTATAATACCTCTTGTAAAACGTTTAGGCTGTGTAAATTTAAAATTATTCAACTGAAGAGTGTTAACTGTTTTTTTTATCAATTCCTTAAATTAAATTTATTTTCGATTCGATTTCTTTTAATTCATATTGAAGATCGAGATAGAATGTAATAATGGGTTTATATATGTCTTCAGCGACTTTTCTTTGTATTTGTTTTAAATAATTGATTAGTTTATAATAGTTTGTTGAATTAATTTTGTGAAAAATTCTATATTGATCTACAATTAAATGTATTTGTTGTTTGCCAATCAATGTGATTCCATTGTTGGTTTCCAATTTCTCAACTTGAATGTCGCTCAAAGCTGACTGTAATGTTAGGAACCAAAGGATTCCTTTTATTGACATCATAGTTGGTGTCTTCTGAAATGACAAGACGTTTAGGTCGCTTTATATTAATTGGTGCAAAGTTTGCCAAATTTCGTTTATTATATTTGGGAAGATGTTTTTGTGTTCGACTAGGTGCTTTTACATAACCTATTCTTCTAGTCTCTTTATAATCTTCTCTGGCTTGATTTACTTTATTGATTGAATTTTCTTTCTTTTTCTTTATTAAATGGAGAATTTTGTTTTTGTCTATTAAACCATGATGTGCTTTAAAAGGTTCTTCATTAATAGATGAATGGATCTGACGGCTATAGAAATATACGGAAGTGAATAATCGAGCTTTGGGGGACTCGTGAAGAGAAGTTGTTCTATATGTTGTTGCTATTGTTTGATGTAATCGTTCAACATCACTATTTCCTCTATGAGAATGAGGTGTTGTGAAATGTATTTGAATTTTATGGTTGTTGCAAAGTTTTTTTATGAAGAAATTGTCAAACTCATTGTCAGCGATGATCTTAGAAGATTTGCTTAGACTTGACATGAAAAATAAAATTGCTTCTTTTAGTGTTGGTTTACATTGGTCTGCTATAATAATAGCAACTGCATACTTTGAAAATTTATCTATACATGTTGCAACTTTTATTTCATTAATGAAAAAAATATCAATGTGAAAAATTTGATTAACATCTTCAGCAGTTTCTGTTATTGTAAATTTTGCTTTAATGGAATTGGTTGAGTGTATTGCAATATTGCAAATGTGACAATTATTAACGTAACGTGTTACTAAATTTTGGAGATCGAATAATAAAAGATTTTTAGGATACCTTTTAAGGTTTTTTCGATTCCACCATGCCCAATTTCTTTAATATGGTACATATGAATCTGGTAAAGAGCTTCGTCTTCTGTTTGAAAATCTAAAAACATTTGCGTTACTTTAACAAATTTATAGTTGTCTTTGAAAATTTCTTCAAGCTTTGATAATAATTTATTATAACAGTAATCGTTTAGGTCTGAGTAAATGGCTATGTGTTTGTTTGGAGGTAATTTAGTGGTTAATTGAGATATGTATTCGTGAAGATATAAGTCTTCCTCTGTTATTTGTATACGAATTTTATTTATAGGCTCAGGGTATTTTCTATTTGATAATACTAATTGATACTTGAATTTATTCACGTAATCGTTTTTCACAGGAATTGAAAAATTTTGATGTTCTTGTTCTAAATTTACTCTGGTTTTATCGCAGACTTGAAATGATTTGGGTATATTTATATCATTTGGGCATTCAATATTTTCTTCTCCACAAATGTCTCTGATTTCTTTTAGTGTTTCATCGTCTGTTGGGAGTATTTCTCCTATATGTATTTCATTATTGCCAATATTATTTTCTTTTAGGCGTGACAACAATCTGCAACCTGGTTATTTTTTCCTTTTACATAGGTTATTCCGAAATCATATTCGCTAAATCGAAGCTTCCAACGTATCAACTTATGATTCGGTTCTTTTAATGAATCTAACCACACTAGAGGGCGATGATCCGTTTCAAGTTCGAAACGTCTACCAAACAGATAGGGTCTAAAGCTTTTTGTAGCCCAAACAATTGCAAGTAGCTCCTTTTCAATAGTGGAGTAATTGATTTCGTGAGTGTTTAATGTCCTCGAGGCATACGCTACTGGGTGATTATCTTGGGATAGTACTGCGCCTAATGCATATTGTGACGCGTCTGTCGTTAATATAATTTTTTTTCAAAATTCGGGTATTTCAATACGGGCGGATTTGTAAGGAGTAATTTAAGTTTAGAGAAACATTCTAAGTAGGAAAAATTATTGATGTCTATTTTAGCATCTTTTTTCAAGTATTTTGTCATTGGATCTGCAAGTGCAGAATAATCCTTAATCAACCTTCTATAATACCCTGTTAAACCTTAAAAAGATCTGAGTTGTTTTACAGTTTTAGGTATTAGTAAATTTTGTATGTTTTTTTTTCGGATTTGCTTTTATTCCATCATTTGTCAAGATATGACCCAAGAATTCGGTTTGATGCGTAAAGAAATTGCATTTGTCTGGTTGTTTTTTAAGGTATATTGTTGTAGTCTATTAAATATTTTATTTAGAGAGTCAATATGCTCCTGAAGTGAAGTACTAAATATAAGTACATCGTCTAAATAGACAACACAGATTTTGTTAATGTATTTGTTTAAAACGGTATTTATCATACGTTCAAAGGTCGCCGGTGAACTTTTTAGACCAAAAGGCATTCTCACGTATTCATAATGTGCATTATGTGTCGAAAATGCAGTTTTTTTCGATCACTCGGTTTCACTAAGACTTGGTGAAATCCTTTGGCTAAATCAATGGTTGTAAAGTAGTTTGCTTTACCTAATTTATTGAATAAATCTTCGATATTCGGGATCGGATACTTGTCTGTGACAGTTATTTCATTTAATTTACTGTAATCTGTTAATATTCTCCACTTTATTTGTCCGGAGTTATCAATTTTTTTTGGCACGATCCATAATGGTGCGTTGTAGGGAGAATTCGATTGCTGTATTATATTATTATGTAGCATATCCGCAATTTGTTTCTCCACTTCTGCTTGGTGGATTTGCGGAAATCTGTATATTTTAGTCGATACCGGTTTTTCTGACGTTAATTTTATATCGTGTGTAATGGCATCAGTAGAAGTAAGTTCATCTCCTTCTTTATAGAATAAATTGCGGTATTTGTTCAATATATTCAAAAACTCTGCTTTTTCTACGGAGTTCAAATGGTCAATTTTTATTTTTTTTTTATTTTTATATCCTATTGGGGATAATTGGTCTAAATCGAGATGGAGGCTTTCTGATATTAATTTAGGATTTTGATCCTCTGTTATAAATGGAATTTTTGCTACATTGATAACAATTGAACCATCTAAATTGTTTATAATGGATCCAGTAGGGACTAAGACATTTTGTCCTAGGATCGCATCAAATTTTGGATTTGGTAGATTAATAACTTTCCATTCAATATTACATTTTTCATGATTGAATTCGGTGGGAAAATTTGTCCATAAATCTTTTTTATAATTTCGTTAGAATGGTGACTAGTTAATTTTATTGGGTTTTCCAATGTATGATAATTAGATTCTGGGAAAATGTTATTACTGATTAAAGACGTGTTACTTCCTGTGTCTATTAGACATCGAATTGTTCTCTCTCTGACAGTAATAGGAATTATTGGAAGTTCTTTCCTTGTGGATTCTGGTGAGATTGTTCCGAGGCTACTACTCGAAAATTTTCAGCTTCGTTAATGTGAGCTGTGCGCATATTTGAATTGAAATTTGTAGAGGGTCCTACTGTACGAAATCCCTGATTAGAAATATGACTGCGTTGATTATTTTGAGGATTTTGAAAATTTCGTTGTTGCGGTCTATTTTGGTCGCGATAATTTTGATTATTTTGGTATTGATGATTAACATTATTGGGGTAATTTGGATATTTTTGATAATTCCGATATTGATTTTTTGCGCTGTTTGTATGATTTGGAAATTTTTGAAAATTTTGATGATTATTTGTATTGTTTGGGTAATTTTAAAAATTTTGAAAATTTCGATATTGATTATTTGCGCTGTTTTGATGATTTGGAAATTTTTGAATATTACGATCTTGGCTATTTGCGCTGTTTGGATGGTTACTATCACGAAGTCGTTCAACTTGTTTAAGAACCGAATATGCATCATATAAAGTGTTACATTGACGCATTTCGATAAGGATAGTTTTGTTTTCAGGAATACAAGATTTGAAACGAGACAGTGCAAAGATTTCATTGTATACAGGGTGAAATTTTGGGAATAAATAATTCTGAGGGTCTTGTAAAAATTTTAAATTTAATTTATTCCAGATTTTGTTGATGTCATTGTAAGTTTTTTCTATCTTCGTATTGTATTGTTTATGATTCATTTCATTAACAATAGCGTGAAAGGGCTTAGAAACTCCGAAATATTGATATAATAATTGTTTTACTTGCGACCATTTGACTGAAGGATATCTATTTATTACGTTTTGAGGCTCTCCACGAATTTTCGTTAGTACTACCTGTTCCACATATTCTATTTGAGGTTCAGTTTCACAGTATTTTAATAATTGATCTACGCGATTGCAAAAAGTTTGGAATGAAATTCCATTTTTGGATTTTGAAAATTCATCCAACCGATTTATTTCGTTTTGTACGTTTTCAAATTTTGATACTGGGGTTATTGAAATTATTGGAACTATCGGAACACTATTATGTTCCTGAATCAGATTTTCTTGTTCGAGTTCCTGGTGAGCTCGGATTTGAGCAGCAATTTCACCAGGAGTCGACATTCTGTATTTCCGTTTTCACTTATTTATTTACTAATTTTCTACTTGTTTATCTACCTTGATCTAGTTGTTAATTCCCGCTGTTCTGATTGTTGTTGATGAGATTCTGGAGTCTGAGTTCCTCGACTCGTTGATGGAGCTGTTCCTTGCTCGTTTGTTGATAGTTTATGATTTTGATTTTTTTTCAATCGGATTCAGCAACACTGCCAAAAATTAAACTTTGTTCTGGCAACTTTTTATTATTCTGCTCGTAAATTCCATTTGTTTCCTTATTGTCTGGTCACTTTAATAACTTTCAATGGATTCTAAGTTTAAAAGTCAGGCTTTGATTTATGAACTTTTCAACAATATCTTGCTGCCTTTCAAATACTATTTTAAAAATGTATCTGATTTCGGGCGAATTATATAAATATTGTAAAACTGAAACTACGTTGTTTTCGAAACTGCTTAAGTAGCGCAATTGAATATCGCGACAATTGTATAATTTTCGATTTTCGTTTTTACCGACTTTCGTTTTTAACCGATTTTCGTTTTAACGACTTTCGTTTTTACCCGATTTTCGTTTTAACGACTTTCGTTTTACCCGATTTTCGTTTTAACGACTTTCGTTTTTACCGACTGCGCCAGTTATAGGTTTATAACTAAAAATGAATCAAACACGTCCAAATAATAATTTTAAAATATTTGTTTATTTATTATGAATCTATAATTAGCAACTGTTTGTTGCTCGCGACAAGACGGATCGTAGTAGACTAACTTACCAAGTTCTATTAATTAAGCACAAATCTTGCATACAATGTAATTTGATATCTTCTGGAAGTTTATCAATCAAAAGTGCTTATGAATGTGGAAACAAATCTAGATAGGAACTAGAACTAAATATTTTATAGTGCGGATGTTTAGAACTGAATATTTTATAGTGCGGATGTTTAGAAAATGCAACTTTATTAAGTTTTAGTTTGTGCTGACCTTACATGTTCTCAATATATGCATAGGGCAATGCGGTGTGAAAAAGTATATGTTAGTATGATACCATAACTCACAGCCCCCCCCCTCGACCTAAGTGTCCTAAAACTAATAAGCTCTTAAGATTGCGAAGGCGCTTCGGTTGACACCCTAACAAAGTCTATATCACTTTTTTTACGTGAGTTATGCTCGTAGAAAAAATGTCCACAAACGCACGTACGTACACACACACACACATACAAATAATATAACTCAAATGAACTTGGGTTAAAAAATTAAATTTGTTCAATTTAATACACCCAACGTAGCTAACAAATTACTACTACTCGCTTATTTTCTAAAATGAACTTTTATAAACTATTTTTGCTGGCTCAATAGTTTTACTTCGATGGGAACTTCTACAGTTGTGATCGTAGCAATTATAGACAACTGTTACATCTTTGATGGGAGAATTAATCATTGAGAAGATATGAATAGACAAAGTCAAAACAATAATATGCAATTGTGGGAATGTTTACTAAGTACAAAACGAGATGCTTGGGTATCGGATTAAATACGTACCCTACATACATACTTTTTTCTAAAAACACTTAAAATATATTCTAAAGACCTTAAAACGGAAAGATATGTTCAAAATTTCAATTTCAATTTTCGAGGTGATTACAAAAGCTTCCCATATACTGGGAAGTAAACAACCCGACCGAAGAAAAACTTATCAGCTCTCAAAATTGCAAAGATGCTTCGATTAACAC
The DNA here is from genome assembly GCA_963942545.1 of Oxycera nigricornis. Classification (NCBI taxonomy): domain Eukaryota; kingdom Metazoa; phylum Arthropoda; class Insecta; order Diptera; family Stratiomyidae; genus Oxycera; species Oxycera nigricornis. The sequence goes on from OZ012660.1 coordinate 74,010,075, forward strand.
CTCAAGAAAACCGATAAGACTTTTTTTTACGTTAGTTATGCTTAAAAACCTGTCCATAAAGGTGCGTACGTACAAGCACACACGCACACACACATATACAGACTTCTTTTCAAAAGTACTTTAGGGGGGGAAGTACCTTTAGAGGCCGAAAAAAAGATCGTTTTTGCAACTGAATCGTGGGGAAATGAAGACAGTTCTTATTAAATCAGTATAATATTTATTTTAGGTGATGTTTGAGGTTGAAAAAAAACATATTCTACAAAAGTGAAAGTTGAAAATTAACAAATTTTTTAAGGATCTTGAAAGCATGTCGTCGCTGACGTCGTAAATTGCGTAAGCGATGCTGGCTGCAATTTTCATCTGAAATCAACAAGCCAAACATTTTCTTACTCGAGAGGTTTCTTTAGTAGATAGACTAAAATATTTGCGAAATTCGAAAATTAACCCTTCAAAACAGGATCAAAAAAAAATTACGATTTTGACGAAAAAATTTCGTTGTACTTCCAGTCAAAAATAGTCCCAAAATAATTTGTTTTTTTAATCTTTAGTCTGTATAGAACAGTTTTTTATGCCCTTTAAAATGAATGCTAGATGACGAAAATCGATTCACTACTTTTTTATTATCACTTACGCAATTTTTAAAAACATGGTTTTGAGAAAAGGACGTTTAAAGTTTGTGGTCAAGAGAAAAAAGCTCGGCGCCAGGCACTTCCGGGATGCATCTCTTCCACAATTTTGAGAACTAGCTTTTGAAACTTTGACATGATATTCTTAGGCGATATATCAATCGATTAAAGCAATTTTTAAAAAATCGATTTTATGAAGTGTCTAAAGGTACTTCCCCCCTTAAATATACTCTAACCTCTAACCACAAAACGGAAAAATATGTTTAAAATTTCACTTTCGATTGTTGTGGCGATTATAAGAATTTCTCATGTACTACGAAATTGAAAGGCCACTTGGTGCCACGCTTCAGGTCAACTATCCAGTTATATTTACATAAATATTGAAAATATAAACAAAATGGAAATAATGCTAAATTCAATGAATTTGTATTATTCATATCACCTCAGAAATTGTCCATTGATCATGTAGGGGTTTTGGCGGATGCAGGCGGTCGGATCGGATCTTTAGGCGAATGAAGTGGAGGAAGGATAGGTTGCAAAGCCTTTTCCATGCAACTTGTGATTTTCATATCGATGCTTCAAGGGGAAAGGGGCGCCAGCGAAAATTTTGGCGAAATAGGATTGTCAGGGTAATTGAATGCAGTTTTTGCTTCTACGGCGATTGAAGAGATTTTTTCGCGTGCTGGCCATTTAAAATAGTTTCGTCCAAAGCTTTCATGGCTGCTGCATAAACGTTGAATTTGTATTTTTCACCATTTGACATTAATGAGAGTAGTAATTATATCTTATCTTACAGTTGATCTTCAATGAATATGTAGATAATAATTGCTGTTTATTTGTATGTAAACATTCAAAAGTATAACTAAAGATGGGGGAAAATGTAATTGAAATTTTACGAACGCTTAAAAATTAAACCAATAGAGATTTCTAATGGATGAAAGTTTTTTATAGCATTTGAAATGTATTAATTGCTATCGTATCTGTACTATTACACCATTTTCAATTCAAATGTCACACCTCGCACCTTGTTTGAACTTTTTTTTATTTAATAAAAAATGGCATACTTACGTACATATACTTTACATTACATATACATTTCCAAAACATTTGAAAGACCTAAATACGTATAGATTTGTTGAAAATTTCAGTTTCGATTTTCGGGCCGAATACAATCACTTCTCATATACTGGGAAGTTAACAAGATTATTATTGGGAATTTAAAAATATTATTGTACATTCCATGACGCACGTGGGTAAAAATAACGAAAATATACATGTGTAGGTGAAAGTTTAAAAATAACTTAACGTTTTGAGGTTTAAGAGTACATTTAAAGTGTATGTATGTGTGAGGTTTGTATGTGTGTATGTTTTGTACAAACGTACGTGTGTACGTTCGCGAAGGGGTTTTTCTAGCAGAAAAACCAACGTAGACAACGTTGTATCGACTTTGTTGAGAAGTCAATCCAAGCGTTTTTGCAATTTTGAATTGTTTGTTATTTTCAGTTGATCATGAAAAACATCATATATGCAGTCAATAATCATTTTAAATGCATTTAAAAAGTAAGATATATTACAGAAGATGATGGAGGATGTAATTGAAATCTTGCGAACACTAAAGAATAAATCTATTAAAAACTACAATTTTTTCTGTCATGAAAGCTTTTCAACGCATATGATCCTGCAAAGTATTGACTACATACCATTTTACGATTCAAACCGTTGATTACCACATATGCAAATTTGATTGAAATTTCGTTAGTTTTCAAAATTTGGCAGTATTTTATTAAAACTGAAACACTGTGAAAACCATTTCAAATTTGCTCAAATTATGCATATATTATTAAACTTAGAATTACTTTGCAACAAAGTCTTTGGAATAAAATATATCAGGTAACATCTTTCGTATTAACCCTTTTTACATGGAAACTTTGAATGATTGTTTATTTTCAATTTATTTTTTTTCCAAAATCATGGAAAAAAATCTCCTTTTTTCTCTTCAAAAATTGAAAAGAATGTATAAATTTTATAAACATTTATAACTGAGCTGTGCAAATCAGGTTGTTTTTTTTTGAAAAAACTCCTAATTTTTCGCATTTGCTTTTATTAAACTAAATAAACGGCTGAAACGATTTTTTTATACAGTTAAACACATCACAAAAATGTTACCTTTATGAAGCAAATATCATATTTGGTTCGTGAGGCAGTGAATGATAAAAATGACCTTAAAAATCATGATGACTTTCAATGGTTTTTTATTGTTAATTTATTAACTTCTCAGTATATGGGAAGTTCTTGTAATCGCCTCGAAAATCGAAATTGAAATTTTCAACATATCTTTACGTTTTGAGGTCTTACGAGTATATTTTAAGTGTTTTTAGAAAGAAGTATGTATGTGTGTGTGTGTATGTACGTACGTAAGTACGTACGTGGATTCGCGGAGCATAACTCACGTAAACAAAGTTTTATCGGCTATGTTAAGGTGTCAATTGAAGCGTCTTTGCAATCTTAAGAGCTGATTAATTTTTGGGACACTTCGGTCGGGGGGTTTGCTGCTTTCACCCCTTGAAGTTCAACCCTGTCATGCACTATATCTCGCGAACAAAACGTACGATTTGCTTCATCAAGAAGTCAATCGACGCGTATTGACATTTACGTGATTCTGTCAAATTTTTCAAAAATCGTTGGAGCCGTTTTTTAATTTTTTCAAAAAAAGTGCCAAAAATTGGGTTTTTTCAAAAACATATAACTTTTAACCTGATTTGCAAGACGCAGGAATCAATGTTTATATAATTTATATACTCCAAACAGTATTTGTAATAACCATCAAAAGTTGTTTTAGTGATTACAAAAAAAATTAAATTAAAAATAAAAAATCATTAAAAAGCATCATAACCTTCATGGTCATTTATGTCATTCATTATGTCTCGAGAACCAAATATAATCTTTGCATCATTAAGAAGTTAATCGGCGTGTGTTAACATTTTAATGATGTTTTAAAATTTAAAAAAAAAATTTAAAGACATTTTTTAAATTTAATAAAAAAATATTGAAAATTAGTGTTTTTTTTTTCATAAAAAAATTAATTAATAATTAATAAAATTAACAACGTAATAATAAATGTCTATAAAATTTGTAAACTTTTGTCAATTTCTGTAGAGAGACCAGCAAAATATTTTCTCATGATTTCAAAACAAATTGAATTAAAAAAAAATTCATTCAAAGTCACCATGTAAAAAAGGTTCATAGGAATTTGTACACCTTAAATCTCTTATTCTAAAGACATTGTTGTAAAGTCAATTAAAGTTTATTATTATTTGCATTATTTGCGGAGATTTTTAATAGTCTTCACAGAACCGTGTTTTAACTTTAATAAAAAAACTGCTTAAATTTTGAAAACCAATACAAATCAAATCAAATTTGTAATTGTGGTAATCAACGTTTTGAATGGTAAAATGTTTTGTAGTCAACACTTTTTAAGATCATATGCTTTGAAAAGCTTTCATCAAATAAAAAATTGTAGTTTTTAGGAGTTTTATTCTTTAGTATTCGTAAGATTTCAATTGCAATTGAACCTATTTTTGACTGTATAATCAATGTTTCTGCAAATCAACAGAAAAGAAGAAATAATTATTAGTTTCATTGATGTAAAATGGTGAAAAAATACAAATTCAGCGATCATGGCGAAGTGCTAACGGTTTTGACCGCAAATATTCAAAATGGCCATCACGCGACGAAATCTCTTCAGTTGTCGTAATAACAAAAACTGCATTCATTTTTGCTAGCGCTCTTTTGTACTTCAAGCATCGATATGAAAATAACAAATAACGTAGAAAAGGCGTGAATATTCAACCCAATCCACCAAAATCCTCACTTAATCAATTGACGCTCGCGTAGGTGTTAGCTTTTATGAGAGGTACGTTTTTATTATTAAAAGTAGTATTATTTCCATAATTACTATTGTGTTTAAGATTTTCAATATCTATGTAGATATTACTGGGAAGTTGACCGTGTGGACCTCAAGGTTCGCACCTCACGGCTTGTTTTTTTAAGTAGTTATGAGGAAAAATTTCGGGTTTTTGTTTTACGACAACTGTTTGGAATATATAAATTTTATAAACATTGATTACTGTGTTTTTCGAATCGGGTTAAAAAATTATTGTTAATAGGAAAAACTAATTTTTTGCACTGTTTTTTTAATAACTGAAAAAACGGCTGCGACGATTTTTGAGAAATTTGATAGCATCACACAGATGTTATCACCCGTCGATTGACATGTAAATGATGCAAATCCTATGTTTGGTTCGTAAGATATGTCGCACGACATGAATGACCTTCAAAAGGTCAAAGCAACAAACCTCCTGGACCGAAGTGTCCGAAAAACTAATCAGCTCTTAAAATCTCAAAGACGCTTTGATTCACACCTTAGCGAAGTCGATACAAATTTGCTCGTAGAAAAAATGTCCACGAACGCACGTACGTACGTGCGTACTCACACATATATCTCTCTTTCTAAAAAACACTTTATATATACTCTATAGACCTTTAAACGTATGGGAGTGTTGAAAATTTCAATTGCGATTTTCGAGGCGATTACGAGAACTTCCCATATACTGAGAAGTTAAAAACACAGTAAAATTGTTTCTCATAATTACAAAAATAATTGAAACAATCATTAAAAGTCACTTTGCAAATGGAATTCATACGTACGTTGTATCTTATTCATAGACATTGTTGCTATGCCAATCAAAGATTATTATTATGTGCATGAGTTGAGCAAATTTTCAATAGTTTTCACAGTGCCGTTTTTGATTCTAATGGAAAAAATGTCTTAAGGTTGAATTTTTTTAATCAAATTTCAATTTATAGTAATCAACGCTTTGAATGGTAAAATGATTTGAAGATGAAGATTTCGCATACAAGAACAAACAAAATTTTTCATGAATGCAAAAATTATTCATACAAACGCAAGACTCCATTCGTATTTATAATGAAAAAAGGTTGATAAAAATAATATTGCCTAATTTCATTTACTCTAATGATGTGTTTTGTAGAAACAACTTATCTTTCTAATCCAAACTTCTATCAATCATTGCCTTCAAATGTTTTAAGTTTTCATTAGAGAAAATTTCATGGTATTTTTTTACGATTGATGCGCGTAAAGATTGAAACAAACTATTTTTCATAAACTTTCGTTTGAAATCTTTCGTTCCTGGCATATTTCTTAATTGACAAAAGATATGTGGCACTTTAATCGTTCCGATCATTGAGGATCTTGCAGAAAAGGTCGAGTGATAGGTACTTGGCGCGCGAAACACCTCGCTTCTATTTAGGAATTTTAATTTGAACTTAAATTACTGTTACTTTTAAATGAATATTTTAAAATTGAAAATTTCAACAACAACAAAACCAGTGTTTCAATCTGACATTAAGTTGTAAACTAAATATTTTGCAAATATGCATACTTTCGATATTTTTATTTTTTATTAATCATTGCCTACTGAACGCTAGGAATTTCAGCGGCATTCGGCTTCACTCATCCTAGTGGAATTATTAGTGGACTAGATTTTAAAGAGGTCAATAGCTACGACAATGAAGACAGTAAATCAAACTTTCATGTACTGAAACATTCTGGTATGTATTATCCGTCAAATATAATAAGTCTTACATATGTTTAATTTCAGATGATTCTGGTGTAATGGAAAATCAAATGTTTGAAAGTCCTTCAGATGACTATGAACCACTTTCACGGCTTGGAATTGAAGATAAGAAATTTGTTCTGCTGGATACTCTAATTAAATCATATTCATCAAAAGAAAATGTCGTAAATATCGCATCAAAAAACAATTTCAAAACTTTTTTGGAGATCCCCACATCATCCCTACTTCTAACAAACTACGATCCTTTCTACAGTCCGCTTTTATCCAGATTGGATGCTGTTTTTCAACAATTAGGTCTTCAAAAAGATGATGATGTCTGCAGAAAAAAACTTGTTTGCTTTATGTACTCCAACCCAGCAAAGTACGCCCCATACAGTAATCTCGTTTCGGCACAATTAAGCAGGTAACGTAACGAACTCTCAACATAAAATTTAAAAATCTCCTGTTTTATAAGAAAAGTAAGGAAATAGGTACTTTTGCATCGTGCAAAAATTTCAAGGTAAAATAATATAATCTTTCAAAAATATGTATTTGTAAATTGTAAAGAAAGAGACCGTAAACAAGAGCGGAAAAATGTTTGATTGGAATTCGTTTAATTTAAGGGGTTGTTATCACACTGCATGGATCAAATAATCGATTTTTGCAGAAATCGAAAGTTTAGCTATGCAATAGTATACTCAAAAAGTTTGAGACCGATATTGAAAGTCTTTCTTATATTTTCGGTGCAAGAAGCAAAGCACGCTGGAGTTTACCGCACGGACTACTGTTTAAACCACTTTTTATTATTTAAATCACGCACAACGACTGCTCTCCACTACAGCTCGTTGCTTACTTTACCTTAATTACTAAAACACGATTTTCTGACATCCCATTGACATCTGTCAGCATGCCTCCGTTCAATGCTGTCAACGGTCGCTCCGGATCCACGAGCTATCACAATGCGTTGCATCCAAGCTGCAAACCGGAGGTCGCAGCTCGGCCGATCTGACACATGGTCGACCTCGTCCATTCCGGGGACCGCTGACAGGTTCTTATACAATAGTTCTAGACAGCAGTACAAATGTTCTTATTCTAGACAGCGTTGCTCATGCTTCGGCTGGTCACGCTTCTACCTTGGGGACAACCAGTGTTTCAATCGGGAGGCTTCAATAACCCCGTCATACAAGAGCTGTGTCAATTGACAATTTTCTATGTCACGGAGGACATAGCGATCGTTAGGGAGGACCTTATGTACGACAAAGGGACCACGGTACTTCGGGATAAGCTTCTTATTCGTGCCAGCAGTGATATTCACATTTTTTATAGCTACATAATCACCCTCACTGAATTTCTTTGCAGGTGCATGGTGCTTTTGAAATTGTACGAGATTGCGATCTTGTATTTTCCGAATGTCTGAAGAAGCCTCAGCTCTAATGGTACTTAAGTTGCGACTAGGTTTCTCCGGTTGTGTAATTTCTAAAAAAATCGACAAGCTTGTCGAGGATTTCTCCTCGCTGCTCAATACCAAATAAAAGCATACTGGGCGTCTGTTTGGTAGAACTGGTGACCGAATTTTTGATAGCATGTTCAGATATCAATAGCTTCTGGGACCAATCAACCTGGTTTAAGGGTTCACTCAATTTCCCGAGCATCCCCTTAATCAATCGATTAACTCTTTCAACCTGTCCATTTGCTTGATGTAAGGCGGTGGCAACCTGAACATGGGTGATGTTGCCTTTGGGGAAATAACGACTAAGTTCTGCTGAAGTGAAACAGAGGCCGCGGTCAGAAATGATGCGCTTAGGACGGCTATAATAATTAAATCATCTCTCAAGGCAGCATATAACTTTTCGGGTCCTTGTCGACCTCACTGGATACAGTTTGATGAATTTGGTAAGTCCGTCCACCAAAGACGGCCAAGGGCCGAAATGGTATGAGTGAACTGTGTCAAAGGGCTGCGGTTCCTTCGGGATGTTAAGCAGGTTAGTGTCATTGGATGGATGGATAACATTTCACCTATCGAGATCCAGCAGGGTATCAATATAGCACCGCTATGGCTGAACGCCATTTTCAAAGCATGTGTACGGATGGCTTACATTCCACAGCAGTGGAGAGAAGCAAAAATAGTTTTCATACCTAAAGCGGGTAAAACATCCCACTCCTCACCTAAGGATTACAGACCTATCAGTCTCACCTCTTTTCTGCTAAAAACTCTGGAGCGACTGATAGATATTCATTTGAGAGCTACTCTGAAACCACTCTCTAATGTGCAGCACGCATACACAAAAGGGAGATCGGTTGAAACAGCTCTTCACTCGCTCACCAGATACATCGAAAAATCGCTAAGCGTCAAAGAATACATGCAAGCAGTTTTTATAGATATCGAAGGGGCTTTCAACAATATCAGCCATAAGGCTATTGGTAAAGCACTCGGGGGAAGCAATGCCGACGACAACCTGATAGGGTTCATCGTTCAATTGCTTAGCAGCAGGAACATCAACTCCACGCTAGGAAACAGTACCCTACGAAGGAGGGTTTGCAGAGGCACACCACAAGGTGGGGTGCTATCACCCCGACTATGGAACCTAGTGGTGGATGAACTCCTGTCAAAAATAGAAGCGACTGGCTGCAAAGTCGTAGCTTATGCCGACGATGTTGCAATAGCAATATCGGGAAAATTTGTTAACACCCTATCGGAAAGACTAAACTTTGCCCTAGGTATTCTTACCAAATGGAGCAAAGAGTGTGGTCTAAAGATCAACCCGCAAAAGACGGAATTTATGCTCTTCACAAGAAGGTATAAAATTCCACGATTTGTCCCACCTAAGCTTGAGGAGATAAGTCTCAACCTATCTCCTCAAGTCAAATATTTAGGTCTGATCTTAGACTCCAAACTCGCATGGAAAGCAAACATAGCGGAAAGAGCGCGTAAATCGGCATGCGCAATCTACTGCTGCAAAAAAGCTATTGGGAAAAGATGGGGACTGAAACCCAAAACTGTATCATGGCTCTATACAGCGATAGTGGAACCAATCCTTCTGTATGGCGTGGTTATTTGATGGGGAGTAATGGCAAAAACATCAAACGCGAACCTGGTTAACAGGGTCAGGAGGACTGCAGCTATTGCAATCACCGGGGCTATACGCAGTACCCCGACAAAAGCATTGTTTATGCTATTAAATTGGCTCCCGACGAAGCTCCTAACGAAACAGCTGGCCAAGTGCTCTGCTATTCGATTGAAAGCTCTAAATCTCTGGCGCGATGGGAATATCGGCCACTTCACCATATTAAGGAGGGATGGACCAACGCCAGAGAAAGTAGACCTCACTCCTCCGATTCCCTGCTTCCACCACAGTTTCAAGTCCGTCATCCCTAGCAGAGATGACTGGATCATGAAAGGAAATAGGATACAGGAATCGGTCGACATCTACACTGATGGATTAAAAATGGATGGAAAAGTTGGCTGTGGTGTTTACTCCGAACAGCTAGGTCTGAGACTATCCTTCCGGCTACCAGATCACTGCAGTGTCTTTCAGGCAGAGGTCATCGCCATACATAAGGCAGTGGACTGGCTGAGAAATCAGAAAATTTCTATAAGAAATCTCAACATTTTCTCCCACAGTCAAGCTGCTATCCAATCATTATCCAACGTATATACCTCATCCAAAATTCTAATGGAATGTCGCACACTACTGAACGCGATGTCGCTTCACTGTGAAGTGATTATTTGCTGGGTGCCGGGTCACAGTGATATACCTGGGAACTGCGAAGCTGATGCCCTAGCTAGAGCTGGCACTGAGCTCCAGGATTATACACTAACACCCCAAGTCGGCCATCCGTTGGCCTCCGTCAAGCTAAGTTTCAAGCAGTATTATACAGAGGCTGCAAATAGGGTCTGGCTGCTGGAAGAAACCTGCAGGACAACCAGGCAAACTTGGCACACACTAAGCTCAAAGCGCACCAAGCAGCTCCTCAACACGAGCCCTGAAACATTAAGTTTCATCGTATCCGTACTGACGGGGCATTGTCTCATTGGCAAACACGCAGAAAGACTGGGTGTCCCTTTCCACGATTTCTGCCGCAGCTGCAGATCGGAGGAGGAGGACGAAACGATCCAACATTTTCTGTGTGAATGCCCAGCACTGTCCAAGAAACGCATGAAAACCTTAGGCTCACCCTTCCTGGACAGCCTCACGGAAGTAGCTGATTTGAACATTAGCTGCGTTGCCGGGTTTATACGAGAATCGAAATGGTTCTCGTCACCCAACAGGTTTTAGTGCCGCTCCCTATTAAAATGTGGTATCACAATGGGCCTATCTTGGCCTAAGTGAGCCGCCTTTTGACAAAGGGGGCTGCCACTACAACCAACCAACCAACCTAGTGTCATTAGACCGAGGGGCGGAATACATAATGCATTTGATGCAGTTGTCTACTTCATTCCTCATATGAGGAAACCAGTAGTGCTTCTTGAGGTTTTCACAAACTTTTTCACTTCCCTGGTGACCTGTCTTCTCGTGACTGATTCGGATGACTTGATCTTCCATCTCATGAGGGACATATAATTGCAGGTGTCCGAGGTGATTGTCCCGAAAGACTAACCCGTCAATTAGTTCATATCCAGGGACTGGATTCAAACCTAGTTAGTCTCAGAGGGTTTTAATACGTTCATCACGGTTTTGCGTAAGCTGAATGCAGAAGTCTAGTTCATCGCTTTCAACTGAGGCAGCAAAGCAAAAAGAGACACTGGAATGTGGCGTGAGTTCAGAGGGGCGACTGGAAGTACAGAATGGGATCGAAATATCACCTTCTCGAGTCTCATTGTTTGTGGCATTAGTGAGGGGCAAAGGGTCATCGGGGGAACTATCCCAAGTATTCAATCTCCTCGTGCCCAAATCGGCACTTATTGACTTTAAGGTCAGGACCATAATCAGGCACACGTTCTAGGAGTTGTCTTATTAGATCGATATGTTTCTCATAAGTAACAGAGGCAATCAGAATATCGTCCATATCTTCAACGATCTTACCGTTCTCCAGTAAATCTCTAAAAACATTACAAATAAAGCTCTGAAATACGAAAGCGGCGTTTGTAAGGCCAAAGGGCATCTTCAAATATTCATATTGTCCATCAGGCGTCACAAAAGAGGTGTATTGAACCGAGGTTGGAGCCATGCGCACATGATGGAACAAATTCATCAGATCTGGTGGAAAAATACCTTTTTCCGTCTTGGTACTCGATACAGTCCTCGATCAGAGGAAGCGGATAATTATTACGGACTGTAACTTAATTCAGGCTACGGTAGTCCACACGCATTTTAAGTTCACCACTCTTTTTCTTGATCAACACAATGGCTGAAGCATAAGGTGATTGACTGGGCCGAATAATTTCCTTGAACCTAAGATCATTTACAATTTTACGCACTTCGGTCCGCTCATAAAAAGATAAACGCCGAGGTGGGCAGTGGAAAGCGGCATCATTGATGAAGAAGATTTACATTTCATAGTCCACGGGGGGCACGCATCGCCCACCTGTACGAAATAACTACTTCGAATGACATCAAGCAGCGCTCGGTGACACTCTTTGGTTAGAAGCAAACTTATATCAAGTTCCTCTTCAACTGGAATGACGAAAGCCTAAAGAGGCCAAAAGGGGGATGCAGTATCAGAGGGGTTGACTAGGAAACTTCGGTCAATGAAATGAAGTTTTCGGATTGCCAATACCTGATTTCCGGGGTTGTTGCATACCTATCATAATTATTTTCAAATTATCTTCGCGCCTTTTCTGCACGAAATAACTAACTCTGAGGAATACCTACCTGGCAACGATTAGCTGAAAGCCTCAAGCTCGACAAGTTCCAAAAAAGCTGTTCAAATGCGCTGTCTCGGTCCAACCCTCAGATCTTGCTCGAACTTTCTACGCTACGCGAAAAGTAGCTTTTCGAATGTTCGACGTGCCGGAAATGATGAGTGAGTGTCGGGAGAGTTGCGATTCGACTGTCGTCCTCGGAGGACTGTAGTGTGGTTTGTTGCCGTGTTCACTGCGTGGGCCGTGTTCCTATCGTGGCGATAATCACTGAAAACTGAAAAAATTCAGTTCCAGGAGAAGTGAAGCTCTCGCCAGATTCTGTCGTCGTGTTCGAGACCAGGCAGAAGTTGAAGCCCGTCGTGAGGCTCTGTTGTTATGTTTGGGACCAGGCAGAATTCTTGATCGTGTAGTTGGGATCCTGCTCAAGCCAGCGGTCTTGTGAATTGAGCAATATTCATTTAGTGGAGCGACCCAGCAGCGCACCTACACAAAAAAATGACTGACCACCTTACAGAAGAACCAAAAAACGGTTTCTGTTCCACTTTACAACATGAAATAGAGCAACAACAGTTGAAATAAATTGTTTGAATAGTTTTATATTACTCTACTGAATTGAATCGGAATACAGTTATAATTACAAATAGATATTAAAAAATTAGGTGCGAAGTAGATAAATGTGTAATGCAATGAGTACTAGCGAACATAGTCGCTTCGAAATTTCAAGCCAACAGGACTTTCGTCTTGTTGGCCTCAATGGACGTTAAGTCCCCGGGACGAGGCAACGAGCCCATGTGTCGTTCAGACGAATTTGGGTTCGGCCTCTACCTAGCTAGAGGAGTGATGGCTGCTGGCAGGCCAGCTCAGCTCGGCGCGTATCGTCGTGGGTGCGTTCTCTAGCATCAGTCCCGAATCTCATTTCCAGAGATTCAGCCATCAAATTGCCCGCTTACATATCGACAAAAAAATTTCATTCAACAAAGCAAACTATTCATCTTGTGAGGCTATACCTCCTACGTTACTTTACACAAAGAATTCTCGCGCGCATACCGAGATAATACCGCGTTCAAGGGCTGCCCGAGAGAAAAAAAAATCTTTACGTTACATTGGTCTATTGGTGGAATTCCGAAGCTACTCAAAACAAAAACAGGCAAGAAAGAAAAGAAAACGAAAGACTACCGCGTACCAAAACAATCTCTCGGGTGGCCGTGCCACTCTCGAATTGGAAGACGAGCTTCAGCGGAACTCGCCAGGCGCAGATGTCGCTGCCTGGGCCCGCCCTACCATGGCCTAGCGCTTGCGTGTCCGCATGTGTTGTGCGCAATAGGCCCACCACCAATTACCTTGGCCGGTCTAGTCCGTTAGCTGTTGGAAATGGAGGTCATTGAAGAGGGAGAGCCCTCAAGTAAACTCTGTATTTTTTCAATTCATGATAAATTTATTTATTCTACTTCGACTATGTACACATTACAAAAAAATATAATTAAAGAGGTGAACCGCTTGAAAATTTGATTTGTTATTATTGTAAACTACTCTAAGGTATATAGGAGTTAAAACTTTACTTTAATGATGGTTGAGATTCCTTTTAAATATTTATATGTTGTAAATATTTTTATTTTTTTTTATATTACCACTTTTAGACTCATAATTTTGTGATTCACTTAGGAACTAGAATTATTCCTACATAATGTTGAGCCTTAAATTCTAAAAAAAATGATTACAGTCAGTTTATTTTGTTCCTCTACAGTATGTAAGTGCTATATAATAATTTATGCTTTGACTTACTTAGCATTTCCATGGAAATAATCTTTCAAAAAAAAAACGATTACACTCCCTTCACTTGGCATCTGTGTCCATGCAACATAACCATTTTCAAAGATGAAATGGTGCTAGAGAGATACTTTAAGTCCTTCCGCACAGACACCTGAGCACACACATCGAGGCCGCAACGAATATGATCACCATTAGCATGAACTGTGAGCACTAGCATGAACTGTGAACTGTGAGCACGTGCGGGCGTAAACACACTGAGGCGGGTTAGTTAGTTCTAATCAAAAAAATGTCGTTGCTAACCAAGACCATCCTTTATTCGTTTTCTTGGGTAAATCTCTTGCTACAGGATATTCAATTACCGATTGCGATTAAAACCAACCGCGCTAGTGTTGTGAACGATGAAATCAAAAAAAAATAAGGAGGAATGGGCCAATTGATTTAGGTATTGATGCAGTAACCAGCATAATGTTCAAGTGGCCAAAAATTAGTTATACTCAATCAGGTATAACAAAAATCAGTTGTGGCCATCTTGGATCGCCCTCAGAAAAACTTCTCTTCGGCCATCTTTGAAACTACTACCGGAGACATGTGCGATTTGCGAGTTCTCACCATTTCAGGTTTATTTCGGGCATATTTCATTTTTCACCATAAATACGACCGATCGTTCGATAATCAGTATTATTGAATACACGGTTAAAACTGCCAAAAACTTTCCTTCACTTCACGATCACTTCGAAGTTGTTCGGATTTAAAAAAAAACTTGCAGATGCTCTAATTTGAATAATCCAAAACTTATCAGTCTGTTACGGCTAGATCTTTTTCTAATCTATGAAAGCTATGGAGATATTTCAACCGTTTTTACTATACATCTTCCTTCGACGAGTGTTGCTAACGATGCACATTCTTTTCTTTCGAAAACACCTTTTTAGCCGTTCAAAGCACTGATAAGTCCCGTAGGTACGTCGTTCGTGTTTCGCGTTTTCATCACTGCACCGGTCTATCTTCGCAACCAACAAACCGTTAATTGCAAGCTGGGTAGATTAAAAAGCCATTTATTTCCGTTTTTGGCTGAACCGCTTATTAAAATTAGGATTGTTTAATCTCACTTCGTCACTTCAAGTACCAACTTTTCGTTCCGTTGATCTCCTTTCGTCGGGCCAGGAGAAAAATGTATTTATAACCGCTACAGCCGCGGCCTGGTGCTGGCTAGCCTCGTCCAGTCCGCTCGAGCTCAAAGAAACGAATGCCTGTCTCCCTGGCAGCAATCCTACTCGTCCGTCCGCTAGCGGTTCTTCGCAAAAACCCGTCGGGTAGCTGCCCAAACCGGACTCCCGCTTGAGCGCTGCAAGCTGGTTTTTTCTGTGTGCAGGGTTGCCGCTTCTGGATGCACCCAAAAGTTCCCAAAAATTATTATTTTTGGCTGCGTGCGCTATTACAAATGTTACCACAAAATTTGCCTGAACTGTGAGAGTAAATTATAGAAATAGAATAGAATAATTACAAGTTATGTGATTTTTTCTCTCATTGGTGACGCGTGTGCGAATGGGTTTCGTTGTTCTTCTCTTTCTCTAAAACCTACGACTCGGTGAGCTTGTCGCGGAATATAAAATGTTAAATCGGGACCGCCACTATGCGGTCGACTTTGTACCAGTTCCGGCGGCGCGTATACACACGAGACATCCGGGATCGACGAGCGTCCAAAATGGTGGGGCACGCGATCTCGGATCCTGGGGTTTGGGCGCGAAGTCGGGATTGTGACAGGGTCACCATCAAAAACTTGCTCACGGCAATTCTCATTGGCGGAAAGTAGAGTGTGAGTAGGTTCATTCACATCGGCAGGCATTATTTAAATTATTGGTTTTTGCTACAGAGCTAGGACACAAGTTTTTAGGGTCTACAAAAGTTTTCTTCAAACCTTGCTCTAAGTAAAAAGCTCTAAGGACGTCTCGACCAAGCACCAAGGATATCTGCACATCAGGCGTCAGACAATACCAATAGTGAGATTATTCTGGTGGCTGATTGATACTTAAGGCGGCGGTTCACTTTGCCGTGAATACATATAGTGGCATTTTCTAAACCCCGGTACTTCGTGGGCCTAAGTTTCGTGGGTAGCGGTTCGCAAACAAGTGATCTCGCAATGATACTAACAGGGCTACCTGTATCAAAAAGGAACAGATATGGTACTTTGTGAGCATCAACCATTGACGAAAGCATGAACAACACTCACCTTATTAGTTATAGACGTTGTTGGCATCGGGTCTTCATCGTCATCAGAATCCAGGCTGGACGGGGCATCTTTGATTGAGTGCAGGTTTGCGTTCCTTCGTTTGGCTACTGGAAGTGGTGGACGGGCAGCTATTCTCTTCGGATTCGGGCATTCTTTGTGTTGGTGTCCCATCTTCCAACACTTGAAGCACGATCCAGGGGGTCTCTTCTTATCTGGACACTGTAACTGGAGCCATTCGCGAGCAATTGTAGCATCGGGGCTGCTCTTCGGGGCTACTGGCAGGCATCGGCAGCATAGGTTGCGCAGCAAACATCGGTGGCTTAAGTCGGGCAGTGGATTTCAGTGGCACAGGTTCAGCGGCAGGCATCAGTGGCTGATATCGGGCATCGGGCCTCAAGCGATTCCTAAGAGCAGCATAAGGTATTGTCACAATCCCGACCACGCGCACAAACCCGAGGAGCTGAGATTGAGTGCCACACTATTTTGGACGCTCCTCGACCCCGGATGCCTCGTGCGTACACGCGCCGCCGGGACTGCTACCAAGTCGACCGCTTAGTGGCGGTCCCGATTTAATATTATTTTATTTACTCCGAGTAGCTCACCGAGTCGTGGGCTTAGGACAAAAGAAAGAATCACCACGAACCACATTCTCACACAAACCAGCCATGCGCAAGAAAACAATCACATCACTTTTAGGTTATTTTATTCCATTTTTTTTCTATCACGTAAACAATAATTTATTATCATAATTCGGTTCACTTAATTCATGTGAGATAAAAATATTAACAAAAATGTCGATTGGAAAGCACATAATAGTCGGTAACTTGGAGATTCACAAAAGTCCATACATTACAATGACAACCGTTCGAGATATTATCATCGCCACATCATCTACGCTCGCCCATTTTTTAATTCTACCAGGAACCACGTGAATAGCTTGTATTTTGCATTGATTTGCTGAACTCTGTCATTAGCTGACCGAAACTCGGACGCTCCTTCGGGCGCCCACTCCATCAGGACATCAAAATGTTCCCTTGATCATTCGGCGCACCGTCGGCGCAACTCCATTCAATCTGTCCGCCTGGAATCGCTGGATGCAGTCCTCACTGCTCATCCCCTCGAAGGGCAGCCTTGTGTGCTGGTTCAAATAGCTCCTCACACAACTACAGCAGATGCACAAATATCACCTTTTTGTCGTGTACTAGTCCTCCTGCAATACCAGACTCCTCGCAACTCACTCTCACGCTCCATTTCCGGCATCTCGAACATCCAAAAGCTACTTTTCGCGTAGCGTGGCGTGATCGATCTTCGTATTCACGAAAGCTTGAGCACGATCCGAGGGTTGGAGCGAGATGACGCGTTTGAATAGCTTTGTCAGAACTTGGCGAGCTTTACACTGTCAAATAATCATTGCCAGGTAGGTAGGTATATGCTTTAGTTATTTCGGGCAGAAAAGGCGCGAAGATGATTTGAATTTACTTTATGGTACGTAACAAACGTGGGGACGACCCTGCCCTGAGAAGAGTCTCTCCACGATAAGCCGGGCTATGGATGAACTCTAAGGAAAGAAAGAATTCATGGTTGGTATGAGGCTAGGCAGATGTAGTCAAAACATCTAAACGACGAAATCATAATGCTCGCTCAAACGAGCCATGAGGGTTTTAACACAAGGAGAGTCTTACGTGAAGCTCAGCAGATGTAGTCAAAACGTATTTACGTCGAAATCATCATACATGTTCACGCAAGTTCCTCGATTTGGTATTACGTTAAGGTAACCCTACTCAAACGACAGTTTTACCCGAAATAAGCCTTCAAAACTAATTAATTAGTTGAACTAGCCTAAAACAGAAACGGAACCTATCGACGGCGGGTTACTGAATTTTCAAACAAAATGAAACACCGGCGCGTTGGAAAGATGACTAATGAAACAGACTGAAGTACGTGGCTGGCGTTACGACAAGATAGCTGGGACAATACAATACACAAAGAAACGAAATGGTGGTCCGTCCGAGTTTTACACTGGGGTTGAGCTGTACTAACCAAAAAGCTTCGACCGTTGCCCTCTGTATCGAAAATCCATAGAGGACCCCAGGTCTAACCTGACAGACTTCAACCCAGTCTCGGATCGGCCAAAGAAAACAAACTAGAACTTAAAAGACGAAGACAACTACATAAATTTTGAGTTCAACATGAACCCCCCACCCCTAAGAAAGTTGCTTAGCAACTGAAACGGTTGTATACCGGAGATGAAAAGATGAGGAATACTAGATTCCGATAGGTAAAATGGGTAATATTCGAAAGATAAAGAGCTATGGTTAGAATACAACAAAATAAAGTATATGGTCTCACTTCCTGTGAGCAATTATAAAGGGACCCCAAGGATCGTCACTGCCTTAGTTGTTTATTACTACAAACCAAAATATTCAAAATATAACCTAATACGATAATATATATAACACCAAAATATCTACATTATATACAGACGTCAACGCTCAACACGGACTAGTTTAGGGACCCCAGAGGTCGTCAATTCTCAAGCATTTTATGACTCCAAACCCAATGTTATACGGACCAAAGAATTACTAAAAATAGCGTTGCAGATATACCGAATTAACTTGACTTTTATATACACGATGAATGATTAACGTCCACACTGATGCAACCAACGCTACGCGCGAGGCCACACGGAAAACTCATTGGACTGCTGCTCTTATAAGGGACCTACGCCCTACCTAATTTACACCCACAAATGTTATATCTGTAACCTATTAACCAAACTTACCTAACACTATTGAAGATATTTAGAAGATACTCTATTTTATGTGTACTACTACCTACGATAAGATAGTATAAGTATATACACGACATGATATAAAGTCTAAGATAGATAAGTAGTAAAAGATTAGTTACGTTTTTATGTCTTGTACATGACATATTCCCATAGACTTCCCAGATGGGTCACAAATTTCGTATGCGACTTGTCCTACCAGTTGAACTATAACTCCAGGCACAAACTTCGGGGAAAGTTTGGCAGCGAAGTTGTCGGTGGCTTTACTAAGAATGTGATTACGAACGTAAACCATTTGGCCGTTAGCAAAAACGCGAGGTTGGCTACGAAAGTCGTATCGTCGCTTACCTCTTTGGTAAGCTTCCTGAATCCTATGGGCTACTGTATTCTGGATTGCACGTAATTTATCATTACGTTCCGTAATACTTATTTGTCCGTCCGAAAGAGAGGATAACTTCCTAAGTAAGGAATACTCAGAACCATTTCGAATGGCTTAGAAACCAAACATTAAGAAATGTGGTGAACGATCGGTAGATTCGTGCACAACATTCCGAAAAGCGGCACAAGATTCCCCCAAATGTCCATCCCAAATGCGATGATCATTTCCAACGTATGATCGAATGGCAGACAAAATGGACTGGTTAGTGCGCTCAGACGCGTTTGATTGAGGGGAGTACCGTGGAGAAAACACGTGTGTAACACTGTAATCAGTCATGATTTGGGAGAATATTTTTGAAGTAAATTGAACTCCATTGTCAGAATGAAGATATTC
Source organism: Oxycera nigricornis (assembly GCA_963942545.1). Taxonomy (NCBI): domain Eukaryota; kingdom Metazoa; phylum Arthropoda; class Insecta; order Diptera; family Stratiomyidae; genus Oxycera; species Oxycera nigricornis. Next base: position 74,029,697 of record OZ012660.1, read on the forward strand.
AGGCACTCCATAAGTATGGAATATACTTTCAGTGAGGAAACGAACGACTGCTTCTGAAGTAGCCTTCGCCATGGCCTTGAGCCATATAAATTTAGTGTAATGGTCTAATACCACGAGAAGTTGGGTATTACCTAATTTAGACCGAGGATATGGACCTAAAAAGTCAATGAATATTCGTTGTAAGGGACGTTCAGAAACACGAATTTCGCCTAACGGAGGTCTCAACGTTTGATTACTGGGTTAGGTTGTTTGCAAATAGCGCAGTGACGAATATACTTTATAACATTCAACTTAAGCTGTGGCCAGTAATAGTAACGGCGAAGAATTTCTGCTGTTTTATGAACCCCACAATGTGAAGCTAACGGAGGGTTATGCGTTTGTGCAATTAGACGTTCGTGCAGACTATCCGAGACCCATAATTTAATTTACGGAATATTTACATCGTTATTCTACAGGACACCAGTATTTATATATATTTTACCGTCTCGTACCCATAAATTGGAAAACTTATCGAGTTCGCACTCAATAATCGCGATGCAATTGAAATAAGAAGCTTCCTGAAAAGCAGAATCGATAAGAATAGAAGATAGATACGAATGTTCAGGCAGAATCTGGTCGGAATTAGTGATGAATAGAGGGGACATACTGATAGATGACACGTTTTCATGTATACGCGATAACGCGTCGGGAACAACATTACCCGAGCCTTTACAGTGTTTGATTAGAAAATCAAAACCCTGTAGTCTAAGACTCCAACGGGCTAATCTACCGGAAAAATCCTGTTGGTTCATCAGCCATTTGAGACTGGCGTGATCCGTAATTATAGTAAAAGGTAGACCTTCAATATACGCACGAAATTTTTTTACGCTCTGTACCGCAGCGAGACATTCGAACTCAGTTATAGTGTAATTACGCTGAGCGGCATTGAGTTTGCCCGACATGAAAGCAATTGGATGTTCGATACCATCGTTATCCTTTTGAAAAAGGACACTACCGATACCGGTAGTACTGGCGTCACATTGAATATAAAAATGTTTAGAAAAATCGGGATTAATCAGAACGGGTGCAGATATTAATGCTTGTTTAATCTGTTGGAAAGCGTTTTCCGCAGCATCAGTCCACTTGAAGGAATGTCTGCCTTTCAGTAGGTCCGTTAAAGGAGCGGTAATGATAGCGAATCGAAAAATGAAGCGCCGATACCATCCGGCCATTCCCATAAAACAACGAACTTCCTTTGCAAACTTCGGTGTCGGATATTCGACAATACTTGAAATTTTAGTGGCATCCGTTTTTAGAATTCCGTCACTCACAATGTATCCGAGGTATTTTATTTCACGTTGAAGGAATTTGCTTTTCTGCACATTGATAGTGAGACCAGCGTCCGTGAAAAATTTGGCTACTTGGCCTAATAGAGCAAGATGCTCATCGAACGTGGCACTAGTAATAAGTAGATCGTCTAGATACACAAAAATTTTATCCTGGAGCTCGTGAGGAATAACTTTGTGCATAAGACGACACATCGTTTGTGGTGCATTACACCAACCAAAAGGCATGACTGTAAATTGATACAAAGGTCTACCAGGAACAGTGAAAGCGGTTTTTTCACGTGGTTCAACAGATAAGGGAATTTGCCAGATGGCATCCTTGAGGTCTAAACTAGTAATAAACTTAGTGGATTGTAAACGCGATAAAAGTCCATCAATTAGAGGAAGAGGATATGCATCCTTGATAGTCACTTCGGTTATTCGGCAAGCATCTAAACACAACCGATTTTTACCCGGTTTCCGAACTAACGTAACAGGAGAACTCCAAGAACTCTGACTCTCTTCGATAACTCCCAAAGAGAGCATGCGATCCAGTTCCAGATAGAGCTGATCCCGAATCACCGGAGAAACAGAGTAATGGCGCTGTTTGATGGGTTTTGCGGAGCCGGTATCGATAACGTGTGATAATAAGGAAGTTTGTCCCAGTCCTTGTTCGTTGAAGGAGGGAAAGGTTTGTATAACAGATTGTAGTCGAACTTGTTGATCAGTAGTAAACTGATGAAATGGGTTGAGCTCTGGATTAGAGATAGATGAAATTTCCGAAACGGAGGGTATTTGAAACGGTACTATATTGAATGTATTCCAAAAATCAATTCCCAAATAAACGCGATGTTCCAAGGAAGGTACTACCAAGAATCGAAGTAATTTACTCACGTTTCCAAACCTGACATTGGTATCAATATATCCAAATACCGATAGTCGTTGACGGGAAGCAGTACTGATGTGAAGTTTGGTTTTATGTAAATAAAGATTTAGGGAAGATATAAGCTCTAGAGCCCCATGACCTAATACACTGACGCTGGCTCCACTATCAAGCAGACCGCGTAGTTTATGACCATTTACAAGAATGTTTCGAAAGGGACGAGAATCGATATTAGTTGGATTTGTATACACGGAATGAATAGCTGCTTTACGCAGTTGTCGGATTTTATAGAAGTATAAAGCTGCACGTTTACGTTTACGAAGCTGACTATTAGAGAAAAAAACGATAATTAGAGGTATGACGATAATTAGAAGTTTTAGTGGGTAGATTGATTGTATCGGGCTTATGGTTTAAGCCCATGTTTGTGATAGGACCGACTAGAGGCACGAATTCAGTTTGGGTGCTAAGTTCTCTCGTCAATACGGGAGAAGGAGCGGTACCGTTATTTATCGACGTGGATATTGATTCGACTTGCCTGGAAAAATTGTCGGTGATCGGCCGCCCCGCTTTGGGAGGTACCGACGTTTGACTCCCAGGAGTGGGCCGGTTCCCCGCGAACGACACACTCCTCTGGAAGTTTTCCGACAAGGAATATTTGGGACAATTTCGTTTGAGGACTCCCTCGTGTCCGCAACCGAAACAAAAGACTTGTTTAGTGGGTTCTGGGCAATTTGGGAAAACGTGTCCAATGTCGCGACAATTTCAACAGACACTATGGTTATTGGAAGTAGCGGCGGAACGTTGAAAGGTAGAATTGTCTGACCTACGAAACGGGTTACGATTGTTGGATAGGCTTATTGGTTCATTGGACTCAGGGCCAATGGATTGGGTATTGTGACTAATTTCGTGAATAGAACGCCGCAATATGGGTGCGGGTTTTCGGCTTGGAGTGTTGCGATTCCAAACTGACTCAACTGAAATACAACATTGAACCAATTCCTGAGTGGTTCCAAACTGTCGACCAGCCACATGGTCGCTGAGACGCGGATGCATGTTACGGTATACGATTACTTGCAAATCAATATCCGGGAGTATGTTAGTTAATTGAAGAGACATATTTTCAATATCATCGAAAAATTCGATGAAAGGTTCATTATTGCGTTGAGTCCGAGCGTCAATACGTCTACGAATGTCTACGTCAGAAGTGATAGAACCATACCTGCTCAAGAATGCATTTTTGAAACTTAACCAATCAGATGAATTGGGTTTTAATTGTAGGTATTTCCAATACCACACGGCAGCGGGTCCACGAACCGATAAATGGAAATTTACAATTAGTTCGGGATATGGTACTTGATAAGTTTTTGCAAGTGTTTCCAATTGAAATATGAATGTCTCTGCGTTGAGACCTGAGGTGGAACCGTCAAATCAGATACCCCATCGGAAGATCGGGACATGTGTACGGAACGAAGAGTTGGAATGCTCTCTCCCACAGCTTGGATGAACATTTGAAGTTGACGCAACAGAATATGAGGACCTAGAAGGGTCAATTCCCTCAACAGGGAATGTGAGATTAGGGATGGGCACGAATAATGGCCCTTGACTGAAGTCGGACTCGATTGGAATGCACACGGAATTATTTACTTGGGAACTACCTCCCACGTCAGCTACTTGAATAGGATCGGATGAGTTCCGATTATTGAGATTTGTTTTTATGACGCTGTCCCGCCCCAACTCCAACGAATGGCTACTTTTAAACCGAGTATTAGCAATATTAGGTGTAGACACCTTATTAGGCCGAAATGCCATAGGAACGTCCATATTGTTAATGAATAATATTATTTGTAAAAATTACGTTAATACGAGGACCGATATACTAATGTAGAATTATATAAGAACCGATATACGATACGATATATATTAAAGATTTCCGCAAGGGAATTTACATTTGACGAAATAATATTTACACGCGACGATATTTTGATACAAAACTAATATGGCGATAATGATTACTCGTTAATAAGCGAAACGCACCAAAAGCTAATACTGCTTAAAGTGATCAGCCTGCGTTATCACTACGCCGACGATATATTAAAGAAACGATATATTAGATACGCGATACCTGAACCGATTAGTGTGTGTGAGGGTGTGTGTGCGATTTATAATGTTTTTTACACAATTTGTACATAAGGTTTACATAAGTTTTACATAGTTTTACAAAATTTTACAAAGTTTGACATATTAGAAATTACAAAGTTATACTTTTACTTATAGGTACCTTAGCAGGTTTGTACAGACATTAAACCTGATTAAATGGAATATATTGGTTTTTGTTTCACAAATGGTGATTATTATTTGTTTTGGTTTTGTACTTTAGTTTTATGTATTTATGATATTAAAGAGTGTGATTGCTTTCCTCTACAGAAACAGCGATGTAGGAACGGGTAATTTTCAGATTTTACGTTAATAATTTTTTGTACTGGGACCGAATGCCAAACACTCAAATTGCGAAGTACATGTGTAAGGAATTCACCCATGAATCGAACAATTTGCGCGACACTACCAGTTTTCAGCCAAAATTTACCAAATGCAAGAAGAAGTTGGTGTAGGTAATTTCGAGAATCGTTCGCGACGGAATCAAAACGTAGGAAGTGACAACAAGTGCTTCAAAAGCTCACTTGACTCAAACTACCACGCGGCTAACACATCACAACACGATTTTCGAATTTACGCAAAAAAACTTGAAACACGAAAGAATTTGCAGATATACTGCCGTAGAATAGACACGTAGGAAAAAAAATATGGGAAAGGTCCCATACAATTGGGCGCAACTTGTCACAATCCCGACCACGCGCACAAACTCGAGGATCCGAGATCGAGTGCCGAACCAGTTTGGACGCTCCTCGACTCCGGATGCCTCGTGCGTACACGCGCCTCCGGGACTGCTACCAAGTCGACCGCTTAGTGACGGTCCCGATTTAACATTATTTTATTTACTCCGAGTAGCTCACCGAGTCGTGGGTTTAGGGCAAAAGAAAGAATCACCACGAACCACATTCGCACACGTGCCATCCATGCGCAAGAAAACAATCACATCACTTTCAGGTTATTTTATTCCATTTTTTTTCTATCACGTAAACAATAATTTATTATTATAATTCGGTTCACTTACATCATGTGAGATAAAAATATTAACAAAAATATCAATTGGAAAGCACATAATAGTCGGTAACTTGGAGATTCACAAAAGTCCATACATTACAATGACAACCGTTCGAGATATTATCATCGCCACATCATCTACGCTCGCCCATTTTTTAATTCCACCAAGAACCCCTTGAATAGCTTGTATTTTGCATTGATTTGCTGAGCTCTGTCATTAGCTGACCGAAACTCGGACGCTCCTTCGGGCGCCCACTCCATCAGGACATCAAAATGTTCCCTAGATCATTCGAAGCACCGTCGGCGCAATTCCATTCAATCTGTCCGCCTGGAATCGCTGGATGCAGTCCTGACTGCTCATCCCCTCGAAGGGCAGCCTTGTGTGCTGGTTCAAATAGCTCCCCACACAACTACAGCATATGCACAAATATCACCTTTTTGTCGTCAACGAATCGAAAACAATCTATCTCGATGCTTGAAGCACTCACGACTCTCCCTATCCATGGCTAGGGCCGGACATCCGACTTTGACGGCAAAATCACTCTAGAAAAAAACAAAGACTCCCGTCTGGTTCGCCAGACTCCTCGCAACTCACTCTCACGCTCTATTTCCGGCATCTCCAACATCCAAAAGCTACTTTTCGCGTAGCATGGCGTGATCGTTCCTCGTATTCGCGGAAGCTTGAGCACGATCCGAGGGTTGGAGCGAGATGACGCGTTTGAATAGCTTTGTCGGATTTTGGCGAGCTTTACACTGTCAAATAATCATTGCCAGGTAGGTAGGTATATGCTTTAGTTATTTCGGGCAGAAAAGGCGCGACGATAATTTGAATTTACTTTATGGTACGTAACAGTATTTCCCGCCAACGGAGGAGGCGTCTTTCGTGTAACTCTAGTGACTGCTTCAGAACTCTCAGGGCTTGGGCACTCTGCGGCAAGCAGTTTTCGGCAGCGGGCAACTTCAAGCCGTCGATGACGAAACTTATTAGCTCGATCTCCGTCACACGGTGGTATCTGGCAATCATCTGCATCTCTAGGACTTAACGCTGCAGTGTTTCAGTCCAAGGATCCCAATGTCTCCGCTGTAGCTGACGGTAGACTTTTGCGTTGGGCAACTTCGACCAAACTCGTCAATTAACTCTGATTTCAGCTGGTCATAAGTGGTCGCTCGGGTTGTCTTCAAAAATACTGCAGCAGTTCCTGCTGATTGGCGCCTCAAACTCATAAGTTTGGCTCTTGCGCTCTGTCGGCTCATTTCCAGAGCTGCTCAAAGGTCCGGTATGAACGTTATTACGCCGTAGTCGTCATCTCCCGTGAATCGGCTCACGACTACTTGGACATCGGTGACCTCATACCTTTCCTCAGTTGAGCCAACATCCAGTTGCTCTAATTCCTTAATTTCCCTTTTCAGTCCTAATATTTCCCTCATTTTTTCAAGGAGTTTTATTTTCGTGCCTGCGGCTTGTATTTCGTGGCTCAGTTAGACAGCACCAGCAGCAATAATAGCTTTACTGTTATCAGAGTCCTCATTCTTCGCGGTGTCGATGGCAGAAGCTTCCGCGGCAGCTCTAAGGGCATTAGTGTTTTGCAGCATCTCAGCTGTATCTTTCGTCGTTGTCCGTTTTACCATTTTCGGGCTGGTTGGCAGTGATGGCGTCTGTTATTCAAAATGGTCGGCAGCGGCGTCTCTTTGAACTGATTGGCAGCGTCTGTTATCCAGACTGGTCAGCAGCGGCGTCTCTTCGGACTGATCGGTGCTGTCTGTTATTCAAACTGGTTACCAGCGGCGTCTCTTCGGACTGATCGGCGTCTGATATTCAGACTGGCCGGCAGCGGCGTCTCTTCGTACTGATCGGCGGCGTCTGATATTCAGACTGGTCGGTGGCGTAGGCGTCTGTTCATAATCGTTGACAGCAGTGGCGTCGTTTGTTCAGACTGGTCGGCTTGTTTTATGTTGGCCGCACCCCACATCTGAGCTTTAAATCATTTTTTTTATTTAAACCACGCACAACGACTGCTCTCCACTACAGCTCGTTGCTTACTTTAACTTAATTACTAAAACACGTTTTTCTGACATATCATTGACATCTGTCAGCATGCCTCCATTCAATGCTGTCAACGGTCGCTCCGGATCCGCGAGCTATCACAATGCGTTTCAGCCAAGCTGCAAATCGAAAGTTCCGAACTGAATGGATCGATCGCAGACAAGCTGGGCGAGACCGCGCAGCTGTCTTTCTATGGTATTATAAACAAGAAGATGTATTTTTCTGGTATCCTTGTGTATATAGGACTTATATACAAGTCACGTCTATACTCAATTGTTAGTTATTTGTTTTTTAATGCGGGCTTCTCGAAACGCGTTTTTATGGCTTGCGTGCATTATACCTTAGTGAATTTTTGACCGGTTTTTAAAATGCAAAAATTATCTGATACCTTATTATATTTGTCAAATAGGGATAAGGAATTTCAATTCGGAGTTTTTTATGATCGATATAAGAATAAACAAGCCGCGAGGTGCGGCCCTTGAGGTCCACACGGTCAACTTCCCAGTAATATCTACATAAACATCAACAACATTAAACACAATAATAATTTTGAAAATACTACTACTTTAAGTAATAACAATGAGAGGTATTCATAGCAGTAACAGGAATGAGTTAATTAGAATCAAATCGTCTACGGAAGGGTCCATTGAAAACGTAAGGTTTTTGGTCGATGAGGACAGATTGAATATTCACGCGGATCAATCGGTGGGGGCGCTTTTGGTCTTGAAAAATTTTGTATATGCAGTCAAAAATTGGTTCCATTGCATGTAAAAAGTAAAATGTATTACACATGATGATGGTTATTGAAATCTTAAGATTACTAAAGAATTAATCTACTAAAAACTACAATTTTTTATTCGATGAAAGCTTTTTAAAGCATATGATCTCGCAAAGTATTGACTACAAAACATTTTACCATTCAAAGCGTTGATACCGCAAATGCAAACTTGATTGAAATTTTGTTGGTTTTCAAAATTTAAGCAGTTGTTTTAAGTAAAAGACTATAAAAACTATTAAAAATCTGCTCAAATTATGCGAATATTGTAACACTTTGATTGAATTTACAACAATTTTGTTAGAATAAAAGATATAAACTAATATCATTCGTATGAACCCTCTTTACATGGTAACTTTGAATGGTTTTTTTATTTTTTATTTTATTTTTTTCATAATCATGGAAGAAAATTTTGCTGCTTTCTCTTCAAAAACTGATAAGAATGTATAAATTTTATAAACTCGTATCACTGTGCAGTGCTAATCAAGTTTAAAAAAAAATTTTTTATGAAAAAAACCATAATTTTTCCCATGTTCTTCTATTAAACTAAAAAAATGGCTGAAACGAATTTTTAAAATGTTAAAAACTTCATAAAAATGTTGATACACGTCTACTGACACCATAATGATGCAAATATTATATCTGGTTCGTGAGATATAGTAAATGATAAAAATGACCTTGAAAATCATGATGACTTTTAATGATTTTTTATTTTTAATTGATTTTTTTACGCAATCATGAGAAAAAGTTTTAATGTTGTTTTTACAAACATTGTTTGGAGTATATCAATTTTATAAACATTGATTACTTGGACTTGAACATAATGTTAAAAATTGATTGTTTTTGAAAAAACCCAATTTTTTGCACTTCATTTTTAAAAATTAAAAAACCACTCCAAGAATTTTTTTGAAAATTTGAAAGAATCACGTAAATGTCAAAACGATTGACACCTTGCTCAAGGAAATCGAACGTTGGGTTCGCGAGATATAATGCATGACAGAAATGACCTTCAAACGGGCAAAACAGCAAACCCCCCCAAACGAAGTTTTCCAAAAACTAATCAGCTCTTAAGATTGCAAAGACGCTTTGATTGACACCTCAACGAAGTCAATACAACTTTGTTTACGTGAGTTATGCTCGTAGAAAAAAGTGTCCACGAACGTACAGACGTACGTACGTACACACACACACACACACATACGTCTCCCTTTCTAAAAACACTTTATATATACTCTGTAGACCTCAAAACGTAAAGAAATGTTGGAAATTTTAATTTCGATTTTCGAGGCGATTAAAAGAACTTCCCATTTACTGGGAAGTTAAAACTTCAGTTTTTTAAGCGCGTCAAAAATTTGCACTCAAAGTCTGGTTCATCGAGAAATAATGCGAGTATACATAGATAAAATCAAAAATTCAGGATCCAGGATACACGGAAATAGGAGATTCAGACGGAGGAACTCCATGAAGAACAGTATGTAACTTTGCGTATTTTGATGAGAACCACGAAAATAGCGTAAAAATAGGAATCGTATGTGATTTTCCTCGTTAATTAAATGTCATCATCTTAAAATGAATAAGTCCCTTTATATTTTGCGAACTGTGATAAGTACAATAGTACGGTAAAAACGAGGGGTCATTTTGCTCTCACGTAAAGAAGTTCAATGGGAGTTTTACGAAAAGTTGGTTGGGGATTTTTTGTTGCAATAAGTGTACATTTAAAGCAGTTATTGCATCTTATACACTGCAAATAACTTGAAAATTAAATTTTTAATGGCAACTAAGCAGCTTACAACGATAAGCATTCGAATAAAAATGCACCAACTAGATAATTAGTAGGTTAAAAAAAATACTGATATTTGAAAACAACAACAACAATAACAAATCAATTTTACTGAAATATTATCAACGTTTTAATGTATTTGTACATCACCAAACAGCTTTAACAAGCGACAGGTATCACATTTAGAGCGACATGCACGCACTCTAATTAATATATCTCCTAAACTAATCTAGATATCATTCTGCAATGTTTATGGTAAATTGTATACATGTTAAGCTTTATTTTACAGTAGAAAAAATAAAAAATAAAATGGTCGAAGTTATTGAAAAAAATATTTTACATATTCACTTCCGGTTTAAAACTAGAAAAAAAATTCTAATTAGGAATCTCACTTGAAAATCAAAAAGAACAGTAAATTTTCTATACAAAACACTACATTTATTATCTAATTATAATTTACTTCAATATGAAAATAAAATTTCAAAAAACCAATGCTGTGAAAATTTAAATTCTATAGAATCCCATATCTTAACAACTAAACATCAAATAACAAAAATATTAAGTGTGCACATTTGTATACCCTAGAAGTACAAATGTGCTCAATATGACCGAATTTCAGAACCTCACTTTTTTTTCGTTGTCGGTTTCACGTGAAATGCCCCTTATGTTACTATTGTGGAAAAAAGAAAAAAGGGCCCTCATGGTGCCGACACTCGTGCAGCCAAAGTGTCAAGACAAGACCCTCCATTTACTAGCAACTAATATGCTATACTCGCAGAAGATTACAATGACTGAATTGCAATGAATACCATCCAAAAGCACAAGCCTCCACCAATTTATGTTTGAGAAACTAGCAGGAACAGTTTCATCCATAAGATTGAAAATATAACGGGAAAAAAGGAATTCTACATTGTAGACCTTAAGAAAGCCAACATCAAGCAGAAAAAAATCCAACTACTTCAGGTGGTACACTACACACAAGTAGTCAACTGGCTGGAAAAAAACAAAAACCATTTTACAAGTACCAACTAAAAAGTGCTATAGGACTTAAAGTCATACTTAAAGGAATTTACCCTAACGTGGACCCAAAAGAGATAATTGAAGATCTCAAGGCTTGAATTTTTGAAGTAAAGGAAGCAAACACTGTTATCAACAGATACAAGGAGCCTCAACCAATGTTTAAAATCGAGCTTACCCCAGAAGCCAGTAAACCACCAAAAGGTAAAGCGCACCCTATCTACGAAGTAAGATATGTGCTCCACAGGAAAATAACGGTGGATGAGCCCTACAAAAACAAAGGACCAATACAGTATCAGAACTGCCAAGAGTTCGGCCACACAAAAAAATACTGCAAGCTGAAACCTGTCTGTGTAGTTTGTGGCGAGCTACATCTAACTATATACTGCAATTAAGTCAAAAACAAATACAACCATAAAAAAATGTAGTAACTGCAATGGGAACTACACGACCAATTACAGAGGATGCCGAGTGTATAGCTTTATTCGTAAGCGACAAAACCCTATAGGACAACACTCAACCCAAAAGATGAAGTTCACAATCTATAATAATAAGCAATAAGAAACTCAACCAGCAATGATCAATCATCTCTCGACTCTTCCACTCAGCAATGTCCATGGTACGTATGCTAGCATCTTAAAATCCAACCCGCGCTCAAATACTCATGACGATCAAGGTAATATCCTTTAAATCCTACTAACCCTCACTAACAATCTTCAACAATTAACAACCACTATGCACCACTTGCAAGCTACACTTAACAAACAGACAGAAATTGTATGCAAGTTAGTTAAGTAAGAGGTTATTCTTGATATTGTAACAACCATCCAGAGGACAAATCTCATAATGGAACTTCCATTCTCATCAAAAACAGAATAAAACATGCACTCTTAATACGAATACCTCTCGATAACCTTCATTACACTACAATCCAGGTCAACGTAAAGAATAGAAACCTCATCATTGCCTAGATTTACTGCCCCCCTAAAAAACGATTCACACAATCCAATTTGATGATCTCTCCTGAATGTTAGGCCCCAGATTCTTCGCGGTGGGAGACTTCAACGCAAAATTTTCACATTGGGGATTCAGACTAACAACCCCAAAGGGAAAACAACTGTTATCTTCCTTGTACAAAAACGGCCTACAATGCCATTTAGGGGGTACTCCCACAGACCGTAAAATAATCCCAGATGTAATTGATTTTGACATCTTTAAAAACTAAAACCCAACCACGATCACCGCATTAACCACAAATGATTTATCTTCGGATCATTTCCCTTCAATATTCTCACTGGGAAGTACCCCCACACTCTCAACACCACCCGACAAACTAACCAACCCTAGAACAGATTGGAACAAATTCCGAAGCATATTCAACGCCAGTTTTAACCCAAACATCTCCCTTAAAACTACAAATGAAATAGACAATGCTATAAACTATCTAACAATACCCCGCATAATCGAAAGGAAACGACCGCAAGAATTCAAACTATAACCAACCAGGGTGTCTTGGAATTACTCCGCTACAAAAGGAAGGCGAAGTCAGTGTGGCAGAAAACAAGGTCAGCACAGGCAAAACAAGCCCTTAACGACGCCATAAAAAAATTCAAACAAAAACTACTATCGGAAAAAAATAAAGAAATCCAAGAACTTCCCTCGTAACTTAGACTACACTCAAGACACTAGCTACTCACTATGGAAAGTCACCAAAAATATTAAAAAACCAATCATGCCTCAAACACCTCTCAGAGATGCAAAAGGGATGTGAGTCACGAGCAGAACGCGTTCCTAGTTGTTTAACGTGGTGGTCTGACATGATTTGTCTTAACACCACGAGCTTCTCAGGCTACGGGTACGATAGGCTCGCACCAAGGCCCCCATAAACATACTAGTCAGTAACCCATAGCCTTAGGGCTACGAGCACTGCTTTTCTGAGTATGGATAGCAGCATCTTATCGGGAGCTTGCATGGACTCCGTCATAATCTTTGGTAAGGATCGGACCTATCAGCATCCTTGCCGCTCTTTGGGAAGCGGCTCCCCTGTTGATAGCGCAACAGCGCGCCAATGCACCACAATTCAGAAGAGTTGCCGAATAGCTACCGGTCTCAAACTGTATTTATAGTGACTGTACCTGCTTTGATTGTTAGTTAGTTTTGGCCTCCACAGGCTCCTCAACCAAAACCGGCAGGGACAAGTCCCTGGGGCTCTGGTTAGCCCTGGCACCAGTATACGGAATTTACGTTGTTTTTGACCAAATATCGCCTATCAGTCTGTTTCGCGAGTTTTGCCTGTGATTGCGCGACTTTTCTCGCATCTTGATTGACTTCACTCAGTGTGTGCTTCAGCAAAATTTCTAAAGTGAAAAAGTGGAAAAAGTGAACAAGTTTTCATCACTGGTGCTCCCTTTGTTTCTTTGTTTTTCCGAATAACCACATAAAGGGTTAACGAATTTTCAAGCTCATCAATATAACTTTCACCTAGATAGTGACTTTTTGGTTTGGACCTCGAATTGGCAGTCGATACTTGTTCGGTGGTGTTATTGACTATCCGGTTTTGAAGCCTATCTACAGACAATCTTTCTAGTGCTTCGCTTAAACTTCTAACCTTCTTACGTCATGGCTCTTAATTCGCCTCTTTTTGGTCTCACATGCACAAAGTGTAACCTTTCTGAATCTACTCGATCCAAATTTATCTTCTGTGATGGTTACTGCGGCAAAGCTTTTCACGCTAAGTGCATCAACGTCAACTCATTGTTGGTTGAAATTATTGCCAACCATCCAAACAACGTATTTTATCGTTGTGATGCATGCAAAAACACTACATTAACTGATAATATAAAAATTTTACACGAGCACTCCGCTTCGCTTGCTTCGCTGAATTCGCGAATGAACGATATAGATGCGTCATTTAAGCCAACCTCGTTAGAATGCCCAGCACCAAGTAGTGATACTTCTTCCTCAACGGCTTCTAGTGCGATATTGATACCACTTACAGCTTCATCTAACGCATCTACGTCAGTTGCTGTATCAAAACCTTCACGGCTTAAGCCAACAACTCCACTTACGGCATCCGGGCCTTTATCTTCTGCCCACGTGTTGTGTGATTCGCTTAATACTCCACTCGCGCAACTACAACTGCCGCCATCATTGACACCGAGCCCTGCATTACACGTTGTGGATACTGCTGCGCCTCGGTCTGCATCGCACGTTACTCTCACCTCTGAGCAACAGTGTTTGGAGTCGATACCTTTTACTAATCCAACATTGGATGTCGTTGCGCCACCACTACAAATCTTTGTCTCTCGGCTGGCATATGTCACCTTTTGCAATGACGCTATAACGTATATTACTACCAGACTTGCAATTTTACCCTCCTTCCTTAATTGCAAAAAAATTACGAAGGACAATATTGCAAATAAAGTCATTGCTTCCTTCAAAATTACTGTGCCTCCCGAATACAAGTCATTACTTAAAAGTGACTTCTGGCCAAGTGGTATACTAGTCAAAGCATTTGCCGTCCGTCGTTCAAGGAATTTTCACCAGCCACGTATTCGCCAATCTCAGCGCTAGTTTCTCCATCTTCCTCAACAAATTTCGCGTCGTCATCTTTAGGTGCTTCAAGTCCTTATATAAATAAAAAAAGGATTTATTATCAAAACGTGCGTGGCTTACGAACCAAGTTGCAGCATCTTAATCTATCGTGCCAGTTGGCAAATCACTAATTTGTTTGACAGAAACCTGGCTACACTCTGGCATTTACAACTCTGAGCTTTTGCCTAATTTTACCACATATTGTAACGACCGCAATCTTCACCTATCTAATAGAAATGATGGTGGCGGAGTCTTTATAGCTGTGAAGGATTGTTTTTCCAGCACTCTCTGTGAAGATTTTCTCCCTCCTCCTATGATAGAATGTGTTTTCGTCAAAGTATTTACTGACCCTTCTTCTCCATTGTATATATCCTGCATCTATATCCCTTGTGGCTCTCCTCTTGAGCTCTATGAGTCTTTCTTTGAGTCTGTAACGTCATTTTGCCTCTCCCTTAACCCGTCGTCTCGTGTTATCATCTGCGGTGATTTCAATCTTTCCTCTATTGCTTGGCACATTTTTCCTCAGATTGAAATCATCTCTGCTAATCGATCATCTAACCTACTAACCAATTTTCTCTCATTGTCGGGTTTTGCCAACTCAACCATGCATTTTACTTGAACGGTCGACTTCTTGACCTTGTTCTATCAAATATTGTTCCTGATAACTTAACTTTAACCACTGCTCCTCTCCCCTATGTTCCCTTGGACCCCCATCATCCACCTCTGCAGCTCGAACTCTCCTTTTGTTGGCCCAAAGCTCAAAATAGGCGCAGACAACTTAAAGTTAGCTTTTGGAAATCGAACTACATTGCTTTGCCGGAAGAACTCAAATTGATTAACTGGGCATCTTTTTTTGACAGTCTTGGCTGTGAAGATTCTCTCGTTAAATTCTATGATCTTCTCTATGACCGTATCTCTCGCTTCACTCCCTACCATGGTCGTACCACGGTTACTGATCCTCCTTGGTTGACCCGTGATGTTGAAGCAATCTTGAAATTAAAAAACCAAGCTTTAAGGTTTTACAAATCCAATAAAACTTTGGAAAATTATACTGTTTTTTCAAACCATCGTGCTTCAGCCAAACTAGAAATTAAAAGAGCTATGCGTAACTACTTTGCTAATATCGAAAATTCACTGCACTCTTACCAAACGAAGCCTTTTTGGTCTTATGTCAATTCCCTTAAGTCTTTGTTCAATATTCCTAATACTGTTTTCTGGAACAGTAAACAAGGTTCGACTCCTAAAAAAATCTGCGAGATATTTGCTGAATTTTTTTCGTCGATATATCCTGCTTCCACTCTCTCAATTTCTTTTAATACTCCTTTTTGTTTTCCACCTATTCTTGATTGTATTTCCACTAACCCAGCTGAAATCCAAATATTAATTACTTCCTTAGATTCCAGCGTAGGCTCCGGGCCAGACGGGCTTACAAATGTATTTATTAAATCCTTATCCTCGTCATTATGCGTTCCACTTTCTTATATTTTTAATGCCGGTTTATCCGCCGGTATCTTCCCCAATACTCAAATCTGGATCCCCTTCCAATGCTTCCAATTATCGTCCGATTTCGTTACTTTCATGTTTTCCCAAACTGCTAGAACGCATTGTCTACAATAAAATATACGAAGCTCTTAATTGTAGGCTGTCACCATTCCAACACGGATTCGTTCCAAACCGATCAACCAATAAGAATCTCTTTGAACTTACCCAAACTGTCGCCCAGGCTCTCGACAGTCGTGCCCAAGTTGATGTAGTGTATACTGACTTCAGTAAAGCATTTGACACTGTCAACCTGAATGTTCTACTTCTGAAGCTAGCTAACTTTGGCCTGTTTGGGCCATTACTCCTGGCTTGAATCCTATATCAGCTCGCGTTCATGTCGTGTTAGTCTATGTGGTGTTTATTCCTCTCTCTTCCACCCTACCTCCGGTGTTCGTCAAGGATCCATTCTAGGTCCTCTTCTTTTCTTACTCTACATAAATGACCTTCCCTCTGTCATAGCGTCTCAGTGCCTTTTATATGCTGATGACTTAAAAATTTACAGAGTTATTCGCTCGGAAGAGGATTGTATTGCTCTCCAAAGGGATTTGGGCGCTATCGATGCTTGGAGTCAAACTAATTTTCTCTCCCTTAATGTCCAGAAATGTCACAAAATGTCTTTCTCCCTAAAGCCCAGTCCAATTGATCATATCTATATGTTACACGATATTCCTCTTACGGCTGTTTTTCAAATAAAAGATCTGAGAGTGATTTTCGATCCGAAACTTAAATTTGAGCCTCAAATTGTGGCTATAGCCGCACGTGCCTCTCGGGTTTCCGGGTTCGTGTAAAGGCACTCTCAGATGTTTACTGACATTTCCTCGGCCGTCAACCTATACACTAGCCTAGTTAGACCCATACTTGAATATTGCTCGCAAGTATGGTCACCACACTATCAATATTTGGATTCTTTGATTGAATCAGTACAGCACAAATTCACTCGTTTCCTTATCTTTAAATTTAAAATCCCATAGATGCCATATGAAGAGCGAATTTCGTTGCTAAAACTACCTACTTTGCAATCCCCCAGACTCCTTTTAGATGAATGTTTTCTATTTCGGCTTTACCACCATCAATTAAACTCTAACCTCTCTGATTTGTTAGAGTATCGTTTTACAGAACGCCCTGCCAGATCTGCCATTATATTTACAGTTTCATATGCTAGAACGGAGACTTTGTACCATTCACCGATGTTGCGGCTTCCTCGTAACCACAAAAATCTGCAACGTGGTCCGTTTCCATACTCACTCTACATCTACAAACAAAATGTAAAACGTATTTAATGTAATTAGTTTTACTTTACTATATTTTTCTTTCTTTTTTTTTTGTTTATTTAATTTGTCTTTTAATTGGGCTATATTAGTCTGTAAGATAAATTCCTAATAAATAAATAAATACCCCTTGTAAGGTTTCGGGGAAATGCAAGCATGACCTCTACGATTGAGCCCCCACGCAAGGCTCCGGATCGATCGCCGTATTCAGGGTTTTCATTCTCTACACCAAGTAATATATGATAGACCCTGTTTATCTTCATCCATTTGCCTCAGCATCCTGTTGAAAGGATGTTGTTCTGAGGATCGGTCAGTACCCCTCCTCTTTTGCACTGGCTTGGCACAGTCCTCCTAGCTGCTTTGGCAGAGTACTAAACTAGCCCACAAGCTAAACTAGCTAGCTAAACTAAAAGTTTAGCTAGCCCATTGCAAATGAGCCAGAGGTTGATACAACGTTATTTAAATAGCATATAATGATTTTGGTGGTACTGTGAATGTGATCCATTATCCTCGACTATTCAGCGAATGTTAATTGATGCCAGTTTTTCCTTTATGTCTCTTCTCAAGTCTCTGTACAATTAATATAAGAAAGATATTCCGACAATCTAAGTTAGTATGATTAATGTGGCTTCAATTTGAAAGGACACTATGTCTACTGAGTTGACAACCACCGAGTTGACAATTTATCCGGTGTTATCTGTTTTGATTTCTTTCGTTTGAGAGCTGCCTGTTGTAATGTGCCTTTGGAGGTGTGATTCGTGATAGATACATATATGCCTGGTACCCGGTCAAATCATCCCAGGAGCGAATTACTATTTTTGTTGCACTAATTGCTACTTTCTTGTTGGAAGTAATGTTGTATTATTGCTAATTCAGTTGCAGGTTCCGTGTTTAGGTATCTTGAGCATGAAGTAATATTGCATACTTGTTTATGCATTGTTTCAAAAATAACATTGAAAAGTCTAAGTATTGGGTTAGATAGTGGGTCAAGATGTTCTTATTGACTATGTTGACAATGTAAGAGGATTTTTTTGTTTTAATCGAGCGAACTGATGGACGGTAAGAATATTGTTGGCTAATGTATTTGGGTGCCTTTGCAATCTATTTTTGTAGTTATTGCTGAATTAATATAAGAATAATATATGGACATGGAATGTATTTTTTTTGACATCACGTTGTATGATTGAATTTTTAACGTATCTTAGTGCTCCAAGAATTGATCTAAGCATTTAAGTTTGCATATGTTGGATGATGTCAATGTTGGATTTTTTGGCTGAGCCCCAAAGTTGAATACTGTATGTCCATATGGGTTTTAGGATAGCTTTGTGAATTAGAATTTTTGACTCCAGGTTGAGTTTAGATTTTTTGTTCAAAAGCGAGAGTTTGTTAAATTGTAATTTTAAATAGTCTCTCTTTTTTCCATATGATTTCTCCAGGTTAGCCTACTATCTACATGTAACCCGAGGTATCTTACTGATTTTAATTGGGGTATTGAGGCGCCATTAATGGTAAAGGCCTTGCATGATTGCTTTCTAAGGGTAAAAGTTATTTGCTCAGTTTTAGTTTCGTTTATTTTAATTTTCCATTTGTTTGTTCATTCCATGATATTATTTAAGTATTCTTGTAGCTCTCTACATGCGGTTGTAGGGTTAACGTGTGTTTAGAGTATGGCTGTGTCGTCAGCAAAAGTTGAGGTTATAGAATTTCTTTTAATTGGGAGGTCAGCAGTGTAGATTAGGTACAATATTGGGCCTAAAACGCCTAATTATCGTACCCCGGCTTTTATGGGGTAGGAGTTACCAGAGCATCCTGCATATATAACTTTGAAAGTTTCATTTTCCAGATAGCTAAATTGTATTTTGTGTATGCTAGGGGAAAACGCATTGGCAAGTTTATATTTTAGGCCGGGCGGAGAAGTGCGACACATTGACGTACCTAATCATCTCTGCTGGCTTTATGCACGGACTTCGAATACATACCAAAACAAGCCGCGAGGTGTGACCCTTGAGGTCCACACAGTCAACTTCCCAGTAATATCTACATAAACATTAAAAAAATTAACAGTAATTGTAAAGAATTAATATTAATCATATCATCTACAAAAGGTTTTTTTGATTTCCAACATTTAAGCATTTTTTTATTAACACTAAAACACTGTAAAAACTATTGAAATTCTTCTCAAATTATGCAAATACTATAAAACTTGGTTTGAATATAGAACAATTACCTTAGAATAAAAGATATAAAGTAATATCCTTCGTATGAACCCTCTAAACATGATAACTTTGAATGATTTTTTATTTTTAATTTATTTATTTTTTAATCATGGAATATGGTTTTGCAGGTTTCTCTTCAAAAACTGATAAGAATGTATAAATTTTATAAACATTTATTACTATGCTGTGCAAATCAGATTAAAAAATATTTTTTTATGAAAAAACCCTAATAGCCTAATTTTTTGCATTCTCTTTTATTAAATTAAAAAGCGCCTGAAACAATTTTCATATAATGTTAAAAAAATCGCAAAAATGTTAATACACGTCTATTGACACCTAAATGATGCAAATATTATATTTGGTTCGTGAGATATAGTGATTGATAAAAATGACATTGAAAATCATGATGACTTTTAATGATTTTTTATTTTTTATTTAATTTTTTTGGTAATAATTTTGATGGCATTTTTAGAAGAACTGTTTGCAGTATATAAATTATATAAACATTCATTGCTTGGACTTGAAATCAAGGTTAAAATTTTATTGTTTTTGAAAAAACACAATTTTTGCACTTTTTTTAAAAATTAAAAAACGGCTCCAAGGTTTATTTTAAAAACTTGATAGAATCACATAAATGTCAATACGCGTCGATTGATTTTTTTTCAAGGAAATTGTACGTTTGGTGCGTGAGATATAACGCATGAGAGAAATGACCTTCAAAGGGACAAAACAACAAACCCCCCAACCGAAGTGTCCCAAAAACTAATCAGCTCTTGAAATTGTAAAGACGCTTCGATTGACACCTTAACAAAATCGATAGGACTTTATTTACGTGAATTATGCTCGTCAAAAAAACTGTCCACGAACGTACACACATACACACACACATACATCTCCCTTTCTGAAAACACTTTATATATACTCTATACACCTCAAAACGTAAAGAAATGTTGAAAATTTCAATTTCGATTTTCGAGGCGATTATTAGAAATTCCCATATACTGGGAAGTTAACAATAGTAACTTTGCTGCCTGTTTTAAAAAAACCATTTTTGAAATGCTTAACTGCAACTCTGTTCATCAGAAGCATCAATCATACATTCATGATTGTGAAACTAACACTTTAATGATTTATGACTAACTTATTTAGTCATGATTATGACTAAATACTTCAATCATGAATAAATTAGTTACAACTAAATTAGTCATGATTAAATTAGTCATGATTGATCAATTGATTGACAAAATTAGTTGATTTTCCCAACTCTGCATACGAGTATATTTTAAATGCGATAAGTAATTCCATTGAAAAGTTTTCTAACTTCAGAAAAACCATTTCACCAAGCGAACGGTTATTATTAACCCTAAGGTAGGTCTAAATAATTTTTTTATGTAGGCACCGTATAAATAAAGGATTTATTGTGGTTAGATCTTTATTATAAATGCATACAGTCATCAACGGAATAATTACAATTTTCAATTTGCAAACAGTGCACTTTGTAAATCAATTGAAAGTGGTGATTTAGGACTTCACAATCAGCAAAATTTTCCTGGAGCAAAAATTTCATTACCGTATGTAATTCTAGGAGACGAAGCGTTTCCGTTAAAAACGAATCTCATGAGGCCATACCGAGCATGTCGCCTAGGAGCTGACGAAATTAAATTAAATCGGCGGCTTTCTAGGGGTAGGCAAGTAATCGAGTGTTCTTTTGCCATTTTGAGAAAAAAGTGGGAAATTCTTGATAGATCTATTGAGCTGTCTCCCAAAAATTGTAAGAAAGTTAAAAAAATGTATAGGATTGCTACATAACATAATAATTGATAAAGAGTGAAATGTGGAAGTATCTAAAATTCGAACTGTGGCAAAGAATTGAAAACATAGGTTCAGTAGCATCGGGCAAAACAGAGCAACATTGACGGCATCTGTTATTAGAGAAAAACTCTGAAGATACTTTTGTTCTCATTGAATATTTACTACTACTGTTACTATTGTATGCATTATGAACTTATTTCATGAATAATTACTTAAAACAAATACCTTCAAATTGTAGTTCTTCAGCAACTGCATTCAATACTTTTCTTTGTATGTGCCGCATATGATAGCATTTGTTTGAGCAATCTCACAACACATTTTTCTGCGAAACTAACGAAATTAATTTTTCTACGTCCATTTTGAATCAAGAAATACCTGCGAAAACTTACGATTGATCCCATCAAAATGGGTTGGTTCGCACGTCGCAACTTTTCGCACGTTTTCCGAAGAACGATTTCGCATTGAGTGTGGAAAGCGCCACTTAATTGTTTTTAAGCGGATCAAACGCAGCTTTCCGTCAGAATTCGTGCGAATGAAATTCGCATGATTTCTGATCCAAAGTGCGAGCAGCCTTATTTTACTAATTATTGGGTTGGGGAAAAAGAAATGTCGTATTTTGTCAATAGATGAGGACACTTAAACATATCTTGTGTTGTAGTTATCGCATCTGGTCATACTATACGGCGATTTGAAGACAACAATCTGTGCTACAAGTGTCTTCTTAACAATGTTGTGATCGTACGTTTCAGTCTCAAGTTATAGCGCGTCAAATATGGAGTCACCCAAGCAAAAAATTCGTTATATTTTACGTTTTTACTACCTGAGAGGTAAAAATGGAATGAAGGCGTCCGAAAAAATTTGGGAAGTTTATGGGCTCAATACTATAAAGATTCGCACAGCACAGCGTTGGTTCGATCCATTTCGTTCTGGTGTAGTGGATGTCGAAGATAAACCCCGTACTGGTAGACCAATCATCGTATAAACCGATAAAATCGTCGAAATCATCCAAGTAGACTGGCATGTGAGCATTCGCTCGATTGGCCATGAACTTGTTATAGACCATACAACCGTTTGAAACCATTTGCAGAAGATTGTTTAAACTCGAAAACTATAGCATTGGTTCTTTATCAAGTATCATCCTATTTTGTTATTTTTTTGGTATTGTATGTAAAGCATATGCAATTGGCCGCTTTGTGCCATCTTTCTATTTATGCGATAAGATCGTGGATCGCTTATATTGGGAAGCATTACAGACCAATATCATTTGTTCATTCGGATCGTATGGCGCTAGAACTCACGGTGATATTAATTCATTATTGACCCATCTGAAAGCTTTTTCACATTTGTCATTCCATACATATTCTTTTTGATTCGCCAGATCCTACAACGGTTTTAAATTTTCTGATATATTTTGCAAAAATCGCGCATAAAAATTTATTAAACCAAGAAAAGAAGTCATTTCTTCAGCATTAGATGGCTGCTCAGCATTGAGCATTGTGTCGATTATTGTTTTGGACTTATGTAGCTCATCTTTATCTATTACATAATCGAGAACTTTGACTTTCTTTTGCATGAATTTACTGTTATCAATGATGACGCGAAGACCGCAGGCTTGAAGTCAGACACATACGGCTTCTAAATTTTTAATATGCCATTCGTTTGTACGA
Organism: Oxycera nigricornis; assembly: GCA_963942545.1. NCBI lineage: Eukaryota > Metazoa > Arthropoda > Insecta > Diptera > Stratiomyidae > Oxycera > Oxycera nigricornis. The sequence continues at coordinate 74,052,761 of OZ012660.1, forward strand.
CCTGTTACACAAATATTGTCAATGTACGATATTGTTATATTATTCATCCATTTTCTTCTGTACATCGGCCGAGAGCGGCGCTATACTTTCTGGTATTTTTTAATACTGAAAAAAAAACCTGAGTTATAATTGGTGGCGGATCTCGGCAGTTTTCGTCTACTTCGAACTGCATGTATGCGTGCCACAAATCTAATTCTGTGTTAGTTAAAACGCCTTGCAAAGCAGAAAATATATCATCAATCGTGTCGGGGTAGCCCATTCACTAACCTCAACTGGCTTTAAGTCATCCAGCAGGACCAAACAATCGATTCCTTTTCAAAAAGCGGCTGTAAAGCAAGTGCAACATGATGACATTTAAAAGCAATAGGCTTAGGGCACTATCTTTCAAGTGAATTTTAATTTTACTTTTATTATAGCAACCCGTAGAATAACTAAAAATTCGTTACATTTTTGGATAATGTAATCTGGTACATAAATAATGTCAATTTTCTTTATTGTAGTGTGTTGAGGTTGATGCGTGCTTGTCGTCGGTGACGTCATCACAGTCGCTGTTGTCTCTGTCTAACTTCTTGAGCACGCGTTGGGAGACACAGGCACTTTGAATGTGTCCGCGATTATTATTATTATGTTAGTAGTATGGCCGTTTTTTTTCATCAGCCGTTACGTCACGTGCCAGAAATCGGAATTCTAAGCGCTCTACAAACGTGTCTCATATATCCTTATTGACAAAAAATCCTATTTTTGAGTTATTTTCCGACATTTTGCTGTTTGTATCATAATCAACTAATGTATCAAATAATTATTCTTGGTCGGAGCTACTGTTTACTATACTTTACTTCGGTTACCGCTGCCTATGTTTCTGTCTCGGCCGATGTCGATATGATCAGTTCACTTGCTACAGTTGCTCTGTGTTTGGGTTTTTCACTTTTCGATTGTTCGGATTTTTCAGCGTTTCCACGCACAATTTGCACTGATAAAACATGCCAATCATCCCGTTTATCACTTTCACTGAACGGCGTTCTTGGACTCTGTAATTCGTTGATTAATCCTTCTTTCGAATTCACTGGGAGCAATGCGTTATCGCGAATTTATAATTTACGCTAGTCTCAAAATCACAGCATCCTTGTCGCCATAATTGTGATGTTCGCTAATTGTGTTGTTCGCTAGCCGCCCGGAGCGTATCTGGCAACCGAAGCACCAACCACAGTATACGATACAAGCATGGTATAAAGACTAACGGAGGAAAACCCATTAGAAAATCGTCATCATATTTCGCTCGCACACCTGACAGCACATTGCGTCACGTATTCACTGAAATTAGGGCTACCAAAGTAACAAATCGGAGACGGCGCATGGCATGCCAAAATATAACGAAATGTCACATTTGATCAGGCATTGCAAAAACGCCACTTATTAAAATTTAGCAAATTGTCAGGTAACAAAAACGAATGTTTACTGTAATCAATATTATAGCTTAGGAAACAAACAAATATCCTCTAAAGAATATTTAAATGGCACATTATTGATCTTTTTCTTCCAAAACGTGTCACTGCACCCAGCAGGAAAATCACATCTTGTATGCCGCAAAGTGTTGCTGAAATGTCTACTGGGCAAAATGCCATGATTGTCTGAACACATGACGTCACCGCAGCTTCGGAAGAGACTACCTGGTCGTCTTTATACCATGCGATACAAGCACTCACCCCAAGCAATCCACCCATCCACACGCTTATTCGCATACACCACACTTTTCAAAGGGGGTAGAGTCAACCCGACAGCCCCATTCAACAATGCAGAACTGGATTATTACACGCCTGACTAGAGGGAATTGGCCAGACGCGCAGTCAGCGCATTTAAGAAATATATATGTTAATTAACAATTAAGTTTTTATTCAAAAATATATATTTTCAGGGCTGAGCCCAGTTCTTTATTCATCGGAAGATCGGTACAAACTATACTTAAGTTCTAAGACTACTTAAAATTACACATTTGCTTATGCTAGAAAAAATGGTTAGCTAATGGTTAGTTTCAAATAATCTGCTCGCAAGCATTTGACCGGTAATTGGTACTCAGATGTCTTTCCCTAAAAATGGAATATATGCAACCGTGCACTTTGTGCAGAGTTTAACGGATCGTCTGTTAACTCTTCCCCGTTGAATCCCATTTTCCCAATCGCTAAAAATATGGCAGGTTGTTGAACTTTACCTGGCATGGGTGTTTTTGATAGGCACATGATGCTGTGGTTGTAGGAGCGATTGGCTCAGATTCCTCTTGACCAGGACATGATGATGCAGCTATGGGAGCAATTGGTACCGATTCTATTGCATGAGGAGAGGATAATAAGGCGCTGTAGGTAGTCAGTCTATGAATATTTGGATCGGACTGTAAAAGTTTAATTTTTTTTCTATGTTTTATGTGAAGCTCCTTCATCATTTCTAGTGAGAATTTTAGTGAAATTTGCTTTCGTTTGTGAGCAGTTGTAGTATGGAGGGAAACACTTGAATTGCAGCGATTTCTCTAGATATAAAGGTTGGGATGTTAATAACAATTGTGGAATTCTCGAATTTTACTAAAAAAGTGCCGTTTGGCTATGAGTAACGTTTTTTGAAATTAGGTTGCCAGAAATTAGATTAAATAGTAAGTTTCCATCTGAAATGCCCTCGACTGAGGGTATGTCCTAATTGTTTATTTGATAACAAGTTGCATGCAGACTTTTGAGTAAATTTGGGATACATTTTGTTTGACTTATATCTACTAAATTCTTTTGTTTACAAATAGATAGCGAGTTTGTGGTTTTACATTTTTCTTTTATTTCATATATTTTTTCGTAATTTTTTTAAACATCTTTGAAGGGAATTTCACTAATTAGATCTTGTTTTTTATTAGATTTTATATTCAAAGTCTCATACATTTGATTCGTAGTGATTGTTGTATTGATAACATAAAGGTATGAAAATTTATTCGTTATAATTTTGACTTCAGCAAAGGTAAGTCTGTAGTAGAATATGGAAGGAATTCCCTGTCTTGTACTTTTTTCCGGCTATTTTAATTTCCTGTTTGGACAAAATTAACAAATTAACAATACCCAATCTCGCCCAATATGTGGCGTGCTCAATATTGTTAAGTTCTTCCTTTATTGAACTCAATTTGAATTGTATATTCACAATTTCAATCAAATTTGTGTTGTTTTCTTCCTCAAAAAGTCGTTTTATTTCGTTGCTTATTTTAGTTATATTATTGGTTCTATCTGTGTATAATCTATTGATAACGAATGAGGGGAAATAATTAATTTTCAATATTACTTTTATGTACAACTTTGCCGGATTGGGTTAGTACGGTGGAATTTAGGTTTTCTCTTCCAACCTCTTGCTTGTATCGGCGGGCTAGTTTCACTCCCTGTCTTTGATTAATTTTGACATAGATTATATCCGCTTCGTTGTAGTTTTTTGCAACCTGTCTTTTCTTATTGTGGTTTCTCAAATCCGTCTGTTATTTTCTTTTCAATTTTTCGATGTTAGAGAGTCTCACGTTTTCGATATTTTTGGAGTCGATAGTGGGGACTCGGCCAAATAACACTTCCATTGATTTTTTGCCTGTCGTTGAGTGAATTGAGAAGTTGTATTCATTGGCAGCACGCTGTAAAATTTCTTCAAACGAACGTGGTGGACCATCTCGCTTTAAGCATCTCCTGATCTCAGCGAGGGTGGAATGCCAGCGCTCAAACTGTCCATTCACCTCGCTCTTGTAAGGAGGATATTTATAGACTCTTATGTGCAGTTCGTCTTCTAGCAAGGATATCCCTGAGGCTGATCTTAGTGAGCTCTCATTGTCCATGACCACATTCTCTAGGACACAGAAATAAAAAAGAATATCTAATAGGGGCTGCCTTATATCTTCGATTGATCTAGAAGCGATTGGTTTCGCTAGGAAAAACTTACTAAATTTATCAACTGCCGTTGGGATACAGTGTCCTTCTGTAAAGAAGAAATCAATGTGTACAGTCTGACTGGGGTAGGAAGATGTCTATCATATTTGTTTTCCTTGCATATTGTACACCTTTTTACGATGGCTTATATCTTACCCGACATTTTTGGAAAGTAGAATTTTTCCAGTAACTGCAACCGATTTTCTTCAGCGCTTCGGTGTGCTTTACGATGAATTTTCCGGATCCTTTCCTCTTGTCTCACTTCCTTGGGAACATCTTCAACAATGGTTTGAGTAAAACGGATTTGATAGCTACTAAAATTGCCAGGATATATTTTCTGAATCGTTGCCATAGTTTCCTCATCTGTCAGGAGACCATTTATGGTATTCGGATTGAGGTATCGTTTGAATATGTTTATGATATCAGTGTTTGAGAATTGCCTTTTTACTATAGTATGTCTTGCATAATTAAGGAAAGGATTTTGAAGTTGATAACTGTCTTCCTGGCCGTTTTTTTTAAAAGAAGCTGGTTTCGAAACACGTTTACTGGGGTTTCTACTGAAGTTATGAGGTTTTGTGATGAACTTTCATCACTTTGTTCCGTTGGAGTTAGAGAATGTACATATTTGCGTTGGTTTTGGAGGTCTCGGGAGGGAATCTACAATTACGTTTGCCCTACCAGGTTTATATTTCAATTCGTAGTCGTATTTTTCTAAGAAAATTTTCCATCTTTTCATCTTACTATTTGTGTTCTAATTGCTAAGAGCAAAGGTAAAAGGTTGATGATCAGTAAAATTTTTAACCTTTCTAGAACCATACAAGTAGCTACGCAATGAGTTCAGAGACCATATGATGGCAAGCATCTCCTTCTCGTTGGTAGCGTAATTATTTTCTGTTTTGGTTAATGTCCTAGAAAGGAACATGATTAGTTTTTCTCCTGAGAGAGAACTTCGCCTATACCGTAGTCAGAGGCGTCGATCGTTAGTTCAAACACTTTTTTAAAGTTTGGGTGAGACAGGACTACGTCTTGGGAAATTAGACAATTTTTGAGTTTATTAATAACACCAATGGCTTTGTGATTTATATTAATGAGCGTGTTTTTTGATAAATGTTTGGACACTCGACCACCTCCCCTTTGCAAGAGGGATGTCAAGGGCTTTGCGATTTTGGCGCTATGTTTTATGAAGCGCCTGTAATAGCCCGACATTCCTAAAAAGGATCGTAGGTCTTTCAGAGTCCTAGGCAATGGGAGATTGATAATCGCTTCAACCTTTTTGGGGTTGGTCTTTATACCTTCTCGACTAACCACAAAACCTAAAAACTCGATTTCTCTTTGGACAAATTCTCATTTGTCCAACTGGATCTTCATGTTGGAAGCTTTAATAGTTTTAAGGACCTTTTCAAGGTTACGAAAATGATCTGCTTAATTTTTCCCGAAAATGATGATATCAATATACACATAGCAGCGCACTCTTATGTGCTCTCGGAGGATATCATCGAGGGTTCTCTGAAAAATAGATGGTGCGTTTTTCAGACTAAACGGGAGACAATTAAACTCAAATTTCCCGTTATTTATCGAGAAAGCCGTTTTGAATATATCCCGTTCTTTTAGTGGGATCTGGTGAAAGCCACTTTTGCGGTTGATGATTGAAAATTAAGTATTTTCACCCAGAACTGCCAAGATTTCACCAATTTCGGGTATCGGATACTTGTCCGCAATGGTTACGAAACTTAATTTTTCATAATCAATCACCATGCTATGTTCTTTCCCCCGGATGCGTCTGATTTCTTAGGGACAATTCAGATAGGAGAGTTATACAGGGATTTGGGATTTGCCTCTGCAGAGGCATTGGATAGGGATAGGTTTTGCAATAGACAGGGTCCTTCGTCTATGGTCGTATTTCTCCCTTAACCATTGTGGTGTAGGTCTGTTTCTCGTCCGGTTCTGATAGTAACTTTAAGGAATGCCGAATAATGCGGTTTAGCTTAGCAGATTGACTTTGGTTGAGGTGCGATGTTCTTATATCAACGCTATTTACAGTCTCCGAGACGTACTGTTTCAGAGAAATGTGTGAATTGGGACAGAGTGTCATATAGCTTGCGTCTGTATGAATGATGGCTTTAAATGACTTGAGAGTATCGTTTCCTATGAGGTTTCGCAGAATGAAAAACTGCATTTTGTCGGTATTTGCTCCAAATAGTTGCACAAATGCATGGTGTGGAATTTCTATGCTACCGCCTACTGAGTGGGCGTAGAAAAATTTTTGTTATTCAAATAATTCTCGGTTGGATGTAACTTTTATTTGACCTGGTATCTGATAAAAATTTCAAAGCCTCTCCGCTTCTTGCAAAATGTTGAAAATAGGGAAGCAAATAGTGCCTAAGTTTGAAAAATAGATATCCTCCAGTTGTTCACTTTCCTCCAAATTTAACTCATCGTACGCGCTCATGTATTCCTCGAGAGTTTGGATATAATTCTCGTCGTCATCAGCCATCTCATCGTTATATTGTTCCTCTATTTTGTCGTTATTCATTTCTGCTTGTGTATGATGCACTCGCATGAAATCTTTTGTAATATTAATGAGTTCTTTTTGCAGACCATAGTCGGTTTTGCGGCCTGTGAGTGTAATTGACAACGTTTGTTCTTAAGGCTTTATCATCATCCATAGGTTCTGGACCAGGTGGTGGCCGCAGAGGTGGAAAGTTATTGAAATTTCGTGTTTGATGAGGTTGGAATGGTGGTCGCTGCACGGTAAATCTTAGTTGTTGCGAGATTTACGGGTTGTGAAACAAAGTCTGAAAGTCTGGGAGCCGCAATTGGCGCTGGTTTTGTGAAGCTTGGAACATTTCTGCGCGGTGGAAAAGTGGGTGGAGAACTATGATGCACCCTCCGCAACATAGAATGAAAAGTGTTTGCATGTTGCGCGTGATAATCCATGTTTTGCGGTTTCAGACACAGGTGAAGTGCCTGAGGAAAATCTGAAAAAATACTTAATAGCCTAGGTAAATCTCCTCTTAATCCCCTCACAAAAGTATCAAGGGCCTTGTCACGATATGACTGAGTCATGATGTTCATGGATTCCTGGCTCATGTCATCCATGTGAAGCCAGTTTGTTCAATATAAGTGAAAGACGGTTATATACGCCTTGGTAAAATTCACCAACCATACTTCCACATTTTACTAGTGTCGTCATCTGATATTCTAGCGTTGTCAAATCTCTTTTATCTGCATAGTGCAGTGTTAAGCATTTAGATATTTTTGACCAGTTCAACGGGGTATTGTAGGATTCTAACGCAATGGCTGCGTGACCTATAATTTTATTACGAATGACCGAAAGTATTTCATAATACTTCGATGTTCATTTCAAGTGGCCATAAATTTTCAGAATCCTTTCGACACTCTTGCGCCAGGAGCTAAACTCGCCTGGTTTGCCAGAAAACTGTCGCAGGCTTTTGACCACATCCAGTATTTTGTTCATGTCAGACAGATTGCCGTTATCTCCAATATTTATTGGAATATCAACGTCATAGTTGATGTCAGCAGCTGGGTTCATAAGCGAGGTGAAGAGTTGTCTTCCTTGAGTTTGTAGAGTCTGTGCTACGATTTGTGTAATTGTTCGAATTATGTCATTGTCAGGGATGTTGTTAGGACGATTGTCAGGAATATTATTGGGGCGATCGTCCAGATCAGGAAGAGCTTCAATAAGATCGTTTAAATTTATCCGTGCCGGATGAATTTAATTTTGGGGATTCGACATTTTTGAGATTGAAGTACTGACGATAAGATCGCAGAATCAGAATCAATAGAAAAAAGGACCACGAAAACAATTTGCAACTAACGAATTAGCAGCCAATATTTCAGAAAACCGAAGAAAACAACAATGCACCAGATCGAAAATAGCCACAAAAGTTTACAAATATCAAGGCAAATATCTTTAGATCACAAAATCACAAATATTGTTCTCGCTTTTTCGTAAATACAGGACTTACAAGTTAGAAAATTTAGGTTAAGATTTCAAATATATAATTGTATTAGGTATTCCGGAAAAACAATAGAAATTATATTTAGTTTTGTAAATTTTCGGAAGTATTTCGAGTTCAACTTAATTTCAAATTTTCCTTTTTGTTCACATTAGATCAATCGCATTGATCGCAAATATATTGCCATTAGTAATAATAATTTGATTAAGTATTTCGAATTAATAATTATATTAATTTTCTCAATTTCGAGCTTACTTCACAATTTTTCGCTGATTTGATTTAAACTTAACTTACATAAATAAATGTAAATATTGACGTTTTTGCAAACGTGGAGGCTGTTGTAGACACTGGGACGGCTTCGCTTGGCATCAAACTTCGTAGAACAGCAATATTTCTTCAGTAGCACTTAGTGTTGTCCCTCGGCGCTTGGTTTTTCCGTCGACTTATTTGAATGATAAATTCCTTGTTGGTTGGATGTGAAGGCTACTGCTACGGCGAATCAGCTTACATCTGCATACAGCTTTGATGTCCTTTGGTAGGCATGTTATGTGTCGCTTGGTTGTCGACTGTTTTTTTCTTTCAATTTTTCACTTCCCAGTATATGGGAAGTTCTTGTAATCGCCTCGAAAATCGAAATTGAAATTTTCAACATTTCTTTACGTTTTGAGGTCTATAGAGTATATATAAAGTGTTTTTAGAAAGGGAGATGTATGTGTGTGTGTGTGTACGTACGTTCGTGGACACTTTTTTCTGCGAGCATAACTCACGTAAACAAAGTCGTATTGACTTTGTTTATATGTCAATCGAAGCGTCTTTGCAATCTTAAGAGCTGATTAGTTTTTGGAAAACTTCGGTCGAGGGAGTTTGCTGTTTTGCCCGTTTGAAGGTCATTTTTGTCATGCGTTATATCCCGCGAACCCAACATACGATTTCCTTGAGCAAGACGTCAATCGACGCGTATTGACATTTATGTAATCCTGTCAAGTTTCTAAAAAAGTTCTTCGAGCGGTTTTAATTTTTTTTTTAAAAAAATGCAAAAAATTGGTTTGTTTTTCAAAAATAATAAATTTTTAACCTTATTTTCAAGTCCACGTAATCAATGTTTAAATAATTTATATACTCCAAACAGTTGATTCAACAATGCCATCAAAATTTTTATATCATGATTACAAAAAAAAATCAAATGAAAAATAAAAAAATCATTAACAGTCATCATGATCTTCAAGGTCATTTCTGTCATGCGTTATATCTCGCGAACCAATTATACAATTTGCATCGCTTAGGTGTCAATGTTCGCGTATTAACATTTGAATGAATCTGCCGAATTTTTCAAATTATCGTTCGAGCCGTTTTTCAATTTAAGAAAAATAGGGCAAAAAATTAGGGTTTTTTCTTAAACAATAAATTTTTAACCTGATTTGCGAAATATAGTAATCAATGTTTATACAATTTATATACTTCAAACAATGTTTGTAGAAACACTATTAAAACTTTTTCTCATGATTACGTAAAGGTTAAAAATAAAAAAATTATTAAAAGTCATCATAATTTTCAAGGTCATTTTTATCATTCACTATATCTAACGAACCAGATATAATATTTGTATGATTATGGTGTCAGTTGACGTGTATCAACATTTTTGTGAAGCCTCTACGGGTTCTAAACGCAATTTTTCTTATTACAAAATCTATTAACAAAAATAATAAATGCAAATTTCAGAATAAAGAATACAAGATTTCCACGGGCGGCGATGTCGTTGGGACGAGAGTTCGAAAGTGACTGTGTGTGTTGGGCGAAAGGTACCAGTCCTTTATCACCACTTCCAAAGTGCTGATGCAGCACCTGAGTACTCCGTCTCGAGCAGCATATCGTTTCCGCGATTACGATAGCCATGCGTATTGGGTTACGTGCACGGCTATCGCAGCGGAAGATATGCTACGTTTGGCTGAAATTCTGCTTACGTCTGGATGAAGCAGCATAGCGTTCCTGCGACAACGATAGCCATGCGTATTGGGTCACCTGCATGGCTATCGCGGCGGAAGATATGCCACGTTCGCAAAAGTTCCAGACGTGGCGATATTTTCCAGTGCGCGTCTTTACTCCTATCAGCGACTGGTGGCCGGCGACAATGTGTAGCAGAGTGTTACCGCCACAAATTTAATAGAAGAAAATGCAAAAAATAATGTTTTTTTTCATAAAAAATATTTTTTTACCTGATTTGCACAGCACTGTGATACCAGTTTATAAAATTTAGACATTATTATCAGTTTTTTAAGAGAAACCAGCAAAAACAATTCCATGATTATGAAAAAAAAATTAGAAATAAAAAATCCTTCAAAGTTATCATGTAAATAGGGTTCATACGAATGATATTACTTTATATCTTTTATTCTAAAAAAATTGTTGTAAATTCAATCAAAGTTTTAAAATATTTGCATAGTTTGAGCAGATTTATAATAGTTTTTATAGTCTTTCAATAAAAAATCTGCTCAAATTTTGAAAGCCAACAAAATTTCAATCAAGTTTGCATTTGCGGTATCAACGCTTTGAATGGTAAAATGTTTTGTAGTCAATACTTTGCAAGATCATATGCTTTAAAAAGCTTTCATCGAATAAAAAATTGTAGTTTTTAGTAGATTAATTTTTTAGTAATCGTAAGATTTCAATAACGATCATCATTTGTAATACATTTTCCTTTTGTGATGCAATTGAACCTATTTTTGACTGCACATACAAAAATTTTCAAGACCAAACCCACCGATTGATCCGCGTGAATATTCAATCTGTCCTCATCGACCAAAAACCTTACGTAACCAATGGACCCTCCCGTAGATGATATGATTTATATTAACTCATTCCTGTTAATGCTATCAAAACCTCTCATTGTTATTACTTAAAGTACTATTATTTTCAAAATTATTATTGTGTTTAATGTTGTTGATGTTTATGTAGATATTAATGGGAAGTTGACCTCAAGGGTCGCACCTCGCGGCTTGTTTATTTTTGGGATCAGTAGCCGGCCTCTACAACTGATTTAAGAACTATTGTATGCTCGTTCTCCAAAAAATAGAAAATAAATTCACAGGATTCCTGTGTGGACACGCTAGTCTGGCGGTAGGGCGGCTGTTGGCGTATTTGCAGACTCCTGTTTGCAAATGCTACTTAGGAACCTCGTTCCCCTCCTGAAAACACTTTCACCCGTTTGGTTAACGCGGAGGTCGAATTATTGCGTGCAATGTGTTCACGTGGTTGTTGAATGCAGAATATATGTTTATTATCATATTCGCGTACTACTCGTATGTTAACGACAATAAAGTTTTTCTGGACGCGTGTCTCTGCTCGGGCGCCAGTTAATTAACAATTAAGTTTTTATTCAAAAATATATATTTTCAGGGCTGAGCCCAGTTCTTTATTCATCGGAAGATCGGTACAAACTATACTTAAGTTCTAAGACTACTTAAAATTACACATTTGCTTATATTAGAAAAAATGCTTAGTCTGCATGGTTTCAAATAATCTGTTCGCAAGCATTAGAACGGAAATTGGTACTCAGATGTCTTTCCCTAAAAATGGAATACATGCAACCTTGCATTTTGTGCAGAGTTTAACGGATCATCTGTTAAATTTTAGCATAAGCGCACTTTAGCCTTAGTTCTTTTTGTAATTTGAATTTGAAGAATAAAGACGCAAAACAGAAGTCTTGCACTTGTTTAAAAAAGCACCAAGAAGCTTTTTTTGAATTTACTTATAGGCAAGCACATTGTGAACCTGGATATTTATGGCAGCGGCGCCCTAAATCCTTGTGCGGCGCGTTAAATTTGATTTTTCGGACGCCATAACGAGTTCAGCAATACATAAGTATACATGCGCAATTTGAAAAGAGTCGCCCATGTCAGAATGCCGATATTATTTGATATTATGATTTATTTGCAAACACCAAGCTATCGTTTCTACAGAATTTATATACAGCTTAGATATTAAACAGAATTTGCACGTCATTTGAAACTAACATTTGAATGGAACTAAAGTCGATTTGGAACCAAATACGAAATCAAAGCACGGTCCAAAAGTCGCCATAACAACATTTCTGATTCCATCCACATTCATATCGCGCAAAAACCTTGCAGTCCAATTTAACCTGCCAATTGGAACACATATTCAATTTCAATAGCTTTCGTTTACCTAGATGGCATACTGACAGTGGTCAAGAGTTGTCAACACGAGTTTCACCGCATGAAGAGAGAGAAAAGTATTTAGAAGAAATGCGAAAAATTAGAAATATTTGCGATTATAAACGTAAAGGAAAATTAAAAATTAAAAAATTTCACAATTGCGTCTTAAGAAGGCCGTGCTGTCGGTCCAACTCTGCATCACTTGCTCCAACATAGCCGACCTTATTACACCAATAACACGTCGTATGTTGACTTTCCAGTCATCAAAAGTGGCTGATTAATCAGCATACACAAGTCATTATTTATTTATTCATTTATTTATTTCATCATACAGACTAGAAGTCCAATTACAAGACAAAAAAAAAGAAAATAAAACAGAAGAAAGTTAATTAAATAAAATGCGCTTTAACTGTAGCTTAAAAGTATAAAGTGAGTGAGGAAACGGACCAAGCTGCAAACTATTATGGTTACGGGGGAGCCGCAACATAGGTGAATGGTAAAAAGTGTCTGTCCTTGCATATGGAACTGCAAATGTGTTAGCAGATCTGGCGGGTCGTTCTGAATTACGATAACTTAAGCAGTCTCGCAGGTTAGAATTTAAATGACGGTGGTGAAGCCGAAACAGAAAACATTCATCTAAGAGGAGTCTACGGGAATTCAAAGTGGGAAGTTGAAGCATGGAAAGTCGCTCAGTATAAGGTATATAAGCAAAATTAAATTTAAACATAAGAAAACGAGTGAATTTGTGTTGAACGGATTCAAGGAGAGAGTCTAAATAAAGGAAATGTGGAGACCATACTTGCGAACAATATTCGAGAATGGGTCTAACGAGACTAGTATAAAGGTTAACAGAGGAGGAAATGTTAGAAAACAAATGGGAGTTTCTTAATACGAACCCAGAGACACGAGAAGCGCGAGCGGAGATTGCCGCAATGTGAAGCTCAAATTTAAGTCTCGGGTCGAAAATCACTCCCAGGTCTTTAATTTGACAAACAGCTACGAGTGAAAGATCATGTAACATATAAATATGATCTATTGGACAGGGTTTTAAGGTGAAGGACATTTTGTGACATTTCTGGACATTAAGAAAGAGAAAATTAGTATGACTCCAAGAATCGACTGCGTCCAGATCCATCTGGAGAGCAATACAATCTTCTTCTGAGCGGACAACTCTGCAAATTTTTAAGTCATCAGCATACAGAAGACACTGAGATCCTAGGACAGAGGGGAGATCATTAATGTATAGGAGGAAGAGAAGAGGACCAAGGATAGATCCCTGAGGGACACCGGTGGTTGGAAAGAAAAGAGACGAAAGTGCACCAGATAGACTAACACGGCATGACCGAAAACTAATGTATGACTCAAGCCAAGAGAGTACTGGACCAAACAGGCCAAAGTGTTCTAATTTTTGAAGTAGAACATTGTGGTTGACAGTGTCAAAAGACTTACTTAAGTCAGTGTAGACTACGTCCACTTGGAGACGATTGTCGAGAGCCTTTGCGACAGTATGGGTAAGTTCAAGAAGGTTTGTGCTAGTTGATCGGCCTGGAAGAAAACCATGTTGAAACGGGGATAATCTACAAGAAAGAGCTTGGTAGAGTTTATTATAGACAATACGTTCAAGAAGTTTGGGAAGACATGAGAGTAACGAAATAGGACGGTAATTGCAAGCATTGGATGGGAAACCTGACTTATGTACAGGGAAAATGTTAGCAAGCTTCCAAAAATTAGGGAAGACACCCGAGGATAAACTAACGTTAAAAATGTAAGAAAGTGGAAGGCATAATGAAGAGGATAAAGATTTGAAGAAAATATTAGGAAGCCCGTCTGGCCCAGGTCCTACGCTAGAGTCCAACGAATCAATCAACATCTGAATTTCAGTAGGGATTGTGGAAATAAAATCGAGAATAGGTGGAAAGTGAAAAGGAATAACAGTAGCAGTATGTTGGAGCGAGGAGAGAGGATAAATTGAGGAAAAGAAGGCTGCAAAAATTTCGCAAATTTGTTCGGGAGTCGAACCCTGTTCACCATTCCATGAAAAAGTACTGGGAATTCTGGAGGAAGACTTGAGGGAATTGATATAGGACCAAAACGGTTTGGTTGTGTAGCGAATTTTCGATATTAACGAAATAATTACGTATAGCACTTTTCATTGCCGACTTCGCGGAAGCCGCTTTCCAAAAATTGAATCTAAATTGCTTGCGAGCTTTTTGAGGTTTAGGGAGGCCCCAGGAAATATCCAACAAAACAGGTGGATGATGAGGATCAGGAGGAACATAAAAATGAGGTGCAGGCATTAGAGACAGACTATCATGATCTATGTTTGACAAGACAAGATCAAGAAGCCGGCCGTTGGAGTTCACGACATAATTGAATTGAGAACAGGAGGTAAGTGATAAAAAGTTTGAGATAAGGTTGGATTGTCTATTACAAGAGATAACATGAATGTTAGGGGAAAATTGCCAATCAAGAGAAGGAAGATTAAAGTCCCCACAGATAATTACACGAGAGGAAGGATTGATAGATAGACAAAATGATAAGAGAGAGGAAAAGAAAGACTCATACAGCTCGATCGGAGAGTTGCATGGAACATAAGTAGAAGAAATGTATACGGGGGCAGATGCAGAAACATGAACCTTGACGAGCACACTTTCGATGGGCGAGGGAGGGTGAAATTCTTCACAGAGAGAACTGGTAAGGGAAATCCTAACAGCTATAAAGACTCCACCCCCGTCTGATTTATTTGAGAGATTGCGATCGCGATCTTTTCGGTAAACGTTATAATTTTGTAACAATTCAGAATTATGGATGCCGGAATGCAGCCAAGTCTCAGTTACGCGGATAATGGAATCTTTGCATAATAAGCACGAAAAATTGACCTCTTGCAACTTAGTTCGTAAGCCTCGTACATTCTGATAATAAATACTAATAGAATTGTTAGAGTCGTAAGAAACTAGACTTGCAGGTTTAGATGCGCCGTGTTGGGAAAATTTTTCCTTTTCCGCGGTGCGAAGCGTTTGATGAGAGCACCAACAGGCCAAAGTTTAGTGTCCAGGACAGCAGTAGACTCAGCTGGGACGATCAGTTTAAAGGAAGCAATTAGACGATGTGGAAGATTATCTTTCGTAAGCCTTCGACACTCAAGAATGGGACAGGAGGAACCAAGTTTTCGTTTAAGGTGGCTCACTACCATGTCCGTCGATGTGTTGTATGCAAGTCGTGAGATAAAGACTAGCAGAAGTGGAGCAACAGCACGAAGATCTTCCTCCACAGGCAAGTCAGTCAGAGGAAGATTAGCAGCAGATGTTGGTCCCGTCAAGTTCGTTGCAACTGTAGAAATAGACTTACCCTTGTGAAAAGTATTCCAATGGAATCCAATTACAAGATCTGGGCAGCCAAATCACAAATCCATTTTTTAAGATGATTTTTCACCAAAGGTTTGGTCCAATGAAGTATTCACTGTGTGGTATGTTGCTTAAATTTGTCATTTGTCTTTGAGACCATTGATGTTCCTGTTGGGAATTACGAATTATCTTTTGGTAGCAATCGCCATCAACTATACCGTTGGTTTCGTCTTCCGATTTGAAAAAAAGTTATGGAACTATTATGCCACCGGTATGCAAACCACACTATGCAGTCACTTATTTGGGGTAAAATAGTGCTTACGTGGTCTTTTAAGAACCATGCAACCACCAAAATGGTAATTTGGCTCACAACCAAACCCATCAAGCCAGAAATGAGCCTCATCGCTAAAAATGATTTGTCGGTAAAAATGCGGTTCAATTTTCAAGCCCATCCAAAGAATCTATGATGCAAGCGACGGTCAAATGGCTTTAATTGTGACTATTGTTGGATCTCATAAGGCTTTCATCAAAGTCGAAGATCTTCCCTCAAATTATTAGTTGTAATGGACAAATAGAGGCCAAGTTGTAGGGAAATTGGCGAATCGATATATTTGAATCGTCAACAGCGATAATCACCTTGGTATGCACTGTTTCAAGGTGTATAAACCAGAACAGGTCGGATTCATTGCCCTTGGATTCCGCGTCGAGTGACGCAATATCGCACAGATACTCCCAGTAGTGCTGCCGACCTGTGTAGAAAATAGATTGAAAAATATTTGGCCAACCCTGTTCACCTCATAATATATGTCTTTCACACTAGACATGTAAGCAATAGTAAATGTTGTATGCCATGAAAAACGTTAAATATTTCAAAGTCTCGCCAAACAATTTGATTAAAGTCGCGGAAATTTAAATTTGACTTGTATTATATAATTATCACTTTTTAACAATGCCTGGTAGCATTATCCTTTTTTGGACCTGGTATTTATTGTTTTGAGAGCAAATCTGTCTCAGTTTAAAAGAAAGGTCAAAAAATTTCTATCCCTTTTAAGGTAAATTGCATGTGATTTCGCGACCCTTTTTACTTTAAATTAATGGGCTAAAAGTCATTATGAGTCTAGTTCGACAACTGCAAATAGGTAAGATACTGAAAATAAATGCAAATGCAATTGGGTTAGATATAAGTAATAATTGCGAATAGGTAGGTTACTGATGAAATGTGCAATCGGGTAAGGTGTGGGTAATAAACATAAATGGATAAGGTATGTGGAAAGTACTTACTGCACTGAAAAAGTCCAATTTATCCGACGTTAGTTGGTATATTATTGCAAAAGGAGACTGGTTTTCGTTGTTTCCTTTGTCTCAAAGCAAAAAAAAACAGTCATCAACTGTCATTAAGTGCGCTTTTTAATTGTTTTTTTCTTCGACAAATTCAAATGCTGGATGATTTGTTCAATATGCACAACTTTGGTGGTTTCCAAGTAGGGCCGAACTACATCCAAACACTTGATAGTCTTGCCGAAAATAGCCAATTAATAAAAGAAATTAAATATTTGTTTACATTTGCAAATTAATTTTTAAAATTCGACTACTGAATTCAACTACGATTGAAAGTAATAAAAGTGTTAAACTAAAATCTAAAAAAACTGTGATCTTAATTGGCAATTTTGTTTCATTTTGATAGCCTTAGCTCTTTCTAAGAAACCGCACTTCTTCATTTCAACGTGAGTATGAAATTTCACTTGGGTATATTTGGCCACGCCCACCGCGTCAAGTGACGTAACAGCAGATCATACTAGGGTAGTTTATGTACCAAGCTCGTGTTTGTTGAACATTGTTTACTAGAGTATATGTAAATATAAACCTCTCCATCGTACTGTGTATGTGATGCTCAAATAGACAATTATGACCACCATAAATTTGACGAAATGCTGCATACATGTGCCTCAAAGAAAAAAATGTCGGAAATAGATTTTTACTCAGTATGTTGAGAGGTCGTTGGAGTGTAAGCCGCATAGTGATTTTCCAAGGCTATACGAACATGGTTTCAAACAAACCGCGAGGTGCGACCCTTGAGTTCCACACGGTCAACTTTTCAGTAATATCTACATGAATATTGAAAGTACTAAACACAATGATAATAATACTTTAAATAATAACAAATCGCGAGGTGATATCCTCGAAGTCCACACGGTCAACTTTCCAGCAATATTTACATAAACATTAAAAAACCTTAAACAAAATAGTAATTATCAAAATAATACTACTTTAGATAATAATAATGTCCCTCTCATAACAGTAATCGAGGCGCAGTGTTGCAAAAGGGTAAAAGCGCCAATATCGAAAAAATCGAGTTTTATATCGATTTATATGTAAAATTTCACGGGGAATCGAATCATCACGTTCCGGTTTGTTGAAACGGGACGAACCACGCCTTAAAAGCATAAAGTTTTTTCAAAACGTTACTAGTTCTACAGTTTTTTCAGAATGTTACAAATCCATGAAGCAGCCAAGGGGAGCTAGCCTACACAATATCACTTCGATTTAAGTCTCCGTCGGTTGAAGAGTCCAGATAAGAAGAATAGGCTCGTTTTGTTTTGGGTTTATTATCAAGGTTATAAATTTCATTTCTTGCGGATCTTTGATTGTGTGTATTCTCAGGTCATTTGTGTTTTCCGTAATGAGTGATCCGGAGTATAATTGTGCGGTTGTAGAACTGGATCGTGGCAGAAAACATCGAAATTGATAGAGAAGAAACCTCAAAAGCCGAAGAAAAGTTACGAGGTAAATAACGACTCGGTGGATATAGCATGTCAGCATGGATTACAAGGCGGAAGCAGTTTGGTTGAGTACCTAATAATTGATCAGGACGCGTTCTTGCTGCTTCATATGAAAATATCTCCCCCAACAAGGTGACGGCGACTTGGCTTCAATGGTAACAAATGTTTATATACTGTGAAGTACTATGTAAAAAATCAAGCGAAGCAGAACATTCGCGTTTGTTTCTAAACTTTTCAAAGGATAACAGGTGCCAGCCGCAAGAGAATAATGAATCTTGCAAAAAGATTTTATGAAAACCCAGAGTCGCCCGAAGAAAATCGTGGTGGGGCTCGAAATGTGGAAAAGTCAGCCTCCATGACGAGGGCACTTAAAGCCCACATCTCCAAATATAAGTGTTCGGAGACTCATTATTCAAGATCAAAAAAATCCACACGATCATATCTGGCTCCGGAATTGACCATAGTAAAAATCTAGGAAAACTACCGAAATTCAAAACCGTTTTTTAAAGGCATTGCAATATTGGATTTGGGAAGCCACATTAAGATACTTGTTCCGCTTGCAAAGAATTTTTATTAAATATCAAAAAATCGAAGGACCTTGAGCAAGAAAATTATCGCACTGGGTACAAAGTTCACAAAAGTCTTGCTGGTAGGTTTTTCGACCAACTGAACCAGAAGGAAGACAATAATGTTAAAGTATGCTCCTACTGTGAACAAAACGAGCCGCTTCTCAAGCTGTCTATAGGAGAAGTTTTCTATGCTAGGCAGGCTTGGGTTTATAATTTAACAATCATGGAGCACCAGGAAGAAGAAAAAGCAGTTGAAGGAGGACATATTCAACTATATGTGGTTGAAAACACAATCTGGTGGTAGATCTTATGAGGTAGCCTCTGCCCTTTTGAATTACCTAAAATGGCTTGATGCTAAATTGGTACGCAGTGGACGTCAAAACTTGACGCTGCAATTATACAGCGCCAGTTGCGGCGTTCAGAACAAAAATTTTGTCATGATTGCTACATGCATGTACTTCTTAGAGGACTGTAAATCGTTTCCTGAAGTGTATCACTACTTCCCAGTCAGAGGGCACAGTTTCATTCCTCCTGACCAGGTATTTGGAAGGATGGAAAAAGATTTCCGGAAAAAGCAAACTATTGTTTCACCACAGAAGTATTACTCCATATTTGAAAAACATGGCACCTTGAGGAAATTGAACGATACCTGGCTCATTTACGATTTAAAAACTGCAGCATCGGTCATACTCAAGAAAAAGCTACCTTTCAAAATCTGAACCGTAAAAGTTATTGGGTACAAAAAACAGCTCAACGGCAAGGTTTAAGTCAGTGTCCAATCCATGTAAAATGACCCTGCGGTGTGTGTTGTGTCTGCAGCCAAAAGTTTACTCAGCTCATTCATTCTCACGCTCTAGCCGACGTAGACGAGGACAAACTTTCCACGGAAAAGAAGAAGGCCTTTCAAAAACTTCAAAAATTCATTGACATACCAGAAGACTGCAAAGGCCTTTACAAAAAAATGATGGAAAATGATACCGTTAATTACACCGAAAAAAGACCCCTGAAATTTGACAGCGCTGATGAAGAGGGCTTGTTTTAGAATCTTTTGTTTTTTTTTGTGAGTGAAAACTTGAATTCAGTGAATTTATTTTAAAAACTTTTTTATTGCTTTCTTTATTCTAAACTGGTATCGACCATGAATCACTTTAACATAAAAAACAATGTAAATAAACAACAACACTTGAACATCTGATGTTATACGTTTTTTTTTTCTAATAAAAAATGTATGAACATATGAGCATATTTTATATCCTTTTCCTATAAAAAAAATTGATACGTATGTGTCAAAAACATCACATAACAGTGAGATCTAAATTACATTAAATCAAATAGCATCAATAAAAACCCATCTCTTGGGCTAGGGTGGAAACGGTTTTGCAAAACGGTATAGAAATCGGATGTAAACCGTTTTGCGAAACCTCCCCAATTTCATAGTTAACTTCCTATCTGATGGAACAGGTGATTGAATCATGTTGATAGATTAATACAATCTCGCTACATTCTAGATAATTTAGCATTAATTCAATTTTTCCAAAAATGAAAATGCCAAGAGTATAATTGTTTATAACTTCCCAGTATATTGGAAGTTCTTGCAATCGCCTCGAAAATCGAAATTGAAATTTTCAACATTTCGTTACGATTTGAGGCCTATAGAGTATATATAAAGTGTTTTTAGAAAGGGAGATGTATGTGTGTGTGTGTGTGTATGTACGTACTTACGTATGTATGTACGTTCGTGGACACTTTTTTCTAAAGCATAACTCACGTAAACAAAGTCGTATTGACTTTGTTAAGCTGTCAATCGAAGCATCTCTCCAATCTTAACAGCTGATTAGTTTTTAGGAAACTTCTGTCGGGGGGTTCGATGTTTTGCCCGTTTGAAGGTCATTTCTGTCATGCGCTATATCTCGCGAACCAAATATACGATTTCGTTGATCAGGGTGTCAATTGACGCGTATTGACATTTTTGTCATTTTATAGAAAAAATATAAAAAATTCCTTGGAGCCGTTTTTGAATTTAAAAAAAATGTACAAAAAATTAGAGTTTTTTTTGAAAAACAATAAATTTTTAACCTTATTTTCAAGTCCAAGTAATCAATGTTTCAATGTTTCAATGTTTATATTTATATAAATTTTATAAATATTGATTACTGCGACTTGAAAATAAAGTTAAAAATTTGATGTTTTTGAAAAAAACTCCAATTTTTTGCACTTTTTTTCAAAAAATTAAAAAACATCTCGAACAATGTTTTTAAAAATTTGATAGTATCATGAAAATGTTGATACGTGTCGATTGACACCTTGATGAAGCAAATCGCACGTTTGGTTCGCCAGATATAGCGCATGACAGGGTTGACCTTCAAGGAGTGAAAACAGCAAACCCCCCCGACCGAAGTGTCCCAAAAACTAATCAGCTCTTAATATAGCAAAGACGCTTCGATTGACACCTTAACAAAGTCAATATAACTTTGTTTACGTGAGTTATGCTCGTAGAAAAACTGTCCGCGAACGCACGTACGAACGCACGTACGTACGTACACACACACACACACATACATACTTCTTTCTAAAAACACTTAAAATATACAAGTAAGACCTCAAAACGTAAAGAAATGTCGAAAATTTCAATTTCGATTTTCGAGGCGATTACAAGAACTTCACATATACTGGGAAGTTAATAAAAAATAAAAAATCATTAACAGTCATCATGATCTTCAAGGTCATTTCTGTCATGCGTTATATCTCGCGAACCAAACATGCGCTTTGCATCGTTTAGGTGTCAATGGACGCGTATTAACATTTTTATGAACCTGTCGAATTTTCAAAAAAAATCGTGCAACCGTTTTTTAATTTAAGAAAAAAAATTAAAAAAATATTAGGGTTTTTTTCATGAACAATAAATTTTGAACTTGATTTGCGAGATATAGTAATCAATGTTTATAAAATTCATATACTTCAGACAATGTCTCTAGAAACATCATCAAAACTTTTTCGCATGATTACGTAAAGGTTAAAAATAAAAAATCATTAAAAGTCATCATAATTTTCAAGATCATTTTCATCATTCACTATATTTCACGAAGCAGATATAATATTTGTATGATTATGGTGTCAAACGACGTGTATCAACATTTTTGTAAAGTTTTTAACATTATAAAAGTTCATTTCAGCCGTTCTTTTAATTTAACAAAGGAAAATGCGAAAAAATATGGTATTTTTCATGAAAAATATTTTTTTAACTTGATTTGCACAGCTTAGTGATATTAGTTCGTAAAATTTATACGTTTTTATCAGTTTTTGTAGAGATCCCAGCAAAACTTTTTTCCATGATAATGAAAAAAACTAAATTAAAAATAGGAAATCCTTCAAAAAAACAATGTAAAGAGTGTTTATACAAAAGATATTACTGTATATCTTTTATTCTAAAAAAATTGTTGTAAATTTAATCAAAGTTTTAAAATATTTGCACAACTTGAGCAGATTTTTATTAGTTTTTATAGTCTTTAAATAAAAAAGCTGCTTAAATTTTGAAAACCAACAAAATTTCAATCAAATTTGCATTTGCGGTATCAAGGCTTTGAATGGTAAAATGTTTTGTAGTCAATACTGTGCAAGATCATATGCTTTGAAAAGCTTACATCGGATAAAAAAATTGTAGTTTTTAGTAGATTCATTCTTAAGTAATCGTAGGATCTCAATAACCATCAACATTTGTAATACATTTTACTTTTTACATGCAATTGAACCTATTTTTGCCTGCATATACAAAAATTTTCAAGACCAATCCCACCGATTGATCCGCGTGAATATTCAATCTGTCCTCATCGACCAAAAACCTTACGTAATCAATGGACCCTCCCGTAGACGATATGATTTATATTAACTCATTCCTGTTAATGCTGTGAAAACCTCTCATTGTTATTACTTAAAATAGTATTATTTTCTAAATTATTATTATGTTTAATGTTGTTAATGTTTATGTAGATATTACTGGGAAGTTGACCGTGTGGACCTCAAGGGTCCCACCTTGAGGTCCACACGTGATTACGTAAGGTTTTTGTCGATGAGGACAGATTGAATATTCACGCGGATCAATCGGTGTGGGCCTTTCTGGTCTTGGAAAATTTTGTATCGGCAGTCAAAAATAGGTTCAATTGCATGTAAAAAGTAAAATTTATGACAATTGATGACGGTTATTGAAATCCTACGATTACTAAAGAATGAATCTACCAAAAACTACAATTTTTTATTCGATGAAAGCCTTTCAAAGCATATGATATTGCAAAGTATTGACTACAAAACATTTTACCATTCGAAGCTTTGATACCGCAAATGCAAATTTGATTGAAATTTTGTTGGTTTTCAAATTTTGAGCAGTTTTTTCAATTGAAAGACTATAAAAACTATTAAAAATCTGCTCAAGTTGTGCAAATATTTTAAAACTTTGATTGAATTTGCAACAATTTTTATAGAATAAAAGATATAAAGTGTTATCATTCGTATGAACCCTCTTTACATGATAACTTTGAAGGATTTTTTATTTTTAATTTAATTTTTTTCATAATCATGGAAAAAGTTTTGCTGGTTTCTCTTCAAAAACTAATAAGAATGTCTAAATTTTATAAACTGGTATCACTGTGCTGTGCAAATCAGGTTAAAAAAATATTTTTTGTGAAAAGACCGATAATTTTTCGCATTTTCTTCTATTAAATTAAAACAACGGCTGAAACGAATTTTCATAATGTTTAAAACTTCACAAAAATGTTAATACACGTCAACTGACACCATAATCATACAAATATTATATCGTGTTCGTGAAATATAGTGAATGATAAAAATGACCTTGAAAATCATGATGACTTTTAATGATTTTTTATTTTTAATTTAATTTTTTACGTCATCATGAGAAATAGTTTTGATTATGTTTCTACAAACATTGTTTGGAGTATATAAATTTTATAAACATTGATTACTATATTTCGCAAATCAAGTTCAAAATTTATTGTTTATGAAAAAAACCCTAATTTTTTGAATTTTTTTTCTTAAATTAAAAAACGGTTGCAACGATTTTTTTTTTGAAAGTTCGACAGATTCATTCAAATGTTAATACGCGAACATTGACACCTAAGCGATGCAAATCGCATGTTTGGTTCGCGAGATATAACGCATGACAGAAATGACCTTGAAGATCATGATGACTGTTAATTTTTTTTATATTTTTTATTTGATTTTTTTGTTGTATTCATGATATAAAAATTTTGATGGAACTTTTAAAAGAACTGTTTGGAGTATATAAATTATATAAACATTGATTACTTGGACTTGAACATAATGTTAAAAATTTATTGTTTTTGAAAAAAACAATTTTTTGCACTTTTTTTAAAAAAAATTAAAAACCGCTCGAAGATTTTTTTAAAAACTTCACAGGATTACATAAATGTCAATACGCGTCGATTGACCCCTTTCTCAAGGAAATCGTACGTTGGGTTAGCGAGATATAACGCATGACAGAAATGACCTTCAAACGGGCAAAACAGCAAACCCCCGCGACCGAAGTCTCCCAAAAACTAATCAGCTCTTAAAATTGCAAAGATGCTTCGATTGACACCTCAACAAAGTCGAAACGACTTTGTTTACGTGAGTTATGCTCGCAGAAAAAAGTGTCCACGAACGTACGTACCTACACACACACACACACACACACACACACAAGTACATCTCCCTTTCTAAAAACACTTTATATATACTCTATAGACCTCAAACGTAATGAAATGTTGAAAATTTCGATTTTCGCGACGATTACAAGAACTTCCCATATACTGGGAAGTTAAAAAATTTAGAAGGGATGCGAAAAATTAGAAAGATTAGCGATTATTAATGTGTAAGAAAATTAAAAATTAAAAATCGAGTGTGAGCTGACACTCGGTAGAAGTGTAGCTTTGCCTTCTGATTAATCTGTAAGAGAGTGAGGTGAATACACTATTGAGGTGATAAACAGAGAGAGAGAGAGAGATTAATTGACAGTTTTTTTTATTGGTTGAAGTAGGAAAGCATGAAAGAGATGAGAATGATAAATAGAATCACTTAAAGTAACATTCTAGTAAAGATAGAAATTGTTAGATTCAATATAAAAAATAATGTACTATAGATTTCAACGTTTTCTTTCTCTCTCTTTTTCTCTATCTTTCTCTCTTCTACACCACTCACAACACTGGAAATTCAGTTTAAGCACATCGTTGTCCAGCCGACCGCATCGGTAAGTTAAATGTTTCATGTTTTGCCTTCGACGTGCAGGCAAACGCTGCGCTCGGGCGAGGTATCGCGGCAGAACATAATGACGGCCACTTGGTCCGGACTACGGCAGCCACGAATGATGGCGGACATATTCGTGGTGGCACAACAAAAGTGACTCCGCGACTCTCCATTGTGGCTTTCTGGCCGCTAGCAAGACGAGAAAGCGTTCTCGGCCAAGTGTCACTGGCACAGTATAGGTAGACCCAGTATGCAATCGAAGCCCAAAACCTCGTATTTTCCTTCCAAAAAGTGGCGCCATGTGCTGGACATGTGCTTGCAAAAATTGACGAATGCCTAGCACTGGCAGATTTGCAGAGGATAATGCTTTTTCTCTCAATCAATTTGTCAAAAGCAAATGAAATTTGTGTCAGCAAAGACGTTTCACCATTGTAATTCAATGAACCGAAGTTTGTAAAGGCGTTTTTCACGCCTAGCATGAAACGTGCATGGCAGTGCCCCGACCAGTAGATAGCTGCCATTTTGTCATAAATGGCTGCAAATGTGTGATAAATAGCAGCCAACATATGATAAATGTAAACAAACATATGCTAAATGTAAACAGAACCGTGGGCCGTACTTGATAGTGTGCCTATATATGAAACATTACCTACTGGGTGTACTTATACTGTGGTCACACGAGACGTAGTTCGCTTGGCAGCCAGACAGCGCGAAGCCCCTGATGGCAGTCTTGAGGCCTCGAAGCAGTGGATTGCGCGGAGCCCAGTCCCGAGCGCGATGCCCGCGTTCTATGGTTTCACCAGCAGCAGCAGTCTTTCGTGGGGCTGGGCCCAGCCAGTCTCTCCCGCCTCCCTTTTCTAACCATAGGATGTATTTCGTAATAATTAGCGCGTCACTAACTCAAAGCTTGCTGCACACATTTTATCCCATTCTCTCACGGCTTAATCTCTTTTAGTACATTTATAGTTGTTTCTTTTTCGTTAAACTTTTTTGTTTCATAACATTCAATGCACACCGCCCCAAAAAAAAGGTCCACTTCAAAAATTAAAAAATATATTAGGGAAACGTACCATAGAAATTGTAAGTTCAAAACTGATGTAAAATCAAGACTCAAAAGCAGAGAAAGTGATTGAATACGTTTTCGTTACAATCAGAACGCAGATATTATAAAAATTAAGATAATGATCCATATCAGAATTTGTAACTTAAATTTATAAAATTTAGAAGAGAAACATCTCGATTTATTTGTGGTTGCTCTATAGGTTGGTTTTTCATACATTCGATTGTCATGTTCATACAACAAAAAAATGATCATTAAGAGACTACATCTGTCGTACGTTTGAAAAATATGCATATAATGGTAAAATATTTATCATGTTTTGAAACAAATAAAAAACAGAAAAATTATTAATATGGCAAGTTTTTCAGCTTTATAAGCTTACAAATGTTATTCCATTTGGTGTTTCGAATAAGTTGCCGTCATATAATAACTAAAATTGCGTCTTAAGAAGGCCGTGCTGTCGGTCCAACTCTGTACCACTTGCTCCAGCAAAGTCGACCTTATTTCAACAATAACACGTCGTATGTTGGCTTCCCAGTCATCAAATATGGCTTATTAATCAGCATACACAAGTCATTAGACTTACCCTCGTGAAAAGTATTCCAATGGAATTCAATTACAAGATCTGGGCAGCCGAATCACAAATCCATTTATTGAGATGATTTTTCACCGAAGGTTTGGTGCAATGAAATATGGGTCTCACTGTGTGGTATGTTGCTTCATTTTTAACTTCCCAGGATATGGGAAGTTCTTGTAATCGCCTCGAAAATCAAAATTAAAATTTTCAACATTTCTTTACGTTTTGAGGTCTACAGAGTATATATAAAGTGTTTTTAGAAAAGGAGACGTATGTGTGTGTGTGTACGTACGTACGTCTGTACGTTCGTGGACACTTTTTTCTACGAGCATAACTCACGTAAACAAAGTTGTATCGACTTCGTCGAGGTGTCAATCGAAGCGTCTTTGCGATCTTAAGAGCTGATTAGTTTTTGGAAAACTTCGGTCGGGGGGGGTTTGCTGTTTTGCCCGTTTGAAGGTCATTTCTGTCATGCGTTATATCTCGCGAACCCAACGTGTTCCTTGAACAAGATGTCAATCGACGCGTTTTGACATTTACGTGATTCTTTCAAATTTTCAAAACAATTCTTGAAGCGGTTTTTTAATTTTTAAAAAAAATGTGCAAAAATTGTTTTTTTTTTAAAAACAATCAATTTTTAACATTATGTTCAAATCCAAGTGATCAATGTTTATAAAATTGATATACTCCAAACAATGTTTGTAAAAACAACATCAAAACTTTTTCTCATGATTACGTAAAAAAATAAATTAAAAATAAAAAATCATTAAAAGTCATCATGATTTTCTAGGTCATTTTTATCATTTACTATATCTCACAAACCAGATATAATATTTGCATCATTATGGTGTCAGTAGACGTGTATCAACATTTTTATGAAGTTTTCAACATTTAAAAAATTCGTTTCTGCCATTTTTTTAGTTTAATAGAAGAAAATGCGAAAAATTGTGATTTTTTTCATAAAAAAATATTTTTTTAACTTGATTTGCACTGCACAGTGATACGAGTTTATAAAATTTGTACATTCTTATCAGTTTTTGAAGAGAAAGCAGCAAAATTTTCTTCCGTGATTATGAAAAAAATTAAATAAAAAATAAAAAATCATTCAAAGTTACCATGAAAAGAGGGTTCATACGAATGATATTAGTTTATATCTTTTATTCTAACAAAATTGTTGTAAATTCAATCAAAGTGTTACAATATTCGCATAATTTGAGCAGATTTTTAATAGTTTTTATAGTCTTTTAATTAAAACAACTGCTTCAATTTTGAAAACCAACAAAATTTCAATCAAATTTGCATTTGCGGTATCAACGCTTTGAATGGTAAAATGTTTTGTAGTCAATACTTTGCGAGATCATATGCTTTAAAAAGCTTTCATCGAATAAAAAATTGTAGTTTTTAGTAGATTAATTCTTTAGTAATCTTAAGATTTCAATAACTATCATCATGTGTAATACATTTTACTTTTTACATGCAATGGAACCAATTTTTGACTGCATATACAAAATTTTTCAAGACCAAAAACGCCCCCACCGATTGATCCGCGTGAATATTCAATCTGTCCTCATCGACCAAAAACCATACGTTTTCAATGGACCCTTCCGTAGACGATTTGATTCATATTAACTCATTCCTGTTACTGCTATGAATACTTCTCATTGTTATTACTTAAAGTAGTATTATTTTCAAAATTATTATTGTGTTTAATGTTGTTGATGATTATGTAGATATTACTGGGAAGTTGACCGTGTGGACCTCAAGGGTCGCACCTCGCGGCTTGTTTCATTTGTCTTCCAGACAATTGACGTTCATGTTGGGAATTACGAATTATCTTTTGATAGCAATCGTCTTCCGAATTGAAAAAGAATTATGGAACAATTATGCCACCGGTATGCAAACCACACTATACAGTGACTTATTTGGGGTAAAATAGTGCTTGCGTGGTCTTTTAAGAACCATACAACCACCAAAACGGTAATTTGGCTTACAACCAAACCCATTAAGCCAGAAATGAGCCTCATCGCTAAAAATGATTTGACGCTAAAAATGCGGTTCAATTTCCGAGCCCATTCACCGAATGTATGATGCAAGCGATGGTCAAATTGCTTCGATTGCGACTATTGTTGGATCTTATAAGTCTTTCCTCAAAGTCGAAGATCTTCCCTCAAATTATTAATTCTTATGGACAGATAGAGTTCAAGTTGTAGAGAACTGTGTTGAATCGATAAATTTGGATCCTGAACATCGATAACCGCCTCGGTATGCACTGTGCTCGTGTTTGATGAACATTGTATACTAGAGTATATGTAAACATGAACTTCTTCATCGTACTGGGTATGTGATGCTCCAAAAGACAATTATAAACACCATAAATTTGACAAAGTGGCACAAAGAACGCAAATTTCGGAAATAGATTTTTACTAAGTATATTGAGAGTTCGTTTGGGTGTAAGCCGCATAGTAATTTTCCAAGGCAAAACAAACGTAATTTCAAACAAGCCGCGAGGTGCGACCCTTCAAGTCCACACGATCCACTTTCCAGTAATATCTACACGAGTATAGAAAATACTAAACACAAAAATAATTATGAAAATACTACTACTTTAAATAATAACAATTAGAGATGATCATAAAAGTAATTGGAATGAGTTAATATTAATCGTATCATCAACTTGAGCTCCATTGAGTACGTTGGTAAGAATGATGATAGCGTATCCACGCGGAATAATCGGAAGAGGGGGGCGGAAGTGGAAGTCTCCATAGTCTTCTCTACGTTATTTGTTATTTTCATATCGATGCTTGAAAGACAAAAGAGCGCTAGCAAAAATGAATGCAATTTTTGTGATTACACCCACTGAAGATATTTTGTCGCGTGATGGCTATTTTGAATAATTGCGTTCAAAATTGCCATCACTACGGCAAAATCACTAAATTTGTATGTTTTCACGATCTTACATCAATGAAACTAATAATATTTTTTTATTATCAGTTGGTCTTGAAAAACATTGATTAATCGGTTTAATTGCATGTAAAAAAAATGTATTACAAATAATGATGAATGGAGTAAATGATATCTTCCGAACACTAAATAACGAAAATAATTAAAAAACTACATTTTTTTATTTAATGAAAGCTTTTTAAAGCATACGACCTTGGAAAGTATTAACAACAAAACATTTAACCATCCAAAGCGCTTATTATCACAAATGCGAATTTGATTATATTTTTTGGTTTTAAAATTTAAGCAGCGTTTTTCATTAAAATCAAAACACGGTACTGTTAAAACTATTAATCATCTGCTCAAATTATGCAAATATTAATACATTTTGATTGGTTCAACACAAATGTGATTATAATAAGAGTCATCAGGTTATATCATTCGTATGAACACTTTTTACATGGTGACTAAATAATTTTTTATTTAATTTTCTTATGTGATCATGGAAGAAGGTTTTGCAGCTTTCTCTTCAAAAACTGATAAGAATGTATAAATTTTATAAACATTTATCACTGTGTTGTGCAAATAAAGAAATTTTTTTTATGAAAAACCAGATGAAAAAACGGCCCCAACATTTTATAGAAACGTAAAGCATCATGAGTATGTCAAGATGCGTCAAATGGCATTCCAGCCATGCAAATACTATATTTGGTTCGCGAGATATAGTGGAAAATTTAAATGATCTTGAAGGTCGTGATGACTTATAATGATTTTTTATTTTTTATTTAATTTTTTTTGTTACCGTAACAAAAAGTTTTGCTGGTTTGTTTACTAAAACTGTTTGAGGTACATAAATTTAATAAACATTGATAGCGTCGTTTTGGAAATCAGGCTAAAAGTTCATTGATCATGAAAAAAACCTTAATTTTTTGAACTTTTTTTAATAAATTAAAAAAACGGCTTTAACATGTTTTCCAAAAATTTGAATTTGTCACAGAAATTTTTGTACGCATCGATTGGCACCTTAACGATGCAAATGCTATGTTTGTTTCGTCAGATATAGCGGATGACAAAAATGACCTTCAAAGGGTCAAAGCAGCATAAATATTAAAAATATTGGACAGAAAATTAATTATGAAAATAAAACCACTTCAAATAATAATAACGTACTTCTTATAACAGTAATTGGAATGACTGAATATTAATCGGTTCATCTACGAGAGCATCCATTGGTTACGTAATGATTTTGGAGGATGTGATGTTGACTGAATATTAGCTTCGACTAATCGGGGGAGGGACAGGTTACAAAGCCTTTTCTACGTTATGTGCGTACATACACAAACATATATTTACACATCTATTTGTCTAAAAACTATTGAAATCTACTCTTTAGACCTCAAAACGTAAAGAAAAGTTGAAAATTTCGATTTCGACTTTCGAGGCGATCGCAAGAACTTCCCATATACTGAGAAGTTAAATATGTAGTCTAAGTACGACCTTGAGGCCCACGCGTCTAACTTCCCAGTGTTTTTATTATTAAATACTAATATTAATAATTGTTATTCTGAATTATTATTATTACTTCTATTATTTTTATTAAATTTTTATACAACTATAAAAGCTTTGGTTGACCTGGTCATCCGCTTTCAAAACTTTGGCAACTTCGTCTTCCTCCTCGTTGTCCACCTCCTTGTCATTATCCTTGTCCTCGTCCTCCATATTGGGTCCGGAATCCAAAACCACTATTGAGGGTTTTTAATTATTATTAATAATAATCATTCTTTATTAAGAATGTTTGATTCTTACTGAATAATTATAATTGAGTTTATGTTTACAATATCAAATAACAACTTACAATATTTGATTGTTATTAACAATATTGAATTATTTATAACAATATCCAATTCTTATCTGCATTAGCGTCACACATACCAAACCTGAAAATATAAGTTTGCAATTCTATAAATTAAGCTCAATTTGTCTTTAGACAACATCTTGAAAAACATTGATTAAAATTTTGCCGAAATACACAATAATAATTATAATTTTATGAAGATGTTTGGGGTATGCACGAATTTATAATGCGTTTTAGCAGTTTGAAAATTAAGCAATTTTTTGTCTTTTTTCCAGATTTTTCATCCTAAATGCAAATCGGCTAAACCAATTTTGCTGAAAACTTATCCAGTTTTAAGTTATGCAATTATGGGTCGAATGAACTTAATTTCACGACAATATGATCTTTCGTTTTCGAGATAATTGAGACGAAAAATAATTCCGAAAGCACATACGTACATACGCGCATACGCATTTTTGTCATTCACTATATCTCACGAATCAAATAAAATATTTACAGCATTGAGGTTTTAATCGACGCGTATTAATATTTGCGTGAAGGTATAGATTTTGAAAAAAAATCGTTTGGGCCGTTTTTTATTTAATACAAAAATGCGAAAAATAAGGATTTTTTTCATAAAAAAAAAATTTTGAACCTGATTTGCACAACACAGTAAAAAATATTGATAAAATTTACTAATTCTTATCAGTTTTGGTAGAGAAATCAGCCAAACTTTTTCCATGATTAAAAAGAAAAGAAAATAACAAATAAAAAATCATTTAAAGTCACCATGTAAAAAGGGTTCATACGAATGTTATTACTTTATATCTCTTATTCTAAAGACACTGTTGTAAAATCAATCAACGTTTATTGATATTTGCATAATTTGAGCAGATTTTAAATAGTTTTTACAGTACCGTGTTTTGATTTTAATAAAAAAAACATGCTTACATTTTAAAACCAAAAAAAATATAATCAAAGTTGCATTTTTGGTGATCAGCGCATTTGATAGTTAAATGTTTTGTAGTTAATACTTTCCAAGATCGTATGCTTTAAAAAGCTTTTATTAAATAAAAATATTGCAGCTTCTAGTAGTGTTGTTTTTCAGTGTTCGTAGGATTCCAATTGCTTCCTCCTCCATTTGTTATATTTTGTTTACATGCAATTAAACCGATTATTGTCAGCATATTCAACGTTTTTGAAGAAAAGCTGAAAATAAGGAATAAATATTAGTCTCATTACTGAAAAATTCAAATTCAGTGACTATGCTTCAGTCATGGAGACTTTGAACGTTGCTATTCAAAATGGCCATTACGCGACAAAAGCTTTTCAGTGGGCGTAATAACAATAACAATAGCTAATGCCATATACTGGGAAGTTCATAAAAGGCGCTTACTTCACAAAAGTGACTTCATGTTTACAGCAGTCGGACCACGAATGATTTGTAAGGTTCTAAAACAACGTAATTCAAAAAAATATGACCTAAGGATCAATGAAAGATACATTGATCGTTTCATGAATCTTAAAAAAAAACGAACGTTGTTGTCGATGGGAAAGGTTTGATCGATATTGATTTCAAGAAGATGAAAATAACCATCAAACAAACCTTGAATTCAATCCGGGTGTTAATAGAAACCACATAGATAGCAAAGTAACTTTTTAAATCCGCAGAAAGTATCGAATTTTAGGAAAAATTTTATATGTAATCTTTGCAAAAAAATTCGTTTAAAGTCTAATCTTTTCAATCAGATTTGCATTTGTGAAAATCTATTCTGTTGAATATTAGGTGTTTGAAAGAGTTCCATTCAAACTTAATAATAATTTTTTTAATTGTGAAGAAACTCATATCAAAATGATGTAGGATACGTATTTATAATAAACAAGGAGATGATACGACTTAAATTATTCAACATACTATTATAATCTCACATACGACTAAAATGAATACCACCTCTACACTATTTATTAAGAGTTTTAATATTTTGATATTCTTCAATCTTAATTTTTGAAATTTTTGTAAATATAAATTGAAAGAATATGAAAAAAAAATTTACAATTTTTAGACTCACGTGAATCTTTGACCTCCGAGGACTTCTTTCAGTGGTACAAACATAAGGTAGTCGCAGGGTGATAAATCAGGACTGTAAAGAGGGGGAGGGGTGTTCCAGTACCTTCCACCCTATTACCCATATTGTATCAAGCGTGAGACGCACGTTATTCTGGAGAAAAATCGCACTTCGTGCTGGAATGCTCCTCCGTTTCGAGCGATAAGCGGGTTTCACCTGTGTTTTCAGAAGGTTCGAGTAGTATGCAGAATTTATGGAACGTTGGGTGCGCAGGAAATCGACGTACAGTACACCCCGCCGGTCCCAGAACACAGTACACATAACCTTACCCGCGGACATGGTTGTCTTCGCTTTGACTGGCGCCCCTTGCTCTTTCTTTGTCCACTCTTTAGATGACACCACGCTTTCGGGAGTGTAATGATGTACCCATGTCTCGTCTGTAATGAAAATTCCCGTTAAAAAACCATCCCTCTTCGTCTCGTATCGCGTCAGCAAGTGGCGACAAACTTCCAACTGAGTGAATTTTTCCTCGAAGTTCAACAGTTTAGGAACCCATCGCGCCGTTATTTTGCGATAATTAAGGTGTTCGTGGATGATAGACTCTACACTACCAATACTAATGCCAAGTTCAGCCAAAATGTCATGAACATTCATACTACGGTCCTATAAAATGAGTTGTTCTACGCGGCGAATGTTGTCTGGTGTGATGCTGGTTCGCGGCCATCTTTGAATGCTTTGGCCCATTTAAACATAGCAGCCCTATTCAAGCACTCACTACCGAACTGATTTCATAAACGCAGAAAATTTTCCGTGTTTTTAACGCCTTCGCACACTAAAAAACTAATGACAATACGTCGCGCAACGGCGGTCGGCACTTGACTTTCACTCATAGTCGTAGCACGCGCGTGAAACATGTGTTACCGACGGAAACTATGCCAAGCTCTCGGTTAGGGGCACATATATGACATACTTAAGCCACGATTTTCAAAACATACATGCGCGCCACCTATAGCGTTTGTCTCGATAATATTTGAAAAGCCCTCGTATTTGCCAACAAAAAACAACATAAACATTTTTCCGTAAGTTCTAGGCTTCTATTGTTGATTATTGTGTGGTTCAAAACTTTGCAAGATTTAAAAATTATACATTCAAAAACTTTTGCGTTATCTTATCTGAAGTATAAACTCAAAAGCTATTGCAAAACTAGTGCTAATTTTTTTTCGTGTTGTCAAGCCTTGCGGAAGTAAGTAGCATTCCCAGGCTTCTACGTCGATAGGACTACAAATGTCACTCTAACATGGTTGTTAAGTATGAAATTTAAAACATGTTTCACAATTTTTCAAACGTTTTTTGTACAAACTGCAAAAAAATTACAAAGTTCTTTATGGAAATGGATTCTGATAATAAATCTGTATATTTTATAGAAACTTTAAAAAGCATTGATGCCATATCATTTATGTTTTATATAAGTAAAAATAATAGTGAAAAAATGTTCAATGGCACTTTTCCACTTTATAAAATGAATTAAACAATATTTTATTATTATTTTTTTTTTTGATTTTGAGATAGAACTCGAAGACCAGTTATTTAAGTATGGTAGTGAAACTTGTGTCGTGTATCTCAACAAACATCTAACTAGAAACTCACATTTGAATCAAAAAATGATGTACTTATTTTCAAAACATAACTTATAATTCAACAAAAAACCGTCCTTTACTCATTAAAGTGATATATTTATGACCAAATAAATACATCACTTAATGAATCGACAAATTTTGTCACCACGTAAACTTTCCACGTGACACCCTAATACAGTCATTATGTAACGTTTGTAATTGATACACTCATAAATAACATAGGACACCTTCAGTAACTCGACGCCATTTCTTGCAGCGATCAATGCTGGCATTGATGTAGATATTTTTTTTATATGGTTACTTGAGTCATGTGAGAAATCTACGAGTAGTGCTTAGTTATTGCAGAAATTAGTGCATGAACTTTTTTTTGGAGAGGAAAGCATTTTTTGATATTGTGTGGTATTTATTAGGTCATAAGTGTTCAATCACCCACGTGTGCTAGCATGAAAAATTTGTATAAAAAATAAATACGTATTTGGAGACAATACAGTCTTATTAGATCTATTGAAGGTGTTTCATTTAGTGCTCATCGATCTTAATACTCCTTCTTGGAATATACCTTCCAAGCAGCACTTCATTTGATGCATATTATCGGTACTTTAAGTCTTTGACGAATGGTATCGAAATTATGCCACTCATTTTTCCCTTGATTGTCGTCGTTATTTGTAATTTTGTCTTTCTTCACATCATAGGGTCCTATATACTCGTATGTTATAATTCACCCAAACATGGAGAGAGCGAAACCTTTGATGTGGAAAACCCACGTTACGGCAAAGGACCAACAGCAATACATGGTGATTGAACGTTATAACAAGGCGATCCTGTATTCCGGGAAGCAGTATATAGAATACGTCTCAAAGCTAATCGACGACAACTCCGCTGAAATCAACTCGCATGAAAAGCAGCCCAAAACCACAATTAATTATCATTGATATTAATCAATGATATCCATGTAGTGCTTGCACAAAAAAGGAAAAACAAAAATTAACTAGAATCGAAAAACCTAAAGAGGAGTTTAAGTCAACAACAAGAGATTAATAGCGGTTCTAAGAAGACAAATCATAAAATCAGATCAGCATCCGAGCTGGGAAACAGCAACTAAAATATATAACTGAGTTTCAGACCTGGACAAGAAAGACACAACAATCCACGAGGTACAACCCTTGAAGTCCACACGGTCAACTTCCCAGTAATATTCACATAAATATTAAAAATATTAAACGCACAGATATTTATGCAAATAATACTACTTTAAATGATAATAATGAGAGGTACTCATAACAATAATTGGAATAATTAAATATCAATCATATCATCTACTGTAGCATCCATTGATTACGTAAAGTTTCTGGTGAATGGGATGGGTGGATTGGTTTAATTGGCTATTCATGCGGATCAATCACAGGGGTCAGGCTACATCGCCTTTTTAACGTTATTTGTTATATTTACATCGATGCTTCAAGGACAAAAGAGCGCTAGTAAAAATGAATGCATTTTTGTTATTAAGCCCACTGAAGAGATTTTCTCACGAGGTGACCATTTGAAATAATTTTGTTTAAAATTGCCATGACTTCGTTGAATTTGGATTTTTTTACAATTTTACATCAATGAGACTCATATTATTTCTTATTTTCAGTTGATCTTGGAAAACATTGAGTATGAAGTCAATAATAAATTTAATTGCATGTAAAAAATAAATTGTTTTACATATAATGATAGAGAAAGTAATTGAAATTTTACAAACACTAAAAACGAAAACTAATAAAAACTCCAATTTTTTATTTGACGAAAGCTTTTTAAAGCATATGATCTTGCAAAGTATTGACTAAAAAACTTTTTACCATTCAAAGCGTTGATTGCCACAAATGCAAATTTAATTGAAATTATGTTGGTTTTCAAAATTTAAGCAGTTGTTTTATTAATATTAGAACACATTGAAAACTTTTCAAAATCTGCTCAAATTGTACAAATATTATAAAACTTTGATTGACTATACAATAAAGTCTTCAGAATAAAATATACAAGGTAATATCTCTCGTTTGAATCGTTTTTACATGTTAACTTCGAATGATTTTTTATTTTTAATTTAGTTTTTTCAGCATCATGCAAAAAAATTTGACCAGTTTCTCTTCAAAAACTGATAGAAATGCAGAAGTAATAAAACATTTATTACTGAACTGTGCGAATCAGGTTAAAAAGTAATTTTTTATGAAAAAACTCTTATTTTTCACATTTTCTTCTATTAAATTAAAAAAACGGCTAAAAGGATTTTTTTAAAAGTTAAAAACATTATAAAAATGTTAATACACGTCGGATGACATTTTAATGATGCAAATATCATAATTGGTTCGTGAGATATAGTGAATGATAAAAATGACCTTGAAAATCATGATGACTTATAATGATTTTCGATTTTTAATTTAATTTTTACGTTATCATGGGGAAAAGTTTTTCTGAGGTTTTCATAATTTTTTTTTGTAGTAGGGTAATTCCGGGAGAGATGGCCTTACGGGAGGGATGGCCAATGAAGAAAGCTCAACTATTATAAAACAAATAGAATTTTTTTCGATTCAATATGATTGCTTTCGAAACGAGCTACAAGTGTCAGTCGACTTCTGGTTGAAAAAAGTGTGCGTATGTGGGTAATTTGAGTGTGTTTTTTTAAACAAGTTCGATTTAAGTTAATGGTTTGATATATTAAGTGGTTACAAAAAGTGTTTGAAATTTTTGTCCGTTTTCGTGCTCTGTTTGTGAAGTTAAGATTTCTCCCGTGTTCGAACCTCAAAAATTACATATGATAATGACCTCATAAATAAACCTGGCCATATTTACAACATGGACGAATCCGGATTGCAACTGAATAACCGAACAGGTCATGTCTTGGCCTCTACAGAAAAAGGAGAAACGATCACAATAATTGGTTGTTGTAATGCTACAGTTTATTTTATGCCGTCTGCGTGTATTATGAAAGGGATAAGAAAAAAACCTTAATTCGAAAATGAAATGCCTCCAGGTTCAGTGGTTTATATGTCACAAAAATCCGCCGTCACAAAAATCCACCTCTGACATATTTCTTGAATGGATGACATCGCCTTTCTTACCTCGAAAACCAGAGGACAAAGTGCTTCTTCTGCACGACGGTCATTCTACGCAGTGCAATTCAGTTAAAATGCTGGAGTTTGCTAACGATAATGACATCATTTTACTGTCGATGCCATCACACACATCCCATTTTCTTCAGCCGCTGGATGTTGCGGTTTTTAAGTTTCTTACTTTTATGAATCGTGCAGGTTATGGATGTAACAGCATCCTGGACGCCATCTAACAAGGCAGCAGTTTGGCTTCTTATTAAACCAAGTCTGGAGGAAACCAGCGACAAGTGGAAATGAAACTTCAGAATTTAGGGCAGCGGGAGTTTTCCCACTAAATCCAGGTGTGATTGCGGAGTTTGTCTTTAATAAAACCATGGAACCACCTATCAGCGGCCTTTACACTTACACGCTTTCCCACGCGCTTGGAGCGTGAAGCAAAGTGCGCGAGTAAAACTGTCCGAGTATTCGTGTGGAAAGGATTTGATAGCCAAAAAGTGAGAACGCGCTTCCCCACACGGAAGCGTTGGCACTTTATGGCGCGATGGAAAGAACGCAATTGTAAAGGCGAGAATGAGTCCTTCGTCTTATGATGTGTTACTTCAAAAAGTAGGACCAAGAATAAGGAAACAAGATACCCACCTGAGGAAAAGTATCAACGCTGATGAATGTTTAACAGCGACTCTCAGATTTTTGCCCACTGGACGATCTTACGAGGATTTGAAATTCTCGTCAGGGTTACCTGCTTCTTCTTTAAGTCAAATCATACCAGAAACATGCCAAGCTATCTACGAAGTTCTCAAGGAAGACTGCATGAAGGTAGTTGTTGAAACTCTTTAATTCATATAAATAAAACTTAGTAATATTGTAAAAACCACGACAATTCAGTATTGTGGCAAAAATATATGTGGAAAATTAAGAAGATAAAGTAAAAATGTACTCATAAATTCTAATCAAAAAGCATGTTCCATTGGATGGGAAA
Organism: Oxycera nigricornis; assembly: GCA_963942545.1. Classification (NCBI taxonomy): domain Eukaryota; kingdom Metazoa; phylum Arthropoda; class Insecta; order Diptera; family Stratiomyidae; genus Oxycera; species Oxycera nigricornis. Next base: position 74,091,972 of record OZ012660.1, read on the forward strand.
CATATACGAATTATTCCACCACGGCATTCAGGAGCTCATAATTTCAACTACAAGCATTTTTATAGTATCATTTTATTAGCGTTGGTGGGCCCTAACTAAAATTTCTGTATATTGACTTTCGTAAAAATGGAAGACACTCGGATGGAGGCAAGCTAGAATACACGGAGTTCTTCCGAAAGTTACAGTCGCAACAACTGCAGTTACCAGATAACAGTGACACAGTCAACAACTTCAATTTTGTTTTTCTTGGAGATAAAGCTTTCGGAATATCTGAAAATTTTCTTCGTCCATATGCTAAACGAGAGCTAAGTTATAATTGAAGAATTTTCAACTACTGGTTATCACGGGCTCAAAATGAAGTGAAAAATGCATTTGCAATAATCACGTCTCGATTTAGAGTTTTAAATACGGCTATAAACATGAAGCCCGAAAATGTTTTCTGTGTCGTACTGGCAATTTGTGCCTCACATAACTATTTACGTGTGTCCACAGACTCATACATTACCCGTGATGCTCTTGAAAGAGAACACGTGAATACAGGTACTGTCCAAAGAGGAGACTGGCATGGCAACTCAGTAGAGCTGGTCAATTTAGCTGCAACCACTAACAGACGAGTTACATTAGAAGCAAAACAAAATCGAGAAAACTATATGAATAATTTTATTTCTGATGGGAGAGTAGATTGGCCGGATGCTTTGTTACATCAAGGAAGACCTTTAATTTAAGGTTATTTGACGTGTAAGAAATATTTTAATGTTTGAAATATGTTTTTTCTTATCAAATAAATGATACGCACTTCGTGTATTGGTTTTTCTTTGAATGTGTCCCCTTCTTCTTTTTCATCTTTGTCCCCTTCCCCACTAAGATCCAAGGAATCTAAGTTGGAAATGTTGGCTGCTGGCACTTCTTGGTCTTTTGTGTAGAGCAGGAGGTCTAAGTACCATAGCGATGGCGTGTATATCTCGTCTGTTCCACAACCACTTCGTTCGCTGTCTTGCACTTTTTCAACTCTTTTCTGAAGGAGCCACGAAGACTTTGAATTTTTTTCGCCACGAAATCCCTGTTTGCTTCCGGGAATCCACGGGTTTTGCAAAAATCAATTTTAGATTTAAATGCGGTGTTCCGAAAATTTTTGTTTTGGTAGTTCTCACTTTTATTCTTCCACAAACAGGGAAAAGACTTATATAAGTTAATAAAGTATGCAATAAACTCTTTTGACCAGAGACAAACATCCATTTTAAAACGAAATAAAATTCGAAGTAAAAACTTGAAACAGTTGCTAGAATAATAAACGACTGTCAGCAGAAAGCGTGTGGGAAAGCGCACATCGACTTTCGAGTTATAAAACACTATATTCACGGTGTGGCGTGCATGTCGGCGCGTACGCAATCGCGCACTCTAACCGCAGCTTTCACACATACGCTCTTTCCAGCATTTTTTCCCGCTGGAAGCTCTTTCCGACAGGAAAGCGCGCAAGTGAAAAGGGGACTATTGACGAAAACATTGGACATGCAGCGCAGGCTCACTCAGTTTTAGATTCAGGCCCAAGTACGTCCACTCAAACGGTGTTCCAACCATCACCGTACAAAGTATTGAACTAAGTATCTCCACTGTTTGAAGTCCGCAAATGAGCCAAACAAGTAAGCACTCTTTTGACATCTCCAGAGCATATTGAAAAACAAAAAATTAAAGAAAAAAAGGAAGAAAAGTCAAATGGAACAAAAGTTATGAAAAAAAGATATAAAGACTGAAAAACGTAAGCAAAATAAGACTGTACAGAAGCGTAAGCCAATTCGTAGGCAGGGCTGGCAAATTGGAGGTTTTCACCCACATTTTGGGGTATTGTACATACCTTTGGGAGAAATTGGGGATCAGTTAATTATATTTTTATTTTGGGGGTTAAATGGGGTTTTTATCGAATTAATCAATTGTTTGCAAAATGCAATTTATGAAATCTGATTCACTTATTGCACACTAAAAATAATTTTTATTGCACACTAAAAATAATTTTTATTGCACACTAAAAATAATTTTTATTGCACACTAAAAATAATTTTTATTTTATATATTTTATTTTATTCAAAGACTTCAAGTATTGGCATATCCAGCAAATTATCATTGATACCATGGCTGAAATAAAACTCCACACTAGCAAGTAGCTTTCACCAAATTTAATTTATTTATATTTTTACTTACTTTCAGTGTCATTTATGCTATTATAACCTTTTATTTTGGTCAATACTGTTTTGGGAGCTCGACCAACTATTTCAGCGATTTTATGCACAATCTTACCGATTTTAGATTGCCAAATTATGGATTTTTTAATTCAATTGAAGTTTGGGTTCTTCTTGGTGTCATATTGCTGCCGTAATGTTTTAAACATATGTAGATTTGGCTCAACAAATGATGAAGAAACACTTTCTGATGATTTCCCACACCCTTCAAATTATAAAAGAGAAGTCCGCTCTAGTTCGTTCAGCTAACGTAAATCATGTTAGTGCGTGTTCCATTTATCTTTAAATTTTAAATAAATTTTTATATATTTATTTGTTTCAACCTATCTACAATTCAAGAATATCATTTAATTTTATATATTTCAATAAATTACACATGAAACTCCAAAAATATATGAAAAGTTTTTTTTTCAATTTCAATATGCTGCTACTTATGTTAATTTTGAGTGTCGAAAGTATATTTGTTCTATTTTGACTTTAACTCACTACAGATGAAAATTAACTTGTTACATATAGTTCTTTGACAACATATTTTGCTAATTATCAATGTTTTTTGTATGATTGCTCTCAAATTATTTGGGGTTTTCTTAAAAGAATTTCGTCCGATTTGGAGTTTTTTTGGGGGCGAAGAGAGAAAAACCTGGTAACCCTGTTCGTAGGTTGTCTGATAGCAGTTGTGAGGAGAATAATTGCAGAGGTTGTGGTGAGAATGAATACATGAAGCAATCAATCGAAGACTAGATACAATGCAATATTTACATGTTCTGGGTGCATGAAAATTGCGCCGAATTTGAGAACATGTGTTCAGAATGTGGCAACAAGAAAGAAAAGGAGTTAAAGGATCTTAAGGGTAAATCTATTGACAAAAAAAGTTCTAGCCATCTCTCCCCAATCACCATGGCCATTACCCCCAAATACTTCGGAAGAGATGGCCTGTCGTAGTTTTTTTAAGACTTAAAATTACATTTTTTACTTTCGTTAAAGTCATTTATCGTTAATGATTGATAAGAAAAGAGAATAAAGGTTTAGTTTTCGATGTAGTTTGATGTTTTATTCACCATGATTCCTATGCGAAAGATCCTTAAAGTAAATAGGGCCATCTCCCCCGGAATTACCCTATACAAATTTTATAAATATTCATTACTGTGTCTCAAAAATCAGGTTCAAAATTTATTGTTTATGGGAAAAAACCTAATATTTTGCACTTTTTTAATGAAATAAAAAGGGCTACATCGGTTTTTTTAAAAGTTTGATAGAATCATACAAATGTCAATACCCGTCGATTAACCAGTTAAACATGCAAATCCTATCTTTGGTTCGCGAGATATAACGCATGACAGAAATTACCTTCCTTCGGTCTGATTTTAGAAATTTTAAACATGCGTATATAAAAATGAATTGTACGACTAAAATGGTAGCTATTTTGTTCGCTTTTGTTTCAATGGGTATACAACGATAAATTTAGTGAGTTCACATTGTATTGTGAGTACCTATATAATGGTAACCATTTATGATTCCAAATTGGTCCCACAGTGTCAATCGAGAAAATTTCCAAGCTTGAGCTTGGTGTTTCGGTTCTGGCTAATTTTTGTTTAATGTATTTTGTTTGTATATTCTTTTGGCATAAGAGACAATTTGATACAAATGATTTTCCTAATTTTGACATATTTTTCCACACATATCTTTCTTTTAGCTTTAATATAATTTTTCTAACTCCAAATAGTCCTCGAATATGTTGTGAAATTCTTCGATAAGCTTCTGTTGTGTCGCGCAATCGTTTATTTTTATGGGCGGTTTATATATAATCATTTTTCATTGAGAACGCTTAAATGTTTCAATATTTTTTTGTGCATTGCTCACATTATTTAGGCCTTTAATATGTTTTCGAAGTTTGCTTTGTGAAGATTGTTGAATTTACTTGTAAATTTTTCGTTTGCTATGAGCTTGAAAATTTCTTTATTTTCGTTTAGTGCTAACTCTCATATACCGAATTTTCACATTTGTATCAGTTTTTCCATCAGACAATCTGGACTGTGAGGCTTATCACTGTGCCTTACGATTACCTCGTGTTCGTTTATATCAAATCGCATATTCGATGATAGTTTTCTCGATCGATAACCTTGGTTACACGGACTATCACTATAGTTTGCGGTTTTGATATAATCTTTAATTTGATCATTGCGTTCTAGTATAATGTTAAGCTTCTTAATATTCCTTCTGTCCGTGAGGGACGTATATTCCAAAGTATGAAGTTCATGACGTATGTATTTTTTGGACATATTTCGTGTAATTGATTTTGGAGTTGTATTGTCTATCGACGTGGGACTCATTTCTTTCAATATGTTAGAATCAATTTTGATTCTCGATGAGGCATCCACGTGAGTATTACTTTTTCTTTGTTTGCATACGATCTGGGTTTTTGTGGATAAAGAGTGACACTAATGGCTTGTGGTCAGTTACGACTATTAATATTAGACCAAATATGTAGGGTTTGAAATAAAAGTTCCTTTTCAATAGCGAGTTTGTTGATATAATGTTTGTTAAGCAATTTACTCGTGTTTGAAATTGATAGATCAAAACCTGTCTCACCTTGTGTAGTTTAAATGAATGTTTCATTAAAATCTGGATATTGTAAAATGGGTGGTTTCTGTTTTAGAGTTTCAAATGCTGTGTTAAATTCTTCTGACTAGATGAAAGGTTGGTTCTTTTGTAAAAAGTTGTTCAAACATTTTGCAATTTGCGCGAAGTTATGAATGAATCGACGATAGTAGTTGCAGAATGCAATAAATCGTCTTACTTCATCTGCATTTCGTGATATGATAATTAATAATGGTATGGAATTTCCATGGATCTATTTTCATTCCATCTTTGGTTATCAGATGTTCTAGATATACTACTTCTGGTCCTAGAAAACAAATATTATTTGGATTTAATTTAAGGTTGTATTGATGTTATCGCTTGAATAACTTGATTAAATTCTCATTATGATCTCGTAGGCTACAGCCAAACACTATTATGTGATCGACATAAAGAAATGCGTTGCCATCTAAACCACAAAGTGCTATTGTTAGCATGCGTTGAAAAGTATTGGATGAAGTTTTTCAACCAAAGGGTAGTCTTTTAAATTGAAAATGTCGATTTGAAGTTGAAAATGCTATCAGAGGTCTTGATTTTTTGTTAAGGTTTATCTGATGCAAGAAACTAGTCATATCTAGTGTTGAAAACTATTTAGCTCTACTTTATTTGTCTAATACGTCTCCAATGCAAGTTAGAGGGAATTTGTCATTAATAATTTTTGTATTTAACTTTCTATAATCAACTAACAGTCGACATTTTTTTGTATCATTTGATCATTTGATCATTTTTTGGTAACTTGTAATAAAGGTGAATTGTACGGGCTAATTGAGTGTTCTATGATATCATGATTTAGTAGGTTTTGAACTTGTTTATTAATTTGTTCCTGTTGAGTTTGTGGAAATCTATAGTTTTTAATGAATATTGGTTTGGAGTATGTGACAAAAAGATTTTGTGTGTAAAAATTGTTTGTCGAAAATGGTTCATCTTCTATGTGAAATATTTCTTGACAATCTCTGAATATTTCAATCAGTAAATTTTTCGCTTCTTCGTGTTTTATTTCTGAATTGAGGAGTTTCAAAATATTTTTAAATTTAGTTTAAAATTTAATGGATCTATGATTTCGGATCTTGGTGGTAATTTTATTTGATGAATATTTAATGGTTTTTTTCTGTAGTGATAATGTTAATTCATCATTGTTGATGATAATCGATATTATTAATGATCCACAAGAAATTTTGCCCAAATATTTATTTGGAAAGTCACTTCAAAGTATGCCATCTGTAGTTATAGAAAAGTCGGGATCTACAATATGAAGTTTATGTCTCAGTTAGTAATTCTGTATTGCACAATTTATATTTAATTTCTAACAGTTTCCATGTATTATTCTCGTTGATTTCTAATGGTATTATTTTTTTGCATGTAGATATTTCTCCTCCAGTGTCGAAAATTTAAACACGTTGTTTGTGTATCTTCATTTAAATGTGATATAATTCGTTAGGTTTTCGGTAATATTGTACATCTTAACTTTTATGTTTAATCTGAAATTAAACGCTTTAAGGTTTATAGAGTGCGTCTAGGTGAACGTACGTACGCCGAAGTGGGGGAGGCGTCTTCCTCTACCAAAGCTTGATAAAAACAAGCCGCGAGGTGCGACCCTTGAGGTCCACACGGTCAACTTCCCAGTAATATCTACATAAACATCAACAACATTACAACAAAGAGAGGTAATAGTAACAGGAATGATTTAATATGAATCATATCGTCTACGGGAGGGTCCATTGATTATGTAAGGTTTTTGGTCGATGAGGACAGATTGAATATTCACGCGGATCAATCGGTGGGGGCCTTTTTGGTGTTGAAAAATTTTGTTGGTTTTCAAAATTTAAGCAATTTTTTTTATTTAAAAGACTATAAAAACTATTACAAATCTGCTCAAATTATGCAAATATCTTAAAACTTTGATTGAATTTAAAACAATTTTTCTAGAATAAAAGATATAAAAAAATAGCACTCGTATGAACCCTCTTTACATTGTAACTTTGAATGATTTTTTTTATTTTTAATTTAGTTTTTTCATAATCATGGAATGAAATTTCGCCAGTTTCTCTCCAAAAACTGAAAAAAATGTATAAATTTTATAACCTGGATCACTGTGCTGTGCAAATCAAGTTAAAAAATATTTTCTATGAAAAAAAACATAATTTTTCCCATTTTCTTCTATTAAATTAAAAAACGGCTAAAACGACTTTTATAATATTAAATCCTTCACAAAGATGTTAATACACGTCAACTGACACCTTATTGATGCAAATATTATATATGGTTCGTGGATATAGTGAATGATAAAAATGACCTTGAAAATTATGACGACTTTTATTGATTTTTTATTTTTTATTTATGTTTTTACGTAATCATAAGAAAAAGTTTTGATGAGGTTTTTGTGAGCATTGTTCGGAGTACATAAATTTTATAAAAATTGATTACTAAGACTTGACAATAAGGTTAAAAATTTATAGTTTTTCAAAAAAAACCTAATTTTTTGCACCTTTTTTTAAAAAAATTGAAAACCGCTCCAAGAATTTTTTTCAAAATTTGATGAAATTACACAACGTTTATGCGCGTATATTGACACCTTGCTTGAAAAAATCGTATGTTTGGTTCGCGAGATATAGTGCATGACAGAAATGACCTTAAAACGGGCAAAACAGCAAACCCCCAAGACCGAAGTTTTCCAAAAACTAATCAGCTCTTAAAATTGGAAAGACGCTTCGATTGACACCTCAACCAAGTCGATCGGACTTTGGTTACGTGAGTTATGCTCGTAGATAAAACTGTCCACGAACGTACAGACGTACTTACGTACGTACGTACACACACACAAGACACATACGTCTCCCTTTCTAAAAACACTTTATATATACTCTCATAGACCTCAAAACGTAAAGAAATGTTGAAAATTTCAATTTCGATTTTCGAGGCGATTACAAGAACTTCCCATATACTGGGAAGTTAATAATAAAAAAAATTAATTTTAATAATATATATAATAGTAACTATTAATAATAGTAATTTTTAATAAAAGTCATTAATATTAAAAACAAATTATAGATTTTTTAATTCGCAACATTGGGAAGTTAGTCGTGTGGGCCTCAAGGGTCTCACTTAGATCACATTTGGTCGTAATTTATATTGATATTATTTCTCGGGTTGTTATTTTTACTTCTATTCCAAGCATGATGTTGCTGGGGATTATTATTTCTATTATTGTTTTGCATCATATAGTTGTTGTTGTTGTTGTTTTGTCTGTTATTGTTCTGATATTCTCTGTAATCATCATAGTTGTTATATTGAACTCTATAATTGCTATTATTAGTATTGTGTTATACTCTATGATTGTTGTTAGGGTTATTATGGTGTAGGTTATGATTGTTATTGTGGTTACTGTGTCGAATTCTATTGCTATATTTTTTTCCTCTTCTATAATTTTTTTCTTCAGGTCTGATGCAAGATCAGAGGCTTCAGCGAATGACTTTGGTAGTGCAGCGAAAATTGTGAATTTCAGTTGTTCGTTTAGTCTGTTTTTGAATATGTTTAAGGGGTATGTCTCATTCATATTTGTAACGACGGTTCTCTCAGCTTGCGTGGTAGTGTTTCTTAATACTGTTATTTGAAGTTTTTTTTATAAATATTTATGGTCAAGTGTTTTTGCATTGTATTTGATAGGATGTAGTATATTGTTGGGATTGTTAATGACTTTTTGTATCTCTCATATAGTGTTTTTGAAAGCTCAGTAAAAGTTTTGTGTTTGCTTACTGATCCCATTGATATTTTTACAGAAACATTAAATTTGACGTGGTAAGTAAATTCAATTAATTTTCAGGGCTCAGTTGGCTCTCAACCTAAGCTAAGAATATCTACTATTTTCAGAAACGAGTCCAGTTCTTTATAGTTACCTGAAAATATTGCCATTTTGTATGACTCTAGCTGCTAGTTCAAAGGATAACTTGCTTAAAGTATTTTTTTCTTTAATGCAAGTTTTCGCAGTTTTCTTCAAGTTCTGGAACTTTGTTTTTGAATTTGATAAAATTTCTAATATAAGAAGAATTGTCTCTTTTGTACAAATTCGGTTGGGTTTTTTATTTGCACTCAGAATTTTGTGGAGTTCGTCGACTATTGCTTGCATTTATGCAACTATATGTTACTTTGAAGATGCGAAGAATCTAATTGAAATTTCTTTGAACATATCGAGAATTTTTAGTATTATACTTGTATATTGACGTTATTCTGATAAATATATATATACATGTATATATATATATATATATGTATATATATATATATATATATATATATATATATATATATATATACACATGTGTGTATATATATTTATATGTTTACATATATTATTTATTTTAAAACTATAACTATTGATGCGTGATTGTCTGTTCTCTTGTCTTTTTCTGTACACTTGTTGCGCCAGTTCTGAGATTTGTTTGTATATAGTTGTTGCTGTTTCCAAGCTCGGGGGCTTTTCTGATTCTCTAAGTTTTTTAGTATTGCGATCAATCGTCTGTTCTTAACCCATTCACAGCCAATGACGAGTATACTCGTCTTTGGCGGGGTGTTGTGCATTGCCGAGGCGAGTATACTTGTCGTGTTTTCAATATTTTTCTTTTTTCTGAAAAAAAATGACTAAATACGGAAAAGGATATCGAGTCCTGTTTCCTTCTCATTGTCAAAGACGAGTATACTCGTCTTTGATTTGGTGCATGGCAATGATTATATATTATAAATTTACGAGCTTCCACCAAGAATTAGAATCTTAGGTAAAAATAGCACTTAAAATATGGTTGGCAACGTGAATAACTTCATACAATTTGTGCTTGGCAGCGAATGAGTTAACTTGTATTCCTCCTGTTTCTTTTGTTTTATCGTTTTAGGAATGGTGCACTTTTGCTCATTCTTCCTTCGTGCAAGCCTTGCACGGCAATCTACTATATTAAATAAATATTATATTATATATTAAATAATAAATGAATAATACCAATCGGCTTCCGTTAGTTTTGATCCTTTGTTGTTATATGTATTTCTCTTTATGTTGACTATATATTTAAATCATGAAGATATAACAGATAAAAGAGTTTTTAGAGAGATTGTTTAATAATGAAACTGCCAACACAATTTTGATGCCACTGGGCAAGGAATAAGCATGCCGATTGTGGGCATTACCTGAAGTGCCGAATAATTGACACAATGCAGGGAAGTTGCAACCAAAACTTCTATAAATGCCGCATAGACACTGTATTTTTTCTATGTTGCCATTTTAGTTCAGAGAAACTTATAATCAATTTTTATTTTGCAATTGATATTTCAAAAACTTGTAACATGCAGAACAGTTACTTTTGTTCTTTATACGTAGTATAAAGAACAATTTCTTAAATATTTCAAATCCCTACACCGAATGAATTCAAACATTTGACAAATGATTTTTTCGTTTTTAATCGAGTCTTTCCTATTCATGTATGAAAATTGGCTGTTTATTGCCTTTAAGCGTATATATTTTGGAAGTTCAAAACGACCTTTTTTTTTCCTCTTGCAAGCATCTCATTTTGTAGATAATTTATTTGCAGAAGTTCATGTTAGATAAAAGATTTTTTTGACGAAATTCAAAACAGGAGGAGGACTTTATTGAGAAATGCATCAAATCATACTAATGATAAAACGCAGTTTTTCATATATAATAGTAAGTGAAACTTGGTGATATAACTCGCATCTACCATCATAAATATCAATTTTCTATTATTTTTGGGGTTAGTGGCTGATACCCTCATACCTGCGTTGAAATGATGTGTGGCTGGGCGGAGTTTCGATCTCTTTACTTGCCCGTTGAAGGGCTTAAATTCCTTATTCAATTCTCGTTTTCTTGCAGTACATACAGTTGCGGAGATAAAATTAGAAACATTAGCCTACAAAGAAAAATCCAATTTTTAACGAATCCTTAGGGATAACTCATTCGCCTAAGGTTTATTTTTTTAATCAGATTTAATAGCAAGTGAACGAGGTCAATAAATTTGCTGATGCAACCTTTATAAGCATGACAGGACAACAAAGTCCTGTTGTATTCGTTGCAAATTGAGCTTGATTTCCAAAACTTAGGCTACTGTTTATAATTGCAATAATGTTGGGAAAGGCAAATCCTCTGACTAAGAAAAAAATTGTATGCTGGAGAAAATTAGGCTTGCCATATTGACAAGTTGCCAGCTGTTTTAGGCGTTCTATAACAATAGTTCACGGAGCACGCAGAAATTCACAGGCCAGTGAAAAATATTATCCAGGCTAAAAGATTTCGCATTATAACTGATAGAAAAATTGTGCGCATTTTGAAATAGAGCACAAAAAGATCAGCTGTCGTAGTACATTGCCGATTTTTTGGAGGAAGTGACGATATTTCAGTGAAAGTAGTTAGAAAATGTATTGTGAATGAGGATTTCATGGAAGGATTGCCAAGAAGAATCTCATTATAACGGTTACTAATTGGAAAAGAGTGTAGCTTGTCCGAAAGCGTTCCACCTGAAAAAATAAGCAAAAATATCTTCTGGAGCGACGAACTGAAAATAAATTGCATGAGCTTTAATGTCAGGATATATGTAAATCGACCAAAAAGTATGGAATTCAGCCTTCGATACACTTCAATTGTTGGCACCAAAAGGAATATTAACCAATAACAAGTACCTCAACATTTCAGAAAACATATTTTCGTGCACTAAGTAGAATCTTCATATTGTAAGTAAGTTTCAGGACAATAATGTCCACAAACATTCGGCACGAAACATATGAAGGTTTCTAGAAGACAAAAGCGTCACCGTTTTAGACTGGCCATCAACAAGTCTGGAGTTACTAAGAGAGGCTCAGGTTATGTAATCTCAGATTTGGACGAAATTTGGCACATAAGTAGAAGACGTCAAGGATATTCGATCCTTAAAATATTAGAGCGCAAAACTCCTTCGTTTTTTGAGAAAAACGTCCCTAAAGTTTTTAGCGTCGCTAATGGATTATTAAGTTTTTACATCTGACAGAAGCGGTGCAGTGTAGGTCTCACAACTATTAGCTCGAGATCAAGGGGTCGTGAGTTCGATTCTCGTTGGGGTATTGTTTTTCTTTTTGAATAATTGTCGTCGTCCTTGTGGGAAGACATATAACAAGCCAAAGCAATTTCAGAAACACGGACAGAAGCATAGTCATCCTTTTATGGGAGAGATGTGGGAGGATGAAAACACCAATGCTGAAGTAACTATAAGAGGTTGTGATGCAGAAGGGTTTCCCAACATGTATCTGATAGGTTTTTGCAATTTATTGTGTACATATGGTAATATATTTGCTTACATGAATGAATTTCAAAATAAGTTTTGCGTATTTTCAGTTCCGGGTCCTCTCGAAGTCTTAAGTTTTCTTGCAGTTTGGAATCTTGTCATCTTTTAAGCAGTTGGCAGTGGCTAACGACTTACTTCAAAATTATTGAAAAAGTCATGTTGTTGCTTTTTACCAAAAATAGTATGTATTTCTTCAAATACGTATTTCGATTGCTACTTGCAGCCTTCTTCTACACGACCGAAGTTTTCATTGCATATTCTATTCTTTTTTATACATAAATACTGAGGATCTAATTAATAGCTAATTTAATTTTATCCGAATGATAATTATATCACTTTATTATTTATTTATTTCGATGCTCCTTCTTGTTTCCTTTTGTCACCCAGGTATTTGAAAAGCCGTAAATGTGTGTTGCTTTGGTCTGCGTTTAGAAGCTGTGTTTTGGGGTTTTTGGCGATGGCGATGTTTTTCCCTACATCCAGTTGTCTGCTGTTTATGATTCTTTTTATTTTTGTATTCTCGATGCTCGATCTTTTTCCGTGTGCTCTGCTACTTTTGGTCAGACTGCTATTTTTAACTTCCCAGTTCCCTATGGGAAGTTATTGTAATGGGGTCGATTTTGCGAATCCCAAATTTTGACATATCTCCACGTTTTAAGGACTCTAGAATACAAATCCATCGTTTTTAGAGAGATGTCTGTGAGTGTGTATGTACGTATGTGTGTATGTGCGTATGTACAGATGTACGGATGTACGTATGTGCGTTCGGAATTATTTTTCGTCTCGATTATTTCGAGAACCAAAGATCGGATTGACGTGGGAATGGTTTTAAACGACGCGTAATTACGTAACTTAAAACTGAATGACTTGTCAGCAAAATCGATTAAGCCGTTTTTTATTTAGGATGAAAAAACTGAAAAAACGACTAAAAATTTCTTATTTTTAAACTGTTGATACGCACTATTAATTCGTGAAGATACCAAATACCTTCATAGTAATGTTGTTATTATTTTGCGTTTGAGCAAAATTGTGATCAAATTTGTAAAAAATGTTATTTCAAAAAAAAATTAAAAATTTATTTATGAAATTCCAAACTTATATTATCAGGTTTGGGTGAATGGGAGTAGAGACGCTAATGCAGTTAATAATTGGATATTGTTATAAATAATTTAATATTGTTAATAACAATCAAATAATATTAGTTATAATTTGATATTGTATATATAAAGTCAATTATAATTATTCAGTAACGATCAAACATTCTTAATAACGAATGATTATTGTAAATAATAATTAAATACCCTCAATAATAGTTGTGGATTCCGAAGCCGAAATGAAGAACAAGGTCGAGGACCAAGTGGAGAACAAGAAGGATGACGAGGACGAAGAGGACGAGGTTGCCGAGGCTTTGGTAGAGGATGAGCAGGTGGTGGAGACGTCTTCCTCTACCAAAGCTTTTATGGTAAGATAAAAAATTGATAAAAAGAATAAAAGTAATTATATTAATTTAGAATAATTATGTTTAATAATAGTAATTATTAATAATAGTAATTATTAATAATAGTAATTATTAATAATAGTAATTAATAATAAAAGCAAATTATAGCATTTTATTCACCCCACTGGGAAGTTAGTCGTATGGGCCTCAAGGGTCGCACTTAGACCACATTTTTCCTGCTGCGGTGTTCCTTTATGCCCTGATTGCTTGGCTTGTGTGCTCCTTGAATCTAATAGCTAGAGATCTTCTCGGTTGTCCCATGTACTTCTTGTTGCAGTCGTTGCAGCTCATCTCGTAGACTCCACATCTTTCTTCGATGTCTGTGGTATAACCCGCATTATGTTTGTTGGCTTCCTGTATATTTTTACCGTATCTAGGTTTTCTCTGGTAACTAGTACGTCTAAGAATGGCAATCTTCCTTCTAATTACTTCAGTCTCGTATGTGAATTTTATATTTTTGTGAGGGTCATTTGAGCGTCTTTTCTTGTACTCCTTCTTCTATTATGACAAAGCAGCCGTCTACGTGTCCTATCCATCCTCTCGGTAGTTTACCCTGCTTTTGTAGTGTCTTTTTTAGGTTGCTCATGAATATTTCTCTAATGAATGCTGACAGGGTAATTTCCATGAGTGCCCAACCCAACTGCTTGTAGCATTCTCTTCTGAAAGTAAAGTAGTTTCTTCTAGGCACAGTTTTGACATTCTCATGCTTGCTTTTATCTCCTATTTTGATACTTCTTCGTTTTGTTCCTCAAGCCGGTCTTTCAACATATTGATGGCTTCTTTAATTAGTATGTTCGAATACAGTGCTTTGCCATCGAAAGAGATCAATATATAGTCCCTTTCCAGTTTTCCGATTTCTTACAGTTTTTCGGTAAACTTCTTGCTGTTTTTAACTGAGTATGATCGTGGCTGTTTTTTCATTGCCTTGAATTTCATCACCAAATATCTTGCGATTTCCATCCCCGGTGATTTTTTGCTGATATTATATAATTCATTTCTTTTCTTGGTTTGTGGATTTTCGGGTTTCACAGCTTCATGGTTGCGTGGAATTTTGCACACGTAGTCCATTTACGTCGCTTCTAATTATGTTTTTGTATCTTTTTATTGTGTTTTCATCTGTTTTATTAGTTCTGGCAACGGATATTTTCTTAGTTGTCTGTATGGTTCATTGTTGATTTTTTCTTTAATCCTGTGGTTGTAATCTTCTTGATCTAGTGTTACTACTGCATGAAAAAACAGCCAACATCATACTCAATCAAAAACAGGAAGGAGTTTACCGAAAAACTGAAAGAAATCGGGAGACTGGAAAGCGACGATAGATTAATCTCTTTCGACAGCAAAGCACTGTAAGTTCCCCACTAAAAATCGTTATTGTCCTCCTTTCAGTAATCATATGAAACCGTAAAATTGATGTGGAAAGTGAATTTTAGTATAGTTTAGAAGTCAAAAATATTTTAAAAAATTTATAGAATGTTTCAGCAAAAAATAAGGAACACAAAAAATTGAAATATATAAAAATCATAAAAAAGTTGATGAATGTCATTTTAATCATAAATGTAATATAAATAGGACACAAGCTTAGACGTCCCCCGCCCCATTCCCATTCTTATCAATGAAAAGAATACTGTTTAACTTCAAAACTTCCCAGTTAACAAAGGGAACCGGGTGATTATTTTATTGAAAAGAAGATTCGTCTTCATCAGAAGTATAAAGTAATATATAAAAAATTATAAAAAAGTGGATGAATGTCATTTTTACCATAAATGTAATATGAAAAGGGCTGAGACTTTGGCCACACGTTTTTGAAGTGATTTACAGGGACACAATGCTGTGCTGATTTTTATGCGAAAAAATCATTTCCAATATTCATGACCACATGGAAGATGTTCTGTAGATAGAATCTTGAGTTCTGGCCGGCAGTTTCATCTCACGTATTTTTTAATTCTTGTTTAAGAGAAAATATGAGTGAAATGAAATTCGTTCGTTTCATAAATGAATTTGTACACATGTTTCTCATCACGCTTGCTGATATCCTTATGAAATTTTTACACGTGCATATATATTTTGTTGGTGAGGATTTTATTAGAAAAATTAAAGGAATAGAAACAAGGTGCAATGCATGGCCATGTCGTAACTTGAACTGAATGTCATTGGTTGTCGGCAATATGAGATATTTGGGTGTTTTGTTTTTCTGAGCGTAATTTGGTAGTGTTTAAATTATTGGAAAGTCGTGTATTTGCTTTTTACCAAAAAGATTATATATTTTCTCATATATGTTGTTTGGTTGCTACTTGCAACCTTCTTCAGTGTTTTGTACACGACTGAAGTTTATCATGCATATTCCATTCTTTCATCTATATAAGTATTTAGGATTTAATTGACTGTTAATTTGATTTTATTGCAATTTTAATTATATCAGTCTATCATTATTTATCTATTTCGATGCTTTTTTTCGTTTCCTTTTGTGACCCAAGTATTTCAAAATACAGGAATGTCCATTGCCTTGCTCTGCGTTTGGATCTGTGTTTTTAGGTTTTCGTCGATGGCGATGCTTTTCCCGGCATACATTTGCTTGCTGTTCGTAATGCTTTTTATTTTTATGTTCTCGATGCTAAAGTTATGGTTTTCTTTTACCATGTGCTCCGCTACTTTTGATTCGACTTCTGCTATTTTTCCTGCTGCGGTGTTCCTTTGTGTCCTGATTGCTTCGCTTGTGTGCTCCTTGAATCTGATAGCTAGAGATCTTCGCGTTTATCCTTCGTTCTTATTATTGCAGTCGTTGCAGTTCATCTCGTAGACTCCACATCTTTCTCGTTTTTTGATAGGATTTTGGCCTTTTCCTAGCTTATTTCCAATTTGGTGTCTTCTTCTAGTGGTTTCTATTTTGTTGGCTAGCTTCTTGGTGATAGTGTTGTACTCTGCAGCAACTCCATTCCCACTAGCAAGAACGCCAAATAAATATTTCAAGGGAACCTATCAAGCAACGATTGACCGATTTTGACATTGAAAGTGACGAAACAAAAGATATCACCCCGCTCACATAATACGTCACCGATATTGAAAGAGTTGCATGCTTGCACTGCAAAAATGCATAGCGAAGGATAATAAGATAAAACGATGAAATCAAACTATTGCAAAGTACCATCCATCAACTGTTCGAACTTGTAAACGCATGCACTGGTGATAAGTTCTATATTGGGAAAATTAAAAAATAAACGGAGATTTTGTTGGAAAGGGAAAATTCCGATTATTTCAATTAACGACGATGACATCCAAATACGAACACAATTAGTATGAGCCGATGGATCGTCTTTTTTGATTATTGACAGTGCAAAAAGTGTCCAGAAAGTTTTTATGCCCATTCCTTTCACACTAAAAGGACGTCCAAAAGGATTGCTACGAACTACTTTTTCGTATGGATCTGGACATAAAAAAACTGTTAAAATTTGATTTTTTATATTACATTATTATATTTTGCACGACCTTCTCAATAAATTTTGTTTTTTAAACTAACATTACATTTATCTTTCCACATTATTTTATACAGTATCTTTTGACGTGCATCGGAGACTACGGCTATATGCTTTACGATCCTATATGATTTTTTGTTTTTCTCTTAATAACGCTCCATTTCAGATCCTACCACTCCATTCATCTTGGCAAAGAAATTTAAAATATTATTATTATACAAATTACATTTACACCAATTTTCAGTATATCAAAACTACAATTGTTTCCATCTGTCACTTACCGACTGTCATTCTTCTGTTCTCACTACTTATTACCTTCTCAATTTCCCCTTGGTTGTTTTACGTCACACTCGCTCAACACATGCACAAACACTCTTTTAAATTTGAAGCTTATTCTGACGTTGTCGGGCGGATAACAACAGCAAAAATAAAAAGCATTATGCACAGCAGGCAACTAAATGTAAAGTAAATCGACAAAAACCTGAGAATACAGCTTTTAACTGCAGACCAAGGCAACGGACATTCATGGCTCTTCAAACAAGAAAAATCATCGAAATATATAAAGTATTGCGTTGAATAATTAAAATTAGAATAAGATGAAACTAGCAGTTGATAAGATCCTTAATACTTACATATGTATATAAAAGAATGGAATATACATCGAAAACTTCAGTCATGTACAAAACACTGAAAAAGGTTGCAAGTAGCAACCGAAATACGTATATATATATATATATATATTGGTGAAAAGCAATTACACGCTTTGCCAATTATAGGGGATAGTTAATTTTGGGATGATAGTTGCCTCATATTAATAATTTGAAATTAAAATTGAAGGAAGATTGTGTCGATTTACCAAAGTTGATTGTAAAATTCTATTCTATTTCATCTACACTAGTTTATCCTTTCAAATTCCAAACTCCAAATTGACTTTTTTTGTTCTTGTTTTTTTATCAAAAGAATCAATTCAAAACACATTTAAAAATCGAGCGTTTGCTAGTATCATATAATAATTATAGACTACCCAATTTGTTGCGTAATTTACTTCATCAACAATTTTGTCGTTTGAATTGTTCCTAATGGTTAAAATTTATAGTTGGATCATGGATGAAAAAAAGCACTCCCTGCCTGATAAAAGGTGATGCTCTTTTAAAATAGTGTTAATTTTTATTGATTATTTGTTTATTTTTATTTTTGTCAATTCGTATATTCAATTGCCGACGTTATTTTCAAGTTTTTATTGATGGTTAAATTTTGTTTGTCTTTAAACTAAAATGTGGATTTGAAATCATCTCAGGCTTGAAGTGGGTCAATCGCGTTAATCACGTGTGGACACGCAAATAGTAGGCCATGGAAAGGTGGTCTCAGGCAACAAAACTTGCGCCTGGCGAGCTGCACTAAAGCTCGTTTTCCATTCGAGAGTATCATGACCGCCTGTGAAGTTGTTTGCATATGATAGTTTATGGTGTTTTTAGTCTTTTCCGTTTAGTTCGGGATTTTTTAGTTACATTTGAAAAAACAAAGAACTTTTTACTCTCGGGTAGACTTCGAACGCAATCTTATTTTGCTGTGTGCGTAAGAATTTTCGAGTAAAGAACCGTAGAAGCTCAAAAGCTAAATAATTTGATTTTCTATGTGTTCATGATCGAACATTGCACAAGATGTTCATTGAACCTAAACATCATGGTTCAATGTACATCAATTTAATTAAGTCAAGAACATACATTGGACTTTGCCAATTGAACGTAATGCACATTCCTAAATTATTGCATTGGTAATGACAAACCAATTTTTCATGAACGTGCCTTCTAAGTTCAATATATGTATGTTGCACATTTACGAATATTTGCTTACTTGTAAGATTCCATTTAAATTGAAATTGCTACGATTAACTGACCTAGTTTTTATGATTGTAAATAGTATATAAGTAGCATAACACTGAAATAAAATGCATTCATTTCCCAGTCGGAACCTGTGTATTATTCCCACTTACAGCTCCTCTATCACCAGTCTTTTGTGCCTACAACCATTGGTACACGAAGACTTCCTAAAAGTGCAAGATCGTCGTCTGGAGTGGACGGCCTTTAAACACTATCCCCTCATTGCATCGACTTGAGAATAGGTCCTGTAGCTTAAAAGTTACATTTGGTCCGTCGAGCCGGATATTTGAAATTCCATTGAACGCTCTATTTTTGACTGCTATCGTCTAGCACTCACAAACTAGCAATCATATTTCTTTGACTGCGGTTGTGACGAGACGAGCTTGCACTCAAATATTTTCGACTGCTTTTGTATGTAACAATCTTGCACTCATATAATTTGACTGCAATTCTGTGAACTTCAAGCTTGAACTCGAATATTGTAGTATCATTGGAAAGATTTTATCCAAGGCTTGCACTTGATTTCGATTGCCGATTTTCGACTGCTTGCCTTTTTTACCTATTTTTCAAGCCTTTGCAATTTCTATTTTCCAAAGTCTCCAAGTTTTCACACAGTAAGATATTTTTTCATAAAACACATCGCTATGGAGGATCTCCTTCGCGAACAGCAAAACCTGGTAGCAAGCTTGGAGAACCTGCAACGAAATTTTCGAAAGGACGCTTCTAGTAGGAAAACACCAGAGTACTTCAACAAGAGGCTTACAAAGAAGAAATAGCTTCACAAGAATCACGGTATTCTGTCGCGCACTCTAAAAGAGGATGACCCATATATATCGAGTAATATCTTCGAAGCAGCACTCGAGATATACGAAGATCTAAAAAGGGCCTATACGCAAGGATTAAAGAATCCACAGCCTGAAAATATGGCCACTACATCAAAAACTCATAAGACTCAAAGTCTATTAGGTACCAGTTCCACAGCGAACAATCAATTTACGATAACAAATTCCCAGTCACCGAAGTTACCAACGATAACAATCCCTACCTTTCGTGGTGACTACAGGGAATGGAAAAACTTTTATGAGCTGTTTACCAGCATCATCCACGAAAACAGCAGCTTAACAAAGATCCATAAGATGCAATATCAAATTTCGTCGTTGGCTGGAGACGCTAAAGATGCGATTGCTCACCTACAGCTGTCCGCAATTACGAAACAGCAATTGAAATCTTGGAGGAACGATTCTCGAACGAAAGGAATGCCATAATGTATCTAATTGATTGCATACTCGATGCGAAAAGAGTTGAGCACAGATCAGCTGAAGGTATTATCACGCTGTATAACACCTTCAGAAACTGTCTCACCGCAATCTCAAACAGGAACCACATCACCCAATCTTGGAATCCGATTATTATCCGAATCGCGATACGAAAACTAGATGCTGAAAGCGCACGTCTGTTCGAAGAAGGGCTCGATAATGTACAAACTATGCCTACTATAGATCAATTGTATCAATTCCTGATAAAACGATACCGAATTCTAAGCGCGACCTACAACCAGGCGCTCACGCGCAAGAATGCACCCTTGCCTCTTAAACACAAGGTGTTCACTTCTATCTACAATTCCAATTGCCCATGCTGTAACGAGGTACACATGATATACCGATGCGGCAAATTCAAGGCAATGACCCCTCTCGATCGAAGCAAATTCGTTGCAAATGCAAACCTGTGCAAAAATTGTTTATTACATAAACAAGAACAAATGTGCAGAAGTAAGGGCCGTTGTTATGAATGTAAACAAAAACATCATACAATGATTCACATAGAATCACCCAAGAAAATGCATTCTACCGCCGTTGCCAATATAGCAGCGAAAGGCGTAAAAAAACGTGAGTACACAGACATCGGAAACGTAATGCGCATTCCTAAATTATTACATTGGTAATGACAAACCAATTTTTCATGAACGTGCCTTCTAAGTTTAATATATGTATGTTGCACATTTACGAATATTTGCTTACTTGTAAGATTCCATTTAAATTGAAATTGTTACGATTAACTGACCTAGTTTTTATGATTGTAAATAGTATATAAGTAGCATAACACTGAAATAAAATGCATTCATTTCCCAGTCGGAACCTGTGTATTATTCCCACTTACAGCTCCTCTATCACCAGTCTTTTGTGCCTACAACCATTGGTACACGAAGACTTCCTAAAAGTGCAAGATCGTCGTCTGGAGTGGACGGCCTTTAAACACTATCCCCTCATTGCATCGACTTGAGAATAGGTCCTGTAACTTAAAAGTTGCACTATGTGTTGTAAACAAAGCTGTATCGGCTTCGTTGAGAGTTTTTGTGACACTTCGGTCGTAGGGGTTTGTTGTCTTGACCTTTCGAAGGTTAATTTTGTCATGCGCTATATCTCAAGAACGGAAGGATTTGCATTGTTAAGATGTCAATCGACGCGAATTACCAATTGTATGATTGTATTAAAC
>OZ012660.1:74113696-74184452 GCA_963942545.1 Oxycera nigricornis
AAGGTGAATGGCCGCCAAGTACACCAGACTTAAACCCCTTGGATTTATCTATTTGAGGATATATGCAACAGCAACTAAAGAATTACAAATATCGAAATTCGACAGAAAAGAGAATACGAGAAGATGGACTCAATACCTCTTGAGGTCGTGCGTGCCGCACATAACGCTTTTGAGAGAAGATTGTGGCTAGTCATTAAGGCATAAGGTGGGATTATCGAATGATTGATATATTTTCGAAAAGTTTTAGTTTTATAAGTTGAATAAATAATAAACAAAATAATTTTTGAGTTTTAATTACATAGCCCTCCCCATATATATATATATATATATATATATATATATATATATATATATATATATATATATATATATATATGCAAGACGGCGACTGTTGCAGGCGCAATCATGCCCCGACTGAAATGATCAGCATCCACTTAAGGTTAAGGAAAATTTTAATATTTTTTCAAAATTTTCTTTTTTTTTCAATCTGATAAAACGAAACCATGCAAAATGTATCAAGTTAAAAAAATAGTTTTATTGAATTTGCTTAGTTTGTACAAAATGACAAAATGCATTTAATCGACCATCACCTTTACACTGTATACATGCTGCAATACTATATGAAATACATTTTGGGTATAGGCAAGTGCATCTTAATCTATTTGAACAGCTACAAATCAGGATTTTTAGTTGAATAGTGATGCATCTTAATGTCGTTTCAGGACTAAATTCATGCAACATGCAGCTGGAAAAATGATGACAGGAATCAATACAATTTATTGAACCAACAACAATTAAGAAAAAACCGCAAAGTGTGACCCTTGAGTTTCACACGGTCAACTTCTCAGTGATATCTACATGAAATAATAAACACAAAAATAATTATGAAAATAATACTATTTTGAATAATAATAATGTACCTCTCATAACAGTGATTGGAATCACTTAATATTAATTGTATCATCTACGGAAGAATCTATTGGTTACGTAAGGATTTTGGTGGATGGGGTGTTGATTGAGTATTCACGCGGATAAATCTGAGGGGGAGAGGTTACAAAGCCTTTTCTAAGGACTGTATCGGAAAAAATTCACCTTTAGTTTTTCGTACATCACTGCTGTTTGGAATAGCTTTAAGTTTTCATCAGATATGCAAAATTAACTATAAAATGTGTCAAAAAAGAACGTCTAATGCATTCGTTTTGTTAGACCACTCATGAAAAGGTGTCATCAAATCAAAAAAAAGTGCGTAGTTTTAATTGTGTGCAAATATCTGGAAATATTCGGTTCTAGCAAAAGAGACCAATTTGTCGATCGCAACAGTGGAACGAACGATCATAAAGTACAAAAAGGGCCTAACTGTTGCTAGAAAGTCTGTATCAGGTGGGAAAAAGGTCTTTTCGACACAAATTTGAGTCAAAAGGCAAAACTGAAATTTTTGCAGAGTCCTAACACATCTATTCGTGATATGACTCAAAAAGTACAAACATTGAACGCAATTATTCAAAAGATTAAGAAGCATTTTAATCTAGAAAGGAGAAACAAGCGAAAAATTGGGTTCGAAAACTATACAAGGATTACCTGACCAAATTCGATTGTGTTGTGTTGGACGATGAAACATACGCAGGCATAATATCAATGTGGTTCCAGATCAAAGGAATTCGTAGCAAAGGGTATCATCAACCCAGCAGTATACATCGAAGAGTGCTTAGAGAAGCGACTAAAACCGTTTATCGAGAAACACGAGGCATCTGTAGCATTTGGGCCAGATTTAGCGACAAGTCATTATGCTTGATCACCAATGAAGTGGTATGAGGTCAACATCTCCGTAGTACTGAAAGCAGCTTACTTTCACTACTGTCTTGAACTTCGACCAATCGAAAAATATTGGGTAAAATTGAGGAAACATTAAAAAAAAACCAAGTTGCTAAAAACGAAAAGCATTTTCAAAATAAGTGGAGAAACCCATATAAGGTGACCGATGACATCGTTGTACGGAACCCAATGCGTGGGGTTAACGGGAAGGTTCGGAATTGTTTTCCCTTCAAATGAAAATTCATTGAATGTTTGTTAATATAATAAAACAAAATCAAATAATATATAATAATAAAAGAAAAAAAATGTTCGATGACGCAATTAATACCACTTTTAGAGACAGACTTATAAAGGCCATTTTTTTCGATACACTCTTTACGTTATTTGTGATTTTCATATCCATGCTTGAAGGACAAAAAAACGCAAGCAGAAATTAATGCAGTTTCGTTATTACGCCCACTGTAGCGATTTTGTCGCATGGTGGCCATTTTGAATAGTTGCGTTTGCTTGCATCGAAATTAAAATAACAAATAACATAGAAAAGGCTTTGCAGCCTGGCCCCCTCCCGATTAATCTGCGGGAGTTCGAAACCTATCGGGTGTCATCAAAGCTGTTACCTGCGTAATCAATGGACGCTGCCGTCGATGATAGGATTAATATTAACTCACTCCAATTACTGTTAGATTATACATTATTATTTTTTAAGGTAGTACTGTTTTCATGATTATAATTTTGTTTAGTATTTTTAATATTTATGTGAATATTACCGGGAAGTTGACCGTGTGGACGTCAAGGGTCACACCTCGCGGCTTTTTTTTTTGTAATCAGAAGAAAAAGTTTTGCTGATTCTTTCGCAAAAACTGTTTGGAGAATTTTATGAACATTGATCAATATGTCTTGCAAATCAGTTGAAAAATTTATTGTTTTGGAAAAACAATACTATTTTTCACAAATTTCAGTTTGTCTTGAAACACATTGAATATGCAGTCAATAATCGGTTTAATTGCATGTAAAAAGCTAAAAAGTAAAATTTATTATAAATAATGATGGCGGAAATAATTGAAATCTTACGAATACCACAGAAAAAAACTACTAAAAACTACATTTTTTTTCTTTGATGAAAGCTTTTTCAAGTCTTTATAATAAGAGTAATCAGGTAATATCATTCGTATGCATACTTTTTACATGTTGACTTTAGTTTTTTCATTTGATATTTTTTTTGTGATCATTGAAAAAAGTTTTGCGGATTTCTCTCCAAAAACTGATACGAATTTATCAATTTTATAAACATTCATCACTGTGTTGTGCAAATCAGGTTAAAAATGTATTGTTATGAGAAAACCCTAATTTTTAGCCCTTTTTTTATTAAATGAAAAAAAAACGATTCCAACAATTTCTTAGAAACGTAAAAGTATCATGAAAATGTTAGGACGTGTTGATTGGCATCTCAGTGATGCAAATACTATATTTGGTTCACGAAATATAGTCAATGACACGAATAAATAAAAAAAATTAAAATTAATTAGTTAATCATGACCTTCAACATGATGACTTAATTAATTTTTATTTTTTATTTAATTTTTTCATAATCATTACAAAAAGTTATTTTTTTCGAAGAACTATTTCAAATTTATAAGTTTTATAGACATTGATTACTGATTTTTGGAAATCAAGGAAAAAATTCATTGATTAAGAAAAAACTTTGTAGTTTAATTTTTTTTAATTAATTAAAAAAAGGCTTTACTTATTCTTAAATTTTTTGGGAAAATCACACCAATGTTGATACGCGTCGATTGGCTTTTTAGCAATGCAAATCATATGTTCGGTTCGTGAGATATAGCGCATGACAAAAATTAGCTTCAAGGGGTCAAAACAGCAAACTCCCGACCGAAGTTTTCCAAAAACTAATCAGCTCTTATATTTGCATAGGCGCTTCGATTGATCCGCTAGCGAAGTCGATGCAACTTTGTTTATGTGAGTTATGTTCGCAGAAAACTATCCGCGAACGCACGTACGTACGTATACACACACACACACACACATACATACTTCTTTCTAAAAACTCTTAAAATATACTCTAAAGACCTCAAAACGTACAGATATGATGAAAATTTCAATTTCGATTTTCGAGGCGATTACAAGCACTTCCCATGTACTGGGAAGTTCAAAATCAGTAAAAGTCATCATCACTTTCGAGGACATTTATGTCATTCACTACATCTCAAGAACCAAATATCATATTTGCATCAAAAAAGTGTCAATCGCCGTGTATTAACATTATTGTAATGATTTAAACTTTTTAAAAAAATCGTTGTAGCCGTTTTTAAATTTAATAAAAGAAAATTGGAAAAATTAGAGTTTTTCATAAAAAATAAATTTTTAGCTTAACTTGCACAACACGGTAATAAGTGCTCATAGAATTTTTACATTCTTGAAGTGAATTCAGCAAAACTTTTTGCCACGATAAAAAAACTATATTAAAAATAAAAATTCATTCAAAGTCGCTGTACAAACTTTGGTACACTTTATTTATGTACTGCATGGACTTCATGCAACCCGTATTTTGTAAAAATTCATGTAAGCAATAAGCAATTTTGCCTTAGCATAAAGTCCACTAGTGGTCATTGCTCGTGCACTGATCAAAACATCAGCAAAATTGCTTATTGCCAATCAAAAATCAATTGTTAGTAGTAATCAAATTTAATGTATAAAAGAAAGTGTAGGAGAAGTAAATTTCATACGGTAGCAGACAACAGTCTTATTTCATTTCAAAGATACGCCGGAACATAAATTCATGCAACATGCAGCTGGAAAAATGATGACAGGAATCAATACAATTTATTGAACCAACAACAATTAAGAAAAATCCGCAAAGTGTGACCCTTGAGTTTCACACGGTCAACTTCTCAGTGATATCTACATGAAATAATAAACACAAAAATAATTATGAAAATAATACTATTTTGAATAATAATAATGTACCTCTCATAACAGTGATTGGAATCACTTAATATTAATTGTATCATCTACGGAAGAATCTATTGGTTGCGTAAGGATTTTGGTGGATGGGGTGTTGATTGAGTATTCACGCGGATAAATCTGAGGGGGAGAGGTTACAAAGCTTTTTTAAGGACTGTATCGGAAAAAATTCACCTATAGTTTTTCGTACATAGCTGCTGTTTGGAATAGCTTTAAGTTTTCATCAGATATGCAAAATTAACTATAAAATGTGTCAAAAAAGAACGTCTAATGCATTCGTTTTGTTAGACCACTCATGAAAAGGTGTCATCAAATCAAAAAAAAGTGCGTAGTTTGAACTGTGTGCAAATATCTGGAAATATTCGGTTCTAGCAAAAGAGACCAATTTGTCGATCGCAACAGTGGAACGAACGATCACAAAGTACAAAAAGGGCCTAACTGTTGCTAGAAAGTCTGTATCAGGTGGGAAAAAGGTCTTTTCGACACAAATTTGAGTCAAAAGGCAAAAATGAAATTTTTGCAGAGTCCTAACACATCTATTCGTGATATGACTCAAAAAGTGCAAACATTGAACGCAATGATTCAAAAGATTAAGAAGCATTTTAATCTAGAAAGGAGAAACAAGCGAAAAATTGGGTTCGGAAACTATACAAGGATTACCTGACCAAATTCGATTGTGTTGTGTTGGACGATGAAACATACGCAGGCATAATATCGATGTGGTCGCAGATCAAAGGAATTCGTAGCAAAAGGTATCATCAACCCAGCAGTATACATCGAAGAGTGCTTAAAAAAGCGACTAAAACCGTTTATCGAGAAACACGAGGCATCTGTAGCATTTGGGCCAGATTTAGCGACAAGTCATTATGCTTGATCACCAATGAAGTGGTATGAGGACAACATCTCCGTAGTACTGAAAGCAGCTTACTCTCACTACTGTCTTGAACTTCGACCAATCGAAAAATATTGGGTAAAATTAAGGAAACATTAAAAAAAAACCAAGTTGCTAAAAACGAAAAGCATTTTCAAAATAAGTGGAGAAACTCATATAAGGTGACCGATGACATCGTTATACGGAACCTAATGCGTGGGGTTAACGGGAAGGTTCGGAATTGTTTTCCCTTCAAATGAAAATTCATTGAATGTTTGTTAATATAATAAAACAAAATCAAATAATATATAATAATAAAAGAAAAAAAAATGTTCGATGACGCAATTAATACCACTTTTAGAGACAGACTTATAAAGGTCATTTTTTTCGATACACTCTTTACGTTATTTGTGATTTTCATATCCATGCTTGAAGGACAAAAAAACGCAAGCAGAAATTAATGCAGTTTCGTTATTACGCCCACTGTAGCGATTTTGTCGCATGGTGGCCATTTTGAATAGTTGCGTTTGCTTGCATCGAAATGAAAATAACAAATAACATAGAAAAGGCTTTGCAGCCTGGCCCCCTCCCGATTAATCTGCGGGAGTTCGAAACCTATCGGGTGTCATCAAAGCTGTTACCTGCGTAATCAATGGACGCTGCCGTCGATGATAGGATTAATATTAACTCACTCCAATTACTGTTAGATTATACATTATTATTTTTTAAAGTAGTACTGTTTTCATGATTATAATTTTGTTTAGTATTTTTAATATTTATGTGAATATTACCGGGAAGTTGACCGTGTGGACGTCAAGGGTCGCACCTCGCGGCTTGTTTTTTTGTAATCAGGAGAAAAAGTTTTGCTGATTCTTTCGCAAAAACTGTTTGGAGAATTTTATGAACATTGATCAATATGTCTTGCAAATCAGTTGAAAAATTTATTATTTTTGAAAAACATTACTATTTTTCACAAATTTCAGTTTGTCTTGAAACACATTGAATATGCAGTCAATAATCGGTTTAATTGCATGTCAAAAGCTGAAAAGTAAAATGTATTACAAATAATGATGGCGGAAGTAATTGAAATCTTACGAATACCACAAAAAAAAACTACCAAAAACTACATTTTTTTTCTTTGATGAAAGCTTTTTCAAGTCTTTATAATAAGAGTAATCAGGTCATATCATTCGTATGCATACTTTTTACATGTTTACTTTGGTTTTTTCATTTGATATTTTTTTTGTGATCATTGAAAAAAGTTTTGCGGATTTCTCTCCAAAAACTGATACGAATTTATCAATTTTATAAACATTCATCACTGTGTTGTGCAAATCAGGTTAAAAATGTATTGTTATGAGAAAACCCTAATTTTTAGCCCTTTTTTTATTAAATGAAGAAAAAAGAACGATTCCAACAATTTCTTAGAAACGTAAAAGCATCATGAAAATGTAGGACGTGTTGATTGGCATCTCAGTGATGCAAATACTATATTTGGTTCACGAAATATAGTCAATGACACGAATAAATAAAAAAAATTAAAATTAATTAGTTAATCATGACCTTCAACATGATGACTTAATTAATTTTTATTTTTTATTTAATTTTTTCATAATCATTACAAAAAGTTGGTTTTTTCGAAGAACTATTTCAAATTTATAAGTTTTATAGACATTGATTACTGATTTTTGGAAATCAAGCAAAAAATTCATTGATTAAGAAAAAACCTTGTTGTTTAATTTTTTTTTAATTAATTTAAAAAAAAGGCTTTAACAATTCCTAAAAATTTTTGGGAAAATCACACCAATGCTGATACGCGTCGATTGGCTTTTTAGCAATGCAAATCATATGTTCGGTTCGTGAGATATAGCGCATGACAAAAATTAGCTTCAAGGGGCCAAAACAGCAAACTCCCGACCGAAGTTTTCCAAAAACTAATCAGCTCTTATATTTGCATAGGCGCTTCGATTGATCCGTTAGCGAAGTCGATGCAACTTTGTTTATGTGAGTTATGTTCGCAGAAAACTGTCCGCGAACGCACGTACGTACGTATACACACACACATACATACTTCTTTCTAAAAACTCTTAAAATATACTCTAAAGACCTCAAAACGTACAGATATGATGAAAATTTCAATTTCGATTTTCGAGGCGATTACAAGCACTTCTCTTGTACTGGGAAGTTCAAAATCAGTAAAAGTCATCATCACTTTCGAGGACATTTATGTCATTCACTACATCTCAAGAACCAAATATCATGTTTGCATCAAAAAAGTGTCAATCGGCGTGTATTAACATTATTGTAATGATTTAAGCTTTGTAAAAAAATCGATGTAGCCGTTTTTAAATTTAATAAAAGAAAATTGGAAAAATTAGAGTTTTTTCATAAAAATAAATTTTTAGCTTAACTTGCACAACACAGTAATAAGTGTTCATAGAATTTTTACATTCTTGAAGTGAATTCAGCAAAACTTTTTGCCACGATAAAAAAAACTATATTAAAAATAAAAATTCATTCAAAGTCACTGTACAAACTTTGGTACACTTTATTTATGTACTGCATGGACTTCATGCAACCCGTATTTTGTAAAAATTGTAAAAATGTAAAATGTAAGCAATAAGCAATTTTGCCTTAGCATAAAGTCAACTAGTGGTCATTGCTCGTGCACTGATCAAAACATCAGCAAAATTGCTTATTGCCAATCAAAAATCAATTGTTAGTAGTAAGCAAATTTAATGTATAAAAGAAAGTGTAGGAGAAATAAATTTCATTCGGTAGCAGACAACAGTCTTATTTCATTTCAAAGATACGCCGGAACATTTGGTCCGTCGAGCCGGATATCTTTGCAAAGTTATTAGTTACAATAATCGTCAACATGGCCTACCAGCGTCAGGATTGCAACATCAAGCAGGTCCAACGAATCGTCTCCAACTTTTAGAAGGATGGTGATTCGCGGTACAGCCTGATTTATTTTCAGATAAGACTTGAGCGAACTACCGAATCGTGGATGAAGTGCGAGGAGCATCATCCTAGCACTTTGCAAGAATTGTCAACGAAATCAGAGGAGCTTAGGAAATACGTGGAGGTGTTTGAGAAACTCGAAGCTCTTGTACTCGACTATATAACACTATTTCGAGGAAAGATGGCAGAATAAAATGCGGGAGGAAACGCAATATCTGAAGCATCGGAGCCACTAAAACTGGAGCGAGTGAAGATCCCGATTTTCTATGGAACATACTCAAATTGGTTTGCATTTCGAGACCTATTCAAAAGTATGGTTCATGAGAATTCAACATTGAATCCAGTGCAGAAGCTTCAGTATTTGCGTAATGCACTACGCAGTGAAGCAGAGCACTTGACAAATCATCTAAGTATCACGGCGGTAAATTACCAGCCAGCATTGGAGCTTCTATGTGAGCGGTATAACAATCACCGTGCTATATCGCAAGAGATGATGCAGCGTTTCTGGAGCATTCTCAAATGTATGCAAGACGACTTCAATGGTTTTAAGCGGATTTTGGACACCGTCAACCAACTTAGGGCAAGCATCAAGGCAATCAATATCGATCCATTCGACCTCATATCGGTTTTTATGTTGAATCAGAAATTAGATGAAGATTCACGTAAAGAATGGCAGAAACATATAGAGAATTCAACAGATATCCCTACACTATCGCAATTCTTGGAATTTCTTAAACAACGTTTTAAAATGTTAGAAGCATTGTCGGCAGCACATATAACAGGGTTTTCGAAGAGCTACAAGCAGCAAGGCACTGTTAAAGCTCATACAGCACAGGTCCATACAAAGGACAACTGCCCAATGTGCAAGGCAACTCATAAAATATTTGATTGTCACACGTTTAAACAAGCAAATATACCAGCTCGGCGTGAGCTGGTAAAGTCGAAACGTTTGTGTTTCAATTGCCTTAGCACCTGACATAAGGTCAATAAATGTACGTCAAAGTACAGTTGCAAGATCTGCACAAAAAAGCACAACAATTTGCTTCACTTGGACGCACCAAAAAGTTCAAGTACTAACGTACAAAGTCACTGTGCATCTACCGACACCAATCAAGCGTATGTACTCTTAGCCACTGCAAATATTGAAATTCAGCAGTCAGGTATGAACTCCACACGCTTACGAGCATTATTGGACACTGGCGCTCAGCGTTCTTTTATTATCGATTCAGCTATCCAACTTTTGAACGCTAAACGCAGTCATGCAAAATTTAAAATTGGTGGAGTAGGCACTATACATGCTGTTACGACTAGAGGAATGACGACGATTACAGCAATCGTCACCAATGAAAATGGGACAACTGAACGACTAACTTTCAGCCCACTTATTTTAAAATCCATTACAGCTCCAATACCGTCAGCACATATTTCGAAGAAAATTTCAATGGGACTTAGCACAGCAGATTTAGTTGACCCCGACTTTCATGAACCATCTGAGGTTGACGTTCTTCTTGGAGCTGACGTGTATAGTCAAATTTTGTTGCCCGGATTTCTGCCTGGAAGCCCATGTGCTCAGCGGACAAAACTCGGTTGGGTATTATTTGGATCCACCGCGCGAACAATTGACACAGAAGTCACACATGCGCTAGTTTCATATCAGGAACTAAAAGAATCTTTACAACGGTTCTGGGAAATAGAAGAGCTTCCATCTACCATTCCATTATCAAATCTAGAGATAGAGGCGGAAAACCATTATAAAAAACATACGTTTAGGAAATCAACTGGAAGCTACTCAGTAAGGTTACCATTTACCACCGACAACCCTTGGTCAGTAATTGGAGACACACAACGGATTGCATACATCCGATTCAGACAGCTTGAATAGCGGTTCTTACGCAATCCAGACTTGCGGGCTCAGTACTGTCAGTTCATAGAGGAGTACATCAAGAAAGGGCATATGACACGAATACCAAGTCATTGCGTACACAAATATGAAAGCTTTTATTTGCCACATCATGCTGTAATAAAGGAGAGTAGCTCCACAACAAAGCCACGAGTAGTTTTCAACGCATCGCAAAAGGGTTCAAAGGGCAAATCCTTGAATGAAGTACTGATGGTTGGTCCAACAATACATCCAACAATTTTACATTTACAAATGCCATGGTAGCAACAACGTTTTATAATGGCCGCCGACATAGAGAAAATGTATCGGCAGGTGTGGGTGAATGAGGCAGACCGTGACTACCAGAGAGTTCTATTGAGAAATAATCCAAATGAACCCATTCAACATTATCGGCTTAACACCGTTACATATGGTACGGCTAGCGCCCCATTCTTAGCAATTCGAACACTCCACCAGTTAGCACATGATGAGCAACGAAATTTCCCAGAAGCAGCTCAAACAGTGCTAACAGATTTCTATGTCGACGATCTGTTGACTGGTTCAGACAGCTTAGAGGATTTGCTTGAGAAGCAGTCGAATCTACCACATTTGTTGCACAAAGGTGGCTTACATTTGAGAAAGTGGACAGCCAATAACCCTCTACTGTTGGATCGCATTCCTAGCGAAGATCGGGAAACACATTTGCCATTTAATATAAATTTAAATGATTCTATCAAAACATTGGGTCTCCAATGGCATCCAGCAACTGAAGAGTTTTCTTTCACAGTTGCTGACTCTAAAGTTGGCGTAGAGTACACGAAGCGTTGCCTACTGGCAGAAGTTTCAAGATTGTTTGATCCCATCGGTTGGTTACAGCCTTGCATTATAGTCGGTAAGATAACTATTCAAAGGCTTTGGCTCACAAAGAGTGATTGGGACACTCCCCTAGAAGAGAAAACCATTAAGGACTGGATTGTCTTTCGCAATCAGTTACCAGCTATAAGTGACTTACGTATTCCTCGTTGGATAGGGTATTCTCCAACAAGGCAGATTGAACTACATGGATTTTGTGATGCGTCTTCAATGGCATATGCCGCGGCAGTATATGTTCGAGTTATCACGCCTGCAACAGTAACGGTTAGATTACTTGCAGCTAAGTCCAAGGTAGCGCCAGTCAAAACACAATCAATTCCAAGATTAGAACTGTGTGTAGCAGTTTTGCTAACCAAACTAATGGCACAAGTGATAAAGGCACATGATTGGAAATTCGCTACAAGATTTCATTGGACTGATTCCACAGTAGTTTTGGCTTGGATTCAAAGTATTCCTACGAGATGGAATATATATATTGCTAATCGAGTAAGTATAATCCAGGAGGAGAGCACAGTGGAAAGTTGGCATCATGTGTCAACGGAGGACAATCCCGCTGACATTGCAACAAGAGGAATGTGCCCCACAAAATTAA
Source organism: Oxycera nigricornis (assembly GCA_963942545.1). Taxonomy (NCBI): domain Eukaryota; kingdom Metazoa; phylum Arthropoda; class Insecta; order Diptera; family Stratiomyidae; genus Oxycera; species Oxycera nigricornis. Next base: position 74,125,667 of record OZ012660.1, read on the forward strand.
AAACGTCAAACAAGTGGTGGTATGGTCCTTATTGGCTCAGTGCTCCAATTATACAATGGCCCAAGAGTACAGAAGTTCCCAATATTGGTATCGAAGAACGTATAACAAATCATGCAGCCACGCATTCAGAAGAACCAGAGATATTTAGCCGATACTCCAATTTCAACACGCTAAACAGAGTACTAGCGCATTGCTTTCGGTTTGTGCATAACACACGTCATCCACAATTTAAACGAACAGGTTACCTCACGACTCAAGAGCTCAACTATGCCCATAACAAGTGCATTCAAATCGCTCAGCAGCACACATTTAGAGAAGAAATTCATCAACTTCAGAAAACGAACACAGTACCGAGTAACAGCAACATCGGATCACTTTTGCCGTGGATAGATTCAGAGGGAGTCCTCGGGGTGGGCGGAAGACTACACAATGCTTTAGTTGGAATGGAAACAAAGCATCCTGCAATTTTTCAAAAAGGCAAACTAGCAAACTTACTTGTTCATCAAGCACATCAGCGAACGCTGCACAGTGGTGTAAACTTGACATTAACCACTTTACGACTTCGATATTGGATCCTCTCAGGACAGTCGCTGGTACGAAAGGCGGTACATGAATGTGTGACTTGCTTTAGAATGGTTGCAAGGTCTAGAAGCCAATTAATGGGAATATTACCTTCTTCAAGGGTACAGCTAGATAAACCATTTACGAACACAGGAATAGACTATGCTGGGCCTATTACTGTCAAGTGGAATGGGGGTCGTGGAGCAAAAACCACGAAGGCATATGTAGTCATTTTTGTATGCATGGCAACAAAAGCTTTTCACTTGGAATTGGCGTCTGATTTATCTACCATCACCTGCATCGCTGCAATACGAAGATTTATCGGCCGACGCGGAAAGTGTCGAATGATATACAGCGATTGTGGAAGCAACTTTCTGGGCGCTCATAAACAGCTGAAAGACCAATACCAGAAAGTATTGCAAACAAGTGGCAAAGAGCTAGCAAACGAAGGTATTGAGTGGAAATTCATACCTCCTGGTAGTCCCCACTTTGGTGGACTATGGTAAGCCGGCGTAAAATCAATGAAAAGGCATCTTTACAAAACCATTGGACATCAACTATTGAATATAGAAGAATTTACCACGCTCGTTGTAAAAATAGAGGCCTGTTTGAACTCACGCCCTCTAACACAAATAAGCGACGATCCGACTGACGTTTCTGCTCTGACGTCAGGCCATTTGCTTACGGGAGAACATTTGTTTGAAATCAAAAGCGATCCAAGTGAAGCTAGTGTTACCCTGGTGAAAAGGTCGAGGTTAGTTCAGCAAATGAAACATTCATTCTGGCACAGATGGACTCGAGAGTATCTGCATCGCTTGCAACAAAGACCGAAATGGCTGAACCAACATGAAAATCTTGAAGTATGAGATCTCGTCTTAGTTAAAACGGATCACATTCCATCCATGCAGTGGCCTTTAGCAAGAATATTAGCAACCCATCCTGGAATCGACAATTTAGTGCGTGTCGTCACATTAAAGTTACATGGAAAGATGATAAAACGTCCAGTAACAAAAATTTGCAGGCTTCCATTCGAAAGGATATCAGAAGAAGACAATTCATCAGAAAAAGTGATTAATAAGGGTTCAGAATCTGGTAGAAAACGTTCCCAACCAGACACTCAACAAAACAAACGAAGGAAAAATGAGTCACAATCTCATAAAACACGCATTTTCTTATCAAATATGATATTAACTACGTTAATAGTTTTAGGATCATACATTTCACCATATTCAAAAGCCGCTAATATTACACAATTAAACGGTGGACTGTATATTGAGCATCTAGGGACCGCAAATTTACTTCGGGGAACTCTAGAGCTAAATAGTAAGATCCCAGTAACTGATTTTGGAATCGGTAAAGAAAATGTACGAGTCGTGAATGAGAGTATCCGGTCCATGTGCGCTGTTGGAAGAAGTACAACCAATGAAATACACTGTTGGAATTTAGCTGACCATTTGACAGAGCAAAGTCAAGAGGTAGTTCATAAAATCAACACGCTGAGGTTTTTACAGACTCGCACTAAACGTGGATTGTTGGGAAGAATGCTTACGGCTGTATTCGGTGTCAACGACGAAGTGATCGCAGATGTAAATGATTTAGGAGAAAATCAGTCCAAAATCAAACAGTTAATTAATCAGCAAGGGAAAATTATACTGCGGGCTACAACAACATTAAGCACGACTTCAAGCAGAATTAATAAACAACTCGAACGATTTCAACAGCAATTGAATAAAGGATTCTTAGCGACATACAGCGTGCAATCTACTTTATTCAGGAAGTCCACAATAAATACAATACTATTTTTCAAGCAATATACTCTAAAGAAGGCATTTGGGAGTGTGTGAAATTAGCAGAACTCGAATCAACCATAAGGAAAACTCAAAAACTATTGACATCACATTTGGATATCCTGCATATGACAACAACGAAATTATCGATTGAACATATGGAAACGGAGATATTAATACGTGGACATCTACCTATCATCGACAATAGAAAATATAAAATTGTAAAAGCAACAGCAATCCCTCAGAAGCAAGAACCCTATACGTTTGCGGCTCTCAGTATCAGTTCTGACATTTTGGGAATCAACTATAATGATAAATTTTATTTTGAAACTTCCGAAGATTCTGTCTTTACAGCTCCAGAAATCAGCACGGGTGTCTCTGCTGTCTATATCAACACTAATTGATATGAAGACTAGGTCGAATTGCATCATTAAGACAAGCCGCGAGGTGCGACCCTTGAGGTCCACACGGTCAACTTCCCAGTAATATCTACATAAACATCAACAACATTACAACAATGAGAGGTATTCATAGCAGTAACAGGAATGAGTTAATATGAATCATATCGTCTACGGGGGGGTCCATTGATTACGTAAGGTTTTTGGTCGATGAGGACAGATTGAATATTCACGCGGATCAATCGGTGGGGGCCCTTTTGGTGTTGAAAATTTTGTTGGTTTTCAAAATTTAAGCAATTTTTTTTAATTAAAAGACTAAAAACTATTAAAAATCTGCTAAAATTATGCAAATATCTTAAAACTTTGATTGAATTTAAAACAATTTTTTTAGAATAAAATATATAAAGTAATAGCACTCGTATGAACCCTCTTTACATGGTAACTTTGAATGATTTTTTTATTTTTAATTTAGTTTTTTCATAATCACGGAGGAAAATTTTGCCGGTTTCTCTCCAAAAACTGATAAGAATGTATAAATTTTATAAACTGGATCACTGTGCTGTGCAAATCAAGTTAAAAAATATTTTTTATGAAAAATCCATAATTTTTCGCATTTTCTTCTATTAAATTAAAAAGACGGCTAAAACGAATTTTGATAATGCTAAAAACTTCACAAAGATGTTGATACGCGTCAACTGACACCTTAATGATGCAAATATTATATCTGGTTCGTGAGATATAGTGAATGATAAAAATGACCTTGAAAATCATGATGACTTTTAATGATTTTTTATTTTTAATTTACTTTTTTACGTAACTATGAGAAAAAGTTTTGATAAGGTTTTTGCGAGCATTATTTGGAGTAAATAAATTTTATAACCATTGGTTACTAAGACTTGAAAATAAGGTTAAAAATTTATTGTTTTCGAAAAAAACCCTAATTTTTTGCACTTTTTTTTAAAAAATTTGAAAACCGCTGCAAGAATTTTTTTAAAAACTTGATTGAGTCACGAAAACGTCAACACGCGTCGATTGACACCTTGTTCAAAAAAATCGTAGGTTTGGTTCGCGAGATATAGCGTATGACAGAATGACCTTCAAACGGGCAAAACAGAAAACCCCCTTGACCGAAGTATCCCAAAAACTAATCAGCTTATAAAATTGCAAAGACGCTTCGATTGACACCTCAACAAAGTCGATCGGAGTTTGTTTACGTGAGTTATGCTCGTAGAAAAAAGTGTCCACGAACGTACAGACGTACGTACGTACACACACACACACACACACACGTCTCCCTTTCTAAAAACACTTTATATATACTCTATAGACCTCAAAACGTAAAGAAAAGTTGAAAATTTTAATTTCGATTTTCGAGGCAATTACAAGAACTTCCCATATACTGGGAAGTTAAAAATTTACGCTGCCTACTCAATGGCCAATTGTTCAGTGCATAAATTTCGCCTAAAAACACCTCTTTGGAATTAAATGATGAGTCCGAATTCATGGTTATTCGTTACATCAGATCCTGTACCAGCACAAACAGTATGTCGAAATACAAGAGCAGACATAATGATAGAGGGAACAGGGATACTTAGATTGTCTCAGGATTGCACACTTTATGCTAAGGATTTCATACTCACGGCTCAACAAAGCTACAAAGAACTCGAATTTCCTGTATACATCACCCCAAGGATGAGCATATTTGACAATAACACTGTAAAAGCACAGGAAATTACACTCCTCAACACTACGTCCATCATAAAAACAACTGACTAGTTTACATCCTTAATCCACGATCAAGAAGCTATGGTTACTAACATCAATGAGGTTGAATGGAAGCAAGTTCGGCATCATGTAACAGCAGCCGGAATATTGGCTATTATCTCATGTTTAATCATGGTTACAGCAGCAATAGCATTTTTTCGATACAAGCACTGCAATAGGCAACACACGAAGCAACCAACCAAGTCAACGAACGCATCAACATGGTATGACGAACATACAATATACGATCCGGATGGCTCTTGGTGGGCGGTAATGTACAAACTTTGGTACACTTTATTTATGTACTGCATGGACTTTGAATGAATATGCTTCAAAGTTCATGCAACCCGTATTTTGTAAAAATTCATGTAAGCAATAAGCAATTTTGCCTTAGCATAAAGTCCACTAGTGGTTATTGCTCGTGCACTGATCAAAACATCAGCAAAATTGCTTATTGCCAATCAAAAACCAATTGTTAGTAGTAAGCAAATTTAATGTATAAAAGAAAGTGTAGGAGAAATAAATTTCATTCGGTAGCAGACAACAGTCTTATTTCATTTCAAAGATACGCCGGAACAGTCGCCATGTAAAAGGGTTCATACGAATGATATTACTTTATATCTCTTATTCTAGAGACATTGTTGGAATGTCAATTAAAGTTTATGAATATTTGCAAATTTGAACAGATTTTAAATAATTTTCACAGTACCGTACCAAAAAATTCAATCCATCAAATCCACATTTGTCGTAATCAACGCTTTCAATGGTAAAATGTTATATAGTCAACACTTTGCAAGATCATATGCTTTAAAAAGCTTTCATCAAATAAAAAATTGTAATTTCTAGTAGTTTTGTTCTCTGAGATTCAGATTTCAATTCATAATTTATAATATATTTTTTACATGGAATTACCGATTATTGACAACATATTCAATGTTTTTCAAGAAAAACTGAAAATAAGAAATAATTATTAGTCTCATTACTGTAAAACTGTGAAAAATTCAAATTCAGGGATTATGCCGCAGTCATAGAAATTTTGGACGTATCTATTCAAAATGACAATAACTGCGTTCATTTTAGCTAGCGTTCTTTTCTTCTTCGAGGATTGATATGGAAATCACGAATAACGTGGAAAACGCTTTGTAGCCAACCACGAATCCCCACCCATTCATCAAAACCCTTACGTAATCAATGGACGCTCCCCTAGATTATACGTTGAATATTAGGTCATTCCAATAACTGTTTCAAGGGGAACATTATTATTATTTAAAGTAGTATTATTTTTATAAATATTATTGTGTTTGAGATTTTCTATATTCATAGATAGGTAGATATTACTGGAAAATTGATCGTGTGTACCTCAAGGGTCGCATCTCGCGGCTTGTTTACATTTCGTGTTTGGGGTTTTTAGTCTCATTTTATTCAGAAGTGAAAAGCTTCTGACACACATTTGAGAAAAGTTCCCGCAACAAAACATACGAACACTTACAGTAATTTCAAAAACAGTTATGAACTAGGCTTAAAACACAAAATATTTTTTTCCTGACAACGGCAACTGATTAGTTTCCGATTGGAAAGAAACGTCGACTTTCCAGTCGAGCATTTTTGGTAGACATAAAAGAAGCCATAGCAGTAAGAAATTTCACAAACATGGACCAATTATTCGAAGCGGTGCATAAATTATATGCAACCATACATGTGGAGAAATTGATGAGACATAATGACAATGCTAAATCACCTACAAGAAATTTTCAAGCAGAAGTCTGTATGTATACATATATATATATATATATATATATATATATATATATGTCTGTATAGGGAGGGAGGGAAGCAACAGCATTGTTTCATGAAATTCCATGAATGATTTTTATTGCGGCTATTGTATGTGGCTCGACGAACTTACGGCTAATGCTACTGCTCCACCTGCGCCTTACCGCGTTAATTAACGCGTTGACAATTGCATCACACAGATGTAGCCAACAGTTTAGTGCCTTAAATAGCATGCGGCATTGTTCATGACGTTAGACGTTAAGCGATAACTGGGGTGGCGGTTTTTCCGACACATCAAAGGATTTTAGCGCGCTACATTGAGCGGTAATCTGTGTTGGCTGCATTTGTGCAGTTGTTCTATACGTGCAGTGTGTCGGGTGCGTACATTCCTATTTATTATTTGCTTAATTTAATAAATTTAATTACTATATGCTTTTGGTTGTATTTACTTATCTTGATGATATTGTCTAAAGTTGCAATTAGTGCAGCGCAGACTTCTCTAATAATTTTCGAGATAACTTGGAGAGATATTTTAAATAAAAAATGTAAGCTTCTAAAGCTGTCTCCTGTTGCTAAGTACCGAAGAGTTAATGACAGACGAGCTTTGGCAGGAATTGCTTTTCGGAATTTAGTATCTTTTTTGGATATCAGTGGCTCAACTTTTCTTAGCAGAACTTCAAAATCAGTGGCCGACATTCGTACGAAATTGTAAAATTCTAATGCATTCTCAGCCATAAGATCTGAAAAGAATTCCGCAGATGACTTTCTGAAATGAATAAAACATACAAGCTATATGATCCATGGTGTATTGAAAACAGAAAGAATATAATTTTCTTCGATTAAAACACTTACTCTGTTCGACGGCGATGCATTTGAATCATCCACCATCTTCGTTTGATTTTCGGTTTTCTAACATTTTTCCACTTAAAAACACGTACATAATAATTAATAGTACTCATATAATACACTAGAGCAGCAGCTTGTGCCTCCATATCGAACATATTTAGCGCACTAATGCACGAAGAAATAACTTTTGTAGCAAGGCTTCGCATATGTAGCCACTCGTTTAACGCGTTAGTTTTTAACGCCTTAATTAATGCGCACTTCGGCACAGACACTAACACTAACGTTAACGCAGGTGGAGCAGTAGCATAAGAAAAAAATTACATGATTAAAGTAATTTTTAAATTAAGAAGTTAGCTGAGGGAGTCTTCTCGAGTGCTTGCAATCCGTTTTTGGCCAGTTAATAGAACATTCGAAACCACAACCAATAGGTTGTGGAAAGGAGAGCCCAGAAAGTTTTATCCATGCCTTGTAAGCACGCTGACGTCCTTCACCCGACAAAGACTTACAAGGCCGCCCAACAATTTTGTTTTATAACGCCTTATTTGTCTTGCAGAATCTATTGATTTGATTTCGGGACTTATTTTGTTTCAAAATATATAATAAGTTGATTGCTTTGTGTGTCCAAGAGACCGATGTGGTAAGTTTTTGTGGTTTATAAACAATTTTTAAAATTTTCTTGTACGTGCATACTTTATTTTTGAAAAATTTAGATACTTCTCCAGGAAAAAGCATTTTATTTGAATGTTTAAAATAATATATCTGGTCCTAGTGACTCTCACCCCACTGAAATACTATCAGTTGCTTGGAATCACGGATTTTAGTTTTACACGGACGATACTTTTCAGTGTCTCCGAAATTAAATAGTCGCTTCTATTTTTTGGTAAAATTGTAGTTGGTGCAGTATTGAAGTTATGTCTTCTTATACGAAAAAAACTGTTATTTGTGGCTGTTGAAGAACAACTTGATGTGAAAAAGTCTGCAAAAAAGGCATTTCCAACGAGGAAAATCTGTAATATCATAATAATCATATAATAAAAAGTAATTTGAAAGTTGACTCTTGCAAGAATTCTGTAGAGGATAAATATTAAAATTAAAATCAGATTTCAGTGAAAGCTGTTAGTCACAAAGAAGTTCCAGTGTTAATTTTGGTAAAATAGATTATAATAATTATAAGATAAAGTAAAACTCGCATTCTATTTTATGAGAGTAGTCAAGCGCAACGATACTTGTTTTTGTGTGTGCACACCCTGCGCAATGAATGTGTGTGTGTGTCTAGAACGTTTAGCCCACAGTATAGGTAGACCCAGTATGCAATCGAAGCCCAAAAGCTCGTATTTTCCTTCCAAGAAATGGCGCCATGTGCTGGCCATGTGCTTGCAAAAGCTGAAGAATGCAAAGCACTGCCAGATTCGCAGAGGCACAAAGCACTTTCGCGGACTTCATCGTTCACTTCGACACATGAGACATTTTTTCAGTCATTTTGGCTTTTTACTTTTAATCAATTTGTCAAAAGCAAATGAAATTTGTGTCAGCGAAGACGTTTCACCATTGTAATTCAATGAACCGAAGTTCCTAACGGCGTTTTTCACGCCTAGCATTAAACGTGCATATACGAGCTCTGGCAGTGCCCCCACCAGTAGATAGCTGCCATTTTGTCATAAATGGCAGCAAACCATTGAAGTTTTCTTACTTCAATGCAGCCAACATATGCTAAATGTAAACAAACATATGCTAAAAGTAAACAAACATTTGACGTTTGTCCCGTAGAACCGCGGGCCGTGCTTGATAGTGCGCCTATATATGAAACATTACCTACTGGGTGTACCTTTACTGTGGTTTAGCCAAATGAATTTTTGGGTGTCTCATTAGAGTCAGTAAGCCTTGAGTTTTGAGCGTGCAACTAGTTAAACTTTGTATACGTTGTATTTTTCTCTAAAAGTCTAAACTAAGAGCTTTTCCATAAACCTTTATTATTTCAATAACCTGAACTTTTCACGAATCTTTACAGGTTGAGCACAGATACGTGAAAACCCAGTCACGTAAAAGTTTAGAATCGCGAACAGGCCATTAAATGACACGCGCGGAAAAAGTCTCCAAGAATCTAGTGCAAGAGCGCGGGAAGGTGTACAGTGAAAAGACTTGAGAAACTCCAAGATGACATCGTCAACGTTCAACATAAAATCGTTCACAAAAGACAACTATGATAGTTGGTCAGAGCAAATGAAAGCTGAGGCAGTGAAAAATGGCACTCGAAAGCATGTGTGCGGCAAGATACCGTGGCCGAAGCTGAGAGCGGGAGCGGAAGAAGAACAATTCAGGGTAGCGCAAGAAAAGTGGAATGACGAGGACGCCAAAATATGGCCGGATTTGATAATTGGAATTTACCCGAGCATGCTATGATTCGTCAAAGGGTTGAGCACAGCAGCGGAAGTATGGTGCAGATTAAAATCAGAATTTGCTTCAAGAAGGTGAGCTTGCTGAGGCGCATATAAACGACGATCTCGGAACGCAGCTAAAGAAATTTTTTGACGTCACACGGCAATTGGAAACGATGAGTATTTTATACACCCAAAGTTACTGTCATATATGCTGCTGAAGAGCTTACCACCAAGCTTCAATGTGCTAAAATGCTCGATGGGGTCGCGAGATACGGTGCCGAGTCCTCAATTAATTCGACAGAAAGTTCTGGAAGAATTCAACTCGAGAAAAAAGCAGAAAAGCGATGAAGCAGCAGAAGTGATTTAGGCGCAGAAAAGCTGGGGAAAGTCCCAAAATGGCCAGGACGGTGAGAAAAATGGAAACTCTCGCCAAACGACAGAGAATAAAGCATAGGATAATAAAATATTTCGATACAAATGCTCTAAGTGTCATGGTGTTGGTCATAAGGCTGCTTAATGTCCCGGATAAGGTTCGTAAGACAATACAAGGGGTGAATCGGCATCAAAAGCCGAGATACTTGAAATCGGGCTTTTAGTTGTAACGCGGGATGAGTTTACAGGTGCAACAGTCAGTACTTGGCGGTTGTACATCGCATATGTGTAACAATGAACACATTTTTCAAAAACACACGAGTAGGAAAAAGAAGAAGTTGTTGTTAGCCAGTGATATTCAAATTGGCATTAACGCGCTGGAAACGGCCAGTGTAGTGACAACGGACGGTAAACAGAAAGACTCCGTGAAACTCAATAACGTATTCCTAGTCAAAGAACTACGTACAAGTCTACGGTCAGTGGCGAAAGTCACAGACCATGTGCACACTTTTCTATTTGACAAGAATAGAGCGACAGTGCGCGGAAAGGACGGGAAAACAAAACTTGTTGCTGAACGCGAAGGAAACCTGTATCATTTCTGTGAGAAACAAGAGCAAGTGAATCTTGTGAATAATAACAACGCTGTAGGTGTAGATGTGTGACATCGAAGACTTGGCCATTTGAATGTGCGAGATATTTTTAAACTACCAAAGAGGAAGCTAGCTACGGGAATAAACATTGTGAGTGAGATACTATCACAGCCTTGTGACATATGCATGCGCGAAAAATTGTCAGCGTCACCGTTTCCAAAAATGTCCCAGAGATGTCAGATGTGTTGAATATAGTGGACTCTGATATGTGGTGACCTGCAAGGACAGAGTCGTTTAAGCGCTCAAAATACGTTGTCACATTTAATGACGACCACAATCAATGGTGTGAGGTCGTTGTTACGTTTGTCACGCAGCGTGGCCGATCCACGTACGAAAAAAAGGGCAAAATAAGGGACTATTCAGCCCCTGAAGACCCCAAACCACAGTCCAAGCCGGCACAGTCTTTAAAAATGTATACGCGGACCACCATTTTACACAACTAGCTGATTAGTTCAAAAATTATAGAGATATTGCAGTTTATAATGAGGCAGTAGATCATTTTAGGTAAGGATTATTGAATTATATAAATATAGAGAAGATTTATGTATGTTAAGGATATAGAATTATGTACACATATATTGGACAAGATAGATAAGTAGGGAATGATGTTATTATGAACAGTTTGTTTCTGATTGTGCACGCGAAAGCTGGGTAATTTGAAGTATCACCAATGGCGAAATCAGTTACAGGGGGTGATTATTTTGATTATACATAAATATTTGATAATGACGTATGTTGAGACATTCCGAACTCGCCGTCAGCGTCTAAGCATTCAAACTAAATGCACCGATGAAACGAGTTTGGTCGGCAAAGTCGTTGATACCAATCTTCACAACAGTTCTCTATTGCCAGCGTCACAATGTTTCTGCCCAAGGGCAGCCTAAGCACCAGCCACAGTATCCATCGAGGTGCAACGTTGTGGCCAATTGTGGAGACCAAGCGCAGAGATTAAATCGCCAGCTGACGTGCGTCGGCAATTGGCACAAAACCTATCGAAAGCAAGGAAAGCTTCAGCGAGTTCAGCAAACTCGTCTGGCCGCTTACCGCCGATACAGCAATAATGGGATCGCGGGATTCATCAAATATCGCCGAGAAAACAGCTGCGGGGCTGTTTGGTTCTGGATCTTCTTGGTGTACTGATCTGAGCAAGGGCTGAAGAAGCAAGTCGAGAAGTGGAGTTGCTGTTCGGTTCTGGGTCTTCTTGGTGCACTGGTCTGAGCGATGGCTGTAGAAAGAAGTCGAGAAGTAGAATTGCCGTACGGTTTGGTGCGGAACTTGGGATTCGGCGGAGCTTTTGTTGTGGTGAAAATAAGGAGGAAAACGCCGACAAAGCTACAACCAGGCGAAGAAATGGCGAGCAGCGGGAGGACTCGGATGTCAGAAAGCAGCCACCTGAATATTTTTAGGGGAAACACAATTGGGAGTAGAATTAAGCTTAGTTGGGTAAGTTAGGGAAAATTAAAAAATATGATATTGATTAAGTAAAATTTGCGCTTATTTGTATGAAGTGGCAAAGCGGACGTCGCGTTTTCGGCTCCGTGTGTGCATTTGTTTCAAATTTCCTATTCTGTCGGTGGTTTGGGTCGTATTGAATCCTGTTCCCCTTTCCGGATTCATGGACAGGGCATATCTGCGCAGAAACGGGGTGCCCCTTTTTAAAAAATATCTCCACACCCCTTTTCAAGAGTTTAAGCCGGGTGAGATTGCCCAACCCGTAGCCAGTATCGGCTGCAGTGTAGAAGTAGACGTGTAACATCGTATTCCTGAGAAATAAGAGTGACGTGTTTTAAGCATTCAAGGAGTATTAAACGGGGGTCAAAAATCAGACTAGTGAAAGAATAAAATGTCTTATTTATTTATTTCATTTCACTTAACAGCTTAAACCAATTACAAAGTGAAACAAATTACAATAATGATAATTGAACAAGTACATAAAGAGAACAATGTACAAATTACAGAATAAAGGGGAAAAAGTTAAGAAGAAAGATTATAACGGTTTAGTGACGCAAGCAATCTCGTCCTATAAACAAGCAACGAGTGGGGGAAAGATTCAAGCTCCAAGTTATTATGCATTCGTTGCAACCGAAGCATTAAGGAAGGATAGCGTACATTAGTACGCGCAAAATGAATTTCGAAAATGTTATTAGAACGTGATTGTCTCAAAGAATTGCGGAATTTGTGAGTAGCGACCAAGTTACACGAACTTCCATGAAGCCACAGCTTAAAAGGGAATTGAATTTGAGTTTAGAGTCGAATACCACACCAAAATCTTTGACCTCTTCAACTGGAAGTAAATGACAATCGTTAAGCTTAAAAGGAAAGAAAAAAGTCGAGATTTTGAGAGAGAAAAACATGAGATGACATTAAGACACATTAAGGTGGAGAAGATTTGACTGACACCAACGCATAAGCGTGTCTAGATCATTCTGAAACAGGAAGCAGTCAATTGGAGACTTTATAACGTGAAACATCTTGAAATCGTCAGCATACAATAGGCATGAATAATTAATCTAAACAGTTAAGTCATTTATATAAATAAGAAAAAGATGAGGACCCAGTATAGAGCCTTGATTAACACCAGAGGATGGGAAAAAAGGATCAGAGTGTCCATCAAATAAGCTAGCTCTACTCATGCGATTGGAAAGGTAGGATCGAAACCAAGACAGAAGAACGTCAGATACACCATAGTGCCTGAGTTTCTAACACAAAATGTCATGGTAAACTGACGCAGTTGATCGGTTTTTCTGAAAAACATGTTGCTCAACAGCAATAACTTTTTCAAGATAAATATAAAGTTTGGAGTGGACAATGCGCTCAAATATTTTAGCAAAACAGGAAAGAATAGATATAGGTCTATAGTTTATGACCTGTGTAGGGTGGCCAGATTTAAGAATTGAGAAGAATTAGTCAGCTTCCGAAACATGGAGAAAATACCTGAAGAGAGACTCCAGTTAAAAATTAAAGCTAGGGGAATACTTATAGAGGAAGAAAGTTGTTTGACCAATGAGTTCGGGATACCATCAGGCCCAGGGCCAACACAAGTGTCTAGTTAGCCTATGAAGTAAGCAACTTTCTCCGGAGATTTTTGGAACGGCGGCATCAATGGATGAATGGAAGACAGCAGAGGAACGAGACAACAGTAAAAGAAGAGGAAAAATAGAAAGCGAACATATTACACAAAGAATCAGAAGAAGAAGCTGCGGCATTGTGAAGAATAACAGAATCAGGGAAAGAATTACTGGATTTGAGAGAACGGGTATAGGACCAAAAGGGTTAAGTTTCGTTAGAAAGAAGGGATTGTTCAATATATAGAAAAAAGGTTTGCTTAGCGGATCTAATTGTTTTTTAGCGGCTGAACGGAGACGACAATAATCTGAGTTGCCCTGGGAAGTCTTAACTAGTTTGAAATTACGATTGGCTTTATCTTTTAGCCTAAGTGTGAAAATATCAGTTTTAGTTAACGAAAGAACATCTGTCTGATCTTTCTGCGTGAAATAATGATTGATAGAGAGTTATGAAGGTTAGATACCGCTTCATTGCAAGTTAGAAAACGAAGGCGGTCATATCAGTCAACAGAAGATAACTCATTAGACATCGTCTCAAAGTTGGCTTTTTTGAAGTTTTAACGAGACGAGGGACCAGTTCAATTCCTGTTAGATGCTAAAAGATTAACAGTAAAGGATATAAGTGGATGGTGAGGATCGGGTGGTACATAAGGAAGCAAAGCCGGGGCGTCAGAGAGAAGACTGGGTGGTATGTTTGACTGGATAAGATGAAATGGGCGCCCATTAGTGTTATAAAGGGTATTGTGCTGAATCATAGAGAACAGCAACAGAAAGGAACAAAATAAAAAGGACGGGCGGTTGACAGAGACGAAAAAATCTGATGAACAACTATGCCAAACAACCATGGGGGAGTTGAAATCACCGCAGATTATTATCATCGCAGTAAGATGTTTACAAAGGACATAAGAAGAAAACTCGTTGAAGAATGTTTCCAGGATTACAGGAGATGAGTTGCAAGGAATATATACAGACAATGTAAGAAGAGTATGTGACACCATAGCCACTTTGACGACAACGCATTCAACAGGAGGCGCAGGGAGGAAGTCACTGCACAGACCACTTGAAATATATTTAGAAACCGCAATCAGGACTCCGCCCCTATCAGACTTGGAAGATCTGAGACAAGATCGGTCAGCTCGATAAAATATTGTATAATGTGGAAAGCTCTGCGTCAAATATATTTTTATTAAGCCACGTCTCAGTAAGACAGACGATATCATCGTTAGCAAGAAAACACGAATGAAAGAAATCTTACATTCTGAAAGTAAAAATTTATTAAGTTCCATCAGTGTAGAGGCATGATCGTTTGGTAAAGCATTATTTAAGATATTCCAGCTCGGCTGCTGTTTTTGCAAAATAAAAACCCTCCGATGATCGTTAAACGTTTCAGAAAGACACCAGGAGGCCAGAAGTCTACACGCAATAATGTGTCCATATCAGCTGCAACAGTAATTTTGAAGGAAGCAATCACTTGACTATTTAAATTATCACGAGTAAGCTTCCTGCAAGACAGCAACGGAGGAGAAGCACCGAGCTTTTTCACGCTATAATTAGTGACCTGCTCATTTGTTGTCTCATAAGAAACATAAGAGACAAATATATGCAACGGGGGTGATGCAACCGTAAGAATGGGGACCGTACCATCAGCATCATTGGCAGCAATCGAAACACTCGTAGGAGCATGCACAGGACTACCAACGACAGTAGTTGGATCACTCCACGAGGAAGCGATCGTAAGTTCGTCAGGTTTGGCAATCGCTGAAGATGGAAGATCACAAACAACAGGCGCACAAATCATAGGGACCTTAGGTACAGCTTCGCGACTAGGCGTTGAAATTTTGAGGAGATCACTTCCAAAAGTAGCAACGGGAACACTCGCCAACTCTGATAAATTAGGAGGAGGCATCACTATTGAGCCATTGGCCGCACTTCGATTATACGTTAAAGCTGACGTTGACATTAGAAGCGCTGCAAGTGTTGACGGCGGAATTACAGGTGTTGTGGTAACCGCCGATAGAGAGTCAAATTTTTGGTTCAGAGCAGCCAGTGACGCGGAGTGAAGGCTTAATATACTTATAACATCACATAGCGACGTGCTTATACAGGCATCGCAACGGTACAAAATGTTTTTTGGGTGTTTAAGCTGAGTATCAATAAAATTTGGATTCACACTTATGCACCTTGCGTGAAAGGAGTTTCCACAGTAGCCATCACAGCTTATGAACCGCGAGCGAGACGATTCAGGCATCTTGCATACATCACACGTAGCGTCATGGTGACTAAGGGTTAAGTTTATAGGGATTACGCAACTATAAAAATTGCCTACTTATAGGCTTTAAAAAAAGTATAAACGAATAGGCTAGATCCGAGCCGAATAATCACTGTCACTATCACAGAGAGCAGGCCGTTATCCTAAACTAAAATTTTTCAGTGAAAAAATGGGATAACCAGAATAACGGAAACCTTTGAAATCAGTGTCGCAAGGGGAAATGCACTCAACAGGTTGCGAAAAAATACACCTGATTGCAAGCGAAGCACAAATAAAGCAAATTGACAACTGATAGTCGGTTAGAATAAACACGTAAATCGAATAAAAGCCAGCGGAGATGTTAGAACACGAAGAGTTGCGTCCTCATTTGACGTTTTCTTTGGTTCAGTTTTTGTAATTATAGTTTATACTTTATAGATATTAACTCGATCATTCATAGTATATACGTATGGCGATGTTGTTGTTTTTGATATATGCTTTGTCCCATTTGTTGACTGAACTGACTTTCCGACAACGTTCACAGCTTCTCCTTCCAACCGACTCAAATAGTCTGCGACTTTATTTTCAAATTCCTTCTTGCAAGTTATGGTTTAATTGCATTCGGTAAGTTGTGATTTTCACTGAAATAATCTAGAATGACTGTCCTTATGGTGGTCAAGTCGAATGCGTGATTTATGATCGCTGAGTATGGAAATTTGATTCCGTAGATGTGGTTTTTGGAACGCTAAAAAGACCAAATAATGACTGACAGCTCTTTTTCTACAGTATAATAATCTACTTCTGCTTTGTTAAGGGTTCTGTAAGCATATCCACTTGTTTTGAATTTTTGGCTAAATATTCCAATAGCATAGTTTGATGAATTTGTAGTGAATTCATATGTTTTATGATAGCTGGGAAACTTCAACACAATATCTTCCATGAGAACTGTTTTCAACTTGTTGAATGTTTGTATATATTCCGGTTCCTTCAAATCAATTCTGGCATTTGATTCAAGGCCGTTAGTAAATGGTTTAACAATTTTTGCGTAGTGACGAATAAACTTCCTAATATAACCTGTTACATTTAATGACGAGCGTATATCATCATTGTTTGATGGTAACCTCAGTTTCCTAATTTTTACCAAATATCTAATATCAAACTTTAATCCGTGTTCCATACTAATATGCCCAAAGTATGTCATTCGTGAGAAGAAAAATTTCTTTTTTAATTTGTATTTTTAGATTGTGCTATCAAAGTTGCTGCAAACTTTTCCTCGAATGCAATCAATCAATCTCTTGCAATGGTGATCCAATTATGAATACATTATCTAAGAATACGAAACAGATTTTTCATATCAATCTTTGCAAGACGTTGCTGATCATTCGCTGAAATGTTGCTGGTGCATTGTTTAGGCCAAACGTCACCCGCCATACATTTTTTATTTTACAGTACCTTCGAAAAAAATTACGCATTATCATTAAAATCCAACAACCTAAAAGGGTCATAACGCGACAAACTCTACTTCAGTCGGCAATAAAACAAAAAAAACTGTATTTATTTAGCTTGAAATCTCGATGTTGCCCACGCTCTTTTGTCTTACAAATGTCAATATTAAATTAGCCACTTAAGTAAGAAAATCTTAAGACACTCAGTATTTATTCACTTCACGTATCAATTCAATGTTCAAAATTTGGAATAAAGTGCATGAGGTCTGTCTGCCTGGATTTTTTTTATCATTGAAATGTTCAATACTACATCCAAAAACCGACATAAAAACAAGCTTCATGACCTAAATCACTGAAAGCTATTGTTTTTATACTATGAAAACTATTTAACGGAGCTTTCAAACCTTACAGTGACCTTTAAAAATTATAATTTGCTTGTAGAAATAACAGTGAGTACTGTGACTATTCCTGTTACATGTATATATTTTTTAATAGTTTTTCGTACAAAAACTACGTCTGTAATATCCTCATTTAACACGATGTTAGCTTCATGAATATCCCCATCAATAGGCTGTTGGTTTTTGTTAATACCACACAATTTATTTACTATATATTTATAGTTTAATACTACAAACTTAGAATCCAAATTGATCGGACCGTCGCGGTCGAGAGTCGAAATGCAAGAGAGCCATCTTTCTTCTTGTGCGTGTCATTTTTGCTGCTCCTGGTACAGCGGCTGCGTTGGTGTGCCACGTCTAGTACGGCAGCTGCGTTGGTGTGTCACGTTTAGTACAGCGGCTGCTACAGTACTCCCTCTCTAGTGACGTTGGCAACAACTGTCACGATGACGCAGATGACGCCAAAATCTGCTTTCGTTGTTAAATGATTATTTACGACACGTTATTGTGCTAGGGGCGTACACAGCCTTTTGCTGGCCGGATATGTCCTCAGTCCTATAGGCGGAGGATTGATGGGTGCCCACTGTATGCGAGGTCGTGTGACTTGACTGCGGGGAACAACTTCGAGTGACGATGGGAAAACTTCTGTGCGCTGTTCTATCGCTGACGGTGCCGTTTCTTCAGTGGTCAGTGGATATGGCATCTGCTGACCATTTGACTCTGTAGAATTCGCTGTTTGAGATCCCTGGAATGGTTCCGCGACACCGCTTCTGTTGATTGGGTAATTATAGTCTGCTTCGGCTTCCAAAAAGGCTGGTTTCAATCGTTCTGTCGATACGTTAGCTTCGCGTCCGTTTACTTTTATTCGATACAGCACATTGGATATCCTATTCAGAACCTTATGTGGGCCGGTGTAGGGCTGTATTAGCGACGTTTTGACTAAGTCGACGCGAAGAAAAACGTGCGTACAGGTTGCTAATTGTTTGTTAATGAAAATCGTCCGTTTGCTTCGCTGGTTTGTCGGTACTGGACGAAGCTGGTTCATGGTTTTTCGTAAATCAGCCAAGAAGGCGTGCGGATCACTGGTTGACTTTGTAGGGACTAAAAACTCTCCAGGAAGAGCGAGTGTCGTGCCATAAACCATTTCTGCGCACGAAGCGGATATATCGTCTTTGAAGCTGTTTCGAAGTCCTAAAAGAACTGTAGGCAGCGTGTCTGCCCATGCTGAATTATGCTCATGGCACATAATTGCAGCTTTAAGTGAGCGATGCCAACGCTCGACGAGCCCATTTGCTGCAGGGTGATAGGGCGATGTTCTAGTTTTGTTACAACCGATGTAACTTGCTAAGGCTTTAAACAATGCCGATTCAAACTGCGTGCCTTGATCAGTTGTGATGGTCTGTGGCACTCCAAATCGCGCAACCTATTGGTTAAAAAATGCTCTAACGACTGAGTTTGCCGTTAGGTCTGTCAAAGGGACTGCTTTTGGCCATCTTGTGAAACGATCCACCAGCGTTAGGCAGTATCTGAAGCCTTGCGAAGGTTTTACTGGTCCGATGATGTCCAAATGGACATGTTGAAACCTTTCGGCTGGGATTGGGTACCGTTGCAATGGGTTATTTTGATGTCTGTTCACCTTAGAACGCTGACAAGAAAGACAGTAACAGGACAGTCGCGAATTTGCTTCTTCATGTTGACCCACACAAATTTGCTTGATATTGCTCGACAGGTTGTTCGTCCGCTTGGGTGTGCTGGCTCGTGAAAAATACTAAAAATTCTTTTTTGAAGTGATTCAGGAACGTACGGGCGGATGACATCTGTGGTAGTATCGCAGACGATTTGTTGGCTTCCCATCATTATGGGCTGCAGATTAAGCGATGTTGACTTACAATGTAAGAGCTTCTGTGGCTGGTCGTCAACTTGCTGTGCGCGTGCAAACTCATCCGGGTTGATAAAACTAGGCATCTGGATAGCCTCAACACGTGACAAGGCATCTGCGACAATATTTGTGTTCCCAGGGATGTATCGAATATTCGTTGAAAATTGTGACACAAAGTTCAAGTGCCGAATTTGACGAGGTGAAGCTTTGACGGTTGACTGGCGAAAAGCATACACTAGAGGCTTATGGTCCGTTTGTATGACAAAATCAGAGCCTTCAAGGTAGTGTCTGAAGTGTGAAGCTCGTTAACGGTGCTTGAATATTTCCCGCGTTTTTAATAAAACACATGTAAAAATTTATCATGCCAACAAAACGTCTTAATTGTTTAACATTTTCCGGTCATTTTATTTTGAGAATTGCCTCTACGCGGGAAATTGGTGGTGTGATTCCGTTTTCGTTTATCGTATGCCCCAAGTACTCGATTTGTTTTACACCAAATACGCATTTGGCACCATTTACGACTATGCCGTAAGATTTAAGTCGATTGAAAATAATGCGAAGGTGTTCAATATGCTCGTCCTCAGTTCCGGAGGTCACCAAAATATCATCTATGTAGCAATCACAAAAATCGAATCCTCGCAGAATTTCGTCCATCAGTCTTTGAAATGACTGTGCAGCGTTTCGGAGGCCAAAAGTCATCACTTTAAATTCAAACAGCCCAAAAAGGGGGATAACTGCCGTCTTTGGTATGTCAGCTTCCGATATTGGCACTTGATGAAACGCGCGAAGTAAGTCAATTTTGGAAAAGATCTTTCTTTTTTGGGGTCCGGCGAGTACGTCCTGGATATGCCTCACTGGGTATCTATCTGGTAGAGTAACTGCATTGAGGCGGCGATAGTCTCCGCACGGCCTCCATGTTCCTTCTTTCTTAGGAACGAGATGTAAAGGGCTGGCCCAGGGGCTTGATGACAACCGACAATAACCTCTTTCTATTAGGTAGTCGAATTCTCGTTTGGTCATTTCCAACTTTTCTGGCGTCAGCCTACGGGGACGACTCGATACTGGAGGACCACTTGTAACAATACAATGGTGTACGTTGTGGGGTTTCGTTGTGGGTTGAGAACACGGATTTGTAATGCACGGAAACTCTTTCAACAGACGATGATTTGGATCGTTTGTAACTGTTGAGACTGTATCGGCATCTATCTGGCTGATCGAGCCTGATGCGAACAGATTGGTGACAGAATCAACAATGCATTCGTTTTTCAAATCAACTAACAAGCCATGGTGTTTCAAAAAATCCGCACCGATGATTGGGCGCGATACGTCTGCCATGCAGAATTTCCATTTTAATTGGCGTCTGAGGCCAAGGTTTAGATACATAACTCGTGTGCCGTATGTATTTATCGGGGTGCCATTTGCAGCGAACAGACTAAATTCTGCTGGTTTACTTTTATTTCCGTTTCTCGGGCAAGGGATAACCGAAATGTCGGCTCCTGTATCGATGAGAAAGCTGATGCCCGATATCTTATCTGTAATTTGCAGGCGACTTTTAAGGAGGTCACTGCCAAACGCCAAATTTGACAGTGGCCTGGTTAGTTTTCCGGGTGTGAGCGGGCGTAGAAAGCACACGGTTGTTTGCATCTGTATGCAGCGGCACCGAACTTAGCATGAAACCGACAAATTTCCGGCTTCACGTGACGGGCTTCGGCTGTGTGACGAGGTGCCGATGGAGTTCGTCGTCTTTGACGATTACGCTGGTAAATTTTATTAGAGCGTTCCATCTCTAGGTTCTCCAGGTGGGAGCGCACCACGTTTATAGATTTTTCGAATGAGTTTTCTGGCGACTCTGAGTGTTCTCTGTCATGCGCAAGTTCAACGACACTATATGGGACATGGACCTCCATTATTTTATCGGCCATCTCAGCCAGGCGAGAGAGGTCAGATGTCTCAGACATGCTAAGAATGGCTTGCACTTGGGCTGAAAGTCTTTGCATCCAAAGGGACTTAAGAAACCCTTAGGTAACCTTGCCGCTCGCAGTGATTTTCATTCGACGCAGGAGCTGGGAAGGCTTTTGATCGCCAAGCTCCAAGCCTGTCAGTAACTCGCGTATTTTAGCTTCGTCCTAAATGGAGTACACGCTTAAAATTCGATCTTTAAGGGATGTATATTTACCTTCCTGGAGCGGATTTTCGATCAGATCCGCTACTTGCGCCAGAACCGTGTGGTCCAACTCGCTAACCAGTTTGTCGAATTTGATGGCGTCCTTGGTGACTCGACACATTGCAAACTGCGCTTCGACGCGTGCGAACCACGAAGATGGCTGCGTGGCCCAGAATGGTGGTACTTTACACGATGCCAGGCTTGTGGTCATCAATTCACTGGATGTTCCTGGGAGCGCGTGCTCACCTACGTTGTCCTGTTTCCCGTCTTCCGTTGCCATGTCACGCGATTTCTATTTTAGCGGAGTTTACCAATTGAATGCTCACGAAGTTTGCAAATTATTTTACTGTATTTAATGTAAATCGAAACGTTAATTTCACTTTAAGGGGTCACCACTGTTGGTTTTTGTTAATACCACACAATTTATTTACTATATATTTATAGTTTAATACTACAAACTTAGAATCCAAATTGATCGGACCGTCGCGGTCGAGAGTCGAAATGCAAGAGAGCCATCTTTCTTCTTGTGCGTGTCATTTTTGCTGCTCCTGGTACAGCGGCTGCGTTGGTGTGCCACGTCTAGTACGGCGGCTGCGTTGATGTGTCACGTTTAGTACAGCGGCTGTCACAAGGTTTTATTACAACTGTTTTGAAGGATATTCTAAATTTTGATACAACTAGAGACTCAACGTTAAACATGAACATAGATATTTTGTAATCTATTTGATATATTGTTACCGTTACCTTTTCGGGAAGGACCTAGTCGTTCGGTCGAGGCCTTCGGGTGCCGGTCAGCCCGTTGGAGACGGGTCGTGGGCGCCACTCGTCCAACCCAATGGGCCTCTTGAGCCGTCGGACGAGAATCCGGCTCATCGAGGTTCCCGAAATATTCGTTTCCGACACAAGAAAGGAGAAGGAGAAAGAGGAAAAAACAACGTATTCGAATTCACTTTTCTTTTTCTTCACCCTTTTTTTCGTTTATAGACACGGAATGCTTACTCGACAAAGAATCAAGACTAATCGAAGATGTTATCCACCACTTACTTGCTGGTTACAACTTATCTTGTCTATTTTGCTACTTAAACTACACCTATTCCTCTAACTAACCTAACCTGCGCTGCGCCGGGTCTCCTCAGCGATGTCTCGATACTCTCGATCTGGAGCTGACGGCGACGGTTCGTCTACGTTTTTCTGGCGTGAGCTTGCGGCTGCGACTCACAAATGGTCCTGTCGCACGCACGCTTTCCATTCGGTCCGTCAGGAGGCACACCGAGCTCTAACCGTTCGAAAGAAACGCTTTGGCGGGACTTCGCCTTGTCGGTTGCACTGGCAAAGAGTTATGGGGGGGTGTTACTTCACTTACGCGAACTTATCAAGAGTTTCCATAGACGCGCACCGCAATTTGTCTTTTTCCGGCGATTCTTTAATTACGGATTCACTGGTGCCTTTTAAACGCACTCTTGCACGTGCGTTTTCAAATTCACGCTTGGAGTTGCCTACGGAACACTAACCGTTGGAAGGACAGGGGAAACGCATTGGCAGAACTTCACTTACGCGAACTTATCAGAGTTTCCGTAGACGCGCACCGCAATTTGTCTTTTCCCGGCGATTCTTTAGTTACAGCTTCTTAACGCTCCGGCTAATTTGCGTTCAGTCTCCCGCGCGGGTCTCGCCAATGAAATCGAACAGTGGACAGAGACCTTCCATAGAGACGCTTTTCGCTTTTATACCCTCGCCCGAAACCGCTTGGCCGGTTCCCGCAACCAACGACGAACCGGACTCTTTGTTCACGGTCGATGGCCTCGGACGAGGGTCCACGAGTCTGTGTGCTTGATTGTGACATCGCCCGCGAGCTTTTCGCCTCGATTAAAAATGGAGGCTGCGTGGGCGATGCGTGGTTTGAGGCGTATCCCACCGGCGCTGACTACGTCGGCTATTTCCTATTGGCTTGACGCCAACCGCCAGAGTATATGACACAAGGCGGTTGGGCCGAGCCCCTGCCCAAACTATTCTAAACTTAAATAAGCTAACCTACAAAGTGGTGGCTCCTAAGGCGAGTAAGTGGTGGTACCGCGAGTCGAACCGTGACAATATATATTTGATGACTTAGTATAGGGGTATAATTCTACTCGGAAAATTGTTGTTATCAACCTTATAAGATCCGAATGTCAAGCTTTTCTCAATTCATGATTTTAAGGTTCAGGCTTTTATCGATGTAGTAACTTCATTAGTAATCTTCGCCAGTTTGATTTTATTAAAACTATCCAATTCGCATATTTTGTAGTTTCAATTATTTGTTCTGTTTCAAAATTTATTAGCATTACAGCAATAAATTTTCATAGGATGGCTGCAATTATCTGTTACTGTTTCAATCTTGTGTTTTTTATCAAGTTTTTTGTTTAATTTTTCCTGGAAGGTTTTCTTAATCTACGCTGGAATAGTGAGAGCTTCCTTGGTTCGTCTTTTATATATGGACATGTGTTATTGCTGCAGTTATTGCATTCTTAAGATTGTACCTATTGTCGTTATATCTATATTTGTCTAGAAAATTATTACTTTTATTTCTATTCCTACCATGCGGATGCATTGTCTGATATTACTGTTGTTTTGATTACTTTAAAAATTATTTCAATTCTTAATATAATTCCTGTCATTATAATTGTGAATTCATCTACCATTATTGGTTGTTACGTGAATTGCCTCTCGTAGCTTCCTCTCTTTTCTAGAAATTTGTGTTTCTCCGAATGTACATTGAATTGTTTGTGCGCTGTTGATCAGTATTCTCTAATTGCAGATAAAAAGTAACAGATTATCTTTGATTGTTTGTTCTTTCTTAGTGTTCAGTATTTGTCAGTCGTTCCTTTAAACCATTTATTTTTAAATTACTAGCACAAACGTATTTTGAATACTCACTAATAAAATCTGCAATGACTTTAATCACTTAGAACCTAATCAAAAAAGATAACTAAACATTTCTTATTATACATTACGGTAACTGTGCAAAAAATACAAATTATTATCAATGAACGTTATAGAAAAACAGAAAGCTTAAAATATCTTTTGTAAGATAAACTAACCATTTGTGTAAATATCAGCATACAATATCAAAAAAGGGGAAATTCGAGATAGATTTTTGGTCCTAAAAAATAAAAATTTAAAGCTGTGATAAAGTTAATTGCGACAACCCAAAATACTGCGTCTTTATATTTTGCCATGTCCCATCGCCCTCATTGCCATTGCAAAAAAAAGTAACCGACTTGTGTCACAACCGCATCCAGAAAATATGTCAACACTGTAACCAACACAATCCTTTGTGAAAAACAATCGCTATGACAATATAAAACAATCTACTTACAAAGAAATCACTGCCGTTTATCTAATAATATTCAACTTGTAATGATTTTTGGCTGCTTTGCTAGCGCTAATGTTTCGCGATGTCTCACGCACTACTGGAAACACGTTCAAATGGGCACACTGCTTCTCTTTTCCTTTGCAGCTTCTCCAAAATTCTTTGCAGTTTAGCTAATATGACGTCTGTTGCAACCATACCAAGCCAACCATATCGTTTTGTTTAACATGATTCACATTTGTGAAGTGCTTTTATTTACTGCCAGTGTATGGGAAGCTCTTGTAATCGCAATGAAAATTGGAATTGAAATTTAAGGGGTCAGTCTACATTAGACACTCGAAAAAATAGCTATTTTCCCGATTTTTTTGGAGATAACTGTATGGAAAATTAATACAGAAGTTGTTTGGTTTTATAAATAAACTCTTAAAATACATAAAAAAAATTTTATTCATTTTTATTAACATTTCGGTAAAAAACACTGTAGTGTAGTGTAACACCTCGAAAATGGGTTGGTGAGGCAGCTCCATCAGAACTCAACAACGGCTTGTCTGAAACAAAAAAATCAAAGTGCTTTAGATTCAGTAAGACATTGTCTACAGAATGACCCTCAGGTATCAAGTTTTGATGAAACGAAAAAAATGGCGGGTAAAAATATTTTTTAAAAATAAAATGTTTTTTTTTCGCCCATTTTTGCAAAAATAAATAGAGTCAAAATTGAAATTTCAAAACGAACGAGGATCATCTTGAAGCTTATAATGTTTAAAATATTTTCTAAAAATTTCACATAGATCGGTTTATTAGTTTTCGAGATACGATGGGGCTAGATTTTGAAAACGTTGTTTTGAGAAAAACGCGTTTAAAGTTTTTAAATGAAAAATTGTAATTTTTTTTACCTAAACTTAATCTGCAATGCCTGCACCGTACAACATGCCTTCTTTTTGCTCATAATCCTCTATTTCTTCCATCCTTGCTTGCTTTCTCTTTGTCCTGCCCTCTTTTGAACAATCAGAACTGTGGCGGTTCGCAGTTTTGACTCGCGCGTCATCGCGCGCATCAGCGAAGTTCATGGCGGTCTGACCGATTTTGACGCCCATAGTCTCCATTATTTTTAAAATGGGACAAAACTCTTCATTAAATATACACGCCGAAACTTTGCAGGCAATTTCAGCTATCTCTTTGCCATTAAACTTGTGTTTCGGCACTATATTCCACACACAATTGTGATAGGACTCATTATTATTTTGAGTGTGGCCACCTAAACATCGTTCGAGCAATTCGGTCTTGGTAAGGTCTTTGTAGATCGGCTCTAACACTTCTTGTACTTCTGCAGAAAGAGCAAGACGATGTTTGTACTCTTTGTTGAGTGCCTTAGCTTTGAGGTACTTGCACCACTCGATCGAGCACTTTTCATGTTGTGGCTTAGCATCAGGAGAAATTTTATGCAAGTATCCAGCCCATATCTCATTTCGCATACCTTCAACACTATTCAAATTTCTTCTGATAGCTAAGCCGTGATTTTTTGACAACTCTTTCATCAATTTAATTGTCAACGATTGTGCTTTCACTTTTGGAACTGTTTTTACGACAGCTGCCTTTTTTTGCGTAGCTACAGTCTTTTTCGGTGTGACTTTTTTCCCCTGTGCTTTTTTCTTTTCTGCTTGCTTTAGACTCTTTTTTTCTGAATCAAAGATTTCCTCGCCTCATTCGCACGTTTGAAAATGCGCTTAGCTACGTGCTAAACACATTCTAATTTTTTAACTACGAATTCTTCCCCATAGGGAGCAGTATTCAGCAGCGTTTTGAAGGTTTTACTATCACCGTCGACAATGTAAAATCAATATCGCACAGCAAATTTTTCGAGCGATTTCAAAAACATTTCCACTATGCCATCGACTTCCATCTTTCTCGAACCTCCGGAGTGATTTGCTGTACAATCAATTTTATGCTTCGAAAACCAGGCTTGGAATTCTATTGTATTTTCTTGACCTATCCATCGTTCACACTCTTTACAATAACTTGAGCGTATTGCAACATCGACGATTTTTACATTGAATTTAAGTATAAGCGAAATTATACCAATTAGAGAAGAAAAGCCTCTTTTCTCCCACGATCCATCGCCAGAAACTGTAAAAACGTTCTCGGCCTGTCCTTTCTCCTTCAGTATTTCTTTCTCTACGTTGGCAGCTTTGCACGTCACTAAATCGAAAATGGCGTTTACTGCGATTCTAATGCTGTCAACGATGTGATAGTAATACTTCTTGTTTAATCCTCTGCCTATGTCCATCAGGCCACAAAACATATCGATTCCAGCTAGACCAATGCCCATCAGACGCATCACAAATACGAGATGTCGATTCACTTCATAACCGGTATTGATCATCGGGCACAAGTTAATGTACTTTTCACCACACGTACAAGTCAAACACACCTTAAAACCTAAGCCACGCTCTTCATATTTTGAAAATGAAACTTCTCCGTTGCCAACATCTCATAGCCATACAGGAAATGCGGATATCGAAAAATTACATGATACACTAACAGAAAAAATGAGAACAAACAACACATTTCAGAATCAAACGTTTAAGGAACGAGTTTACTAGGCCGTAGACTTTTATAATCGTCCAATACATTCTACTATTAAAGAGAGACCTATAGATGTTCAGTTAGGGAAAATAGATAAAGAAGTAATATATACTAGAAATAAAACCGTTAAAGAGAAAGTTATTGAGAAAAGAAATGTCAATAGAGAAGCATATATCGAAAATAGACGAGAAGGCTTAGTTAAAAATCCTAAAAGCAAACTAGATAAGTTAGCACCTAGATTTAATCATAAACCATTAAATAATAAAGCATTAGTGAACATCAAACGACCTGAAAAGAAAATTATTAGTACAGGTAGAAATAGCAAACAATCTGGAGAAAATAAGTGTAACACGAAAAATATTGAGGATGACGATGATAATACTTCAATGTTACCAAACCTTAGCGACTTTGATGATGGAAAAATAGAGACTCAGACAGGATATAATATATATTCAATTAGAAAACTTAGAACATCAGATACATACACTATTACCTAAAGAATATTTAAGGAGAAGTTAGAAGCTAGAATCGATACCCTTATCATATGGATAAATTATACGAAATTTGTAATCACTCACAACTTGCTAAAGCACCAGGTTATATAGAGTTATGTAAAAAAGTTAGACATAGAAGAGGGCTAATTAATGCAGTAGGTAATGTTTATAAATGGTTATTTGGTCTAATGGACGTAGATGACAGACAGGACATTGAAGAACATTTGGCAAGAGTAGATAAAAACAATCATGAAATTATCGATCGTATAAATAAAAAAAATTCTATTAATGATCGCTTTGAAAGGTAAATTCAGAAAATTAAAAGAATCGTTGATTTAGATCGACAAATTATTACAAAAGCTTTGAATGATACCAATAAAAGATCAAGAACAGAGATAGCTTATTTAGGTACGCTTATGAGTATTCAGTATTTGCAAAACAAAATTGATATATACCAGGACAATGTTATGTCAGCCAGAACAGGTATAATGTCAAGAAATATGTTAACAACTGAAGAAATAGCTGAAAACGAAATTGATCTCGAAAAATTGAAATTAATTGAAATTGCAATCGCGGTAAACACCAAAAATCAGAAAGAGCTATTATTTGCAATCAAAATTCCAGTAAAAGTGTTAACTGTTTTCAAATATTTAATATTACCAATACCTGACAAGCATGATTATGAAACAATGTTTGAAAAACCATATATTGTAAAAATTAATAATACCATGTATACATATAATAACGAGAATAATTTGAAAGATTTGAGAAAATCTGGGATATATTTTTATGTGAATGAAACTTGTACAAAAATAAAAAGGAACAAAAATTTAATAGAATAATTAGATCTGGGGACTATCATAGTAGTTAAATCATACATAAATTGGTCTAGTGATTGTGATGAAAGAAATCAAAATTTAAATGGTACATATCTGTTTACTTTTAACAATTGTTCAATTACATTAAATGGTGTGAAATTTTCAAATCGAATTTCAGAATACAAACCTGTGATTCTTTCCAATTCTCTTATTAGTCCAGTAGATAATTATAAACAGCTTACTTTTAAAGAGTTAGAAGAATTTCATATAAATAATTTAAAAGAAATAGAAGAAATTAAATATTCGAAGAAACCACATATTATATCTAATATTGTATCAACACTTATTATTATAGTAATTTTGATCATTATTTTTGTATACTTTCACCTGAAAAAGAAAAATATGAAGGTAAAAATTGTAAACATGTTTGAGGCCAAACATTTCTCTAAGGGGGAAGGAGTTACGTCAGGGCACCTAAATGTGGATGCAGATGCGTTATCTGCAAACCACTTGGATCATCAAAACATTGACCAAGTGAGATTTCAATAATAAGATCGCATTATTTGAGTGGCCTGAGAATTTAAAAGTGAAAATCACTTGGATCATAATCAGATCGCGCTATTTGAGTGGCCTGAGAATTTAAAATTGAAAGTATGCACTCTGGAGTGCAGACATAAATATAAGATAAGATAAGATTATAAAAGCCAATGTGTTAGAAGATAAACGGAGAGTTCTAAATCGGTTACCGCCTAATAAAGTGGTATTAGAGAACAGAAATGACAAAATCAGTAGAACAACGACTTGGAGAAGACTTTTCGAGGCAGAAATAAAGGCATTCGTCGTCCGAAAGTAGTCGTACATCTCTCCAAAGAATCGGGAAGTTAACTTGCAGTTTACATTGGAGCACAGAAATTAGTCAGTTGAATTTTGGAGACAAATTTTGCGGACAGATGAAAGTGATATGTCATTGGACGGAACGTACGGTCGAAATTTCTTTTGTTTCAATTCACAGCAAAAGAAAAATCAAGCCATCATTATCCCTGCGCGCCATTGACATGGTGGTAAAAAAATGGTATGGGGTTGTATTTGTTACAATGGGATTGGTCCAATTGTTAATTGTCCAACAAAGATGCGTTCGTCTAAATATCTCCAAATATTTAACGCAGTTGCATTTGCTGCCAGCGATTCGATTGGCCATGATTTAATACTACAACAGGACAATGCACCAGTTCGTATTTTAAAATGGATTCAACGGTTTTTATCGGAGGTTGAGCAAAAAGTCATGAAATGGCCTCCACAAAACCCGATTTGAATGTCATTGAGCATGTCTGGCATTTGAAGAAATCAACAATCCCTCAAAAGATTGGAAAATGGGCAGCTACATAGTTAAGTTGATTCAATGTCAGCAAGACTCGAAGCGGTTATTCGTGTCAAGGGATGCAACACCAAGAATTAGGTAATGGTCACAAAGAACCGTTATTATTAAGGCTTACAATTACTTTGAACTTTTTCGCAGACTTTTCGGAAAAACGAGGCGGTAGCCATCCATTGCAAATAATTTTGCCCATAATGATTGGTGTGCAAATAATTTTGGTCACTAAGTTCTTATTTCATTTTTGTTCTGTAATGATTTATTTGAATTTTGTTTTTGTTACATAACGATAAATTTGTCAAAAAATACCTGAATGAAATTCCATTTTGTTGTGATAAAAATTGAAGGAGTTATTTTGATTTCATTCAAATTTTTCTGCATGATTTGAGTTGCGTAAATAATTGTGGCCACAACTGTACATATTATTAAAGAAAAGATAAATAAATTAAAAATTGCAGAGAATATTCATACAAAAACAATACACTATTCATAAAAGGGATGAAAGAAACAATATTACTCAATTTCATCTAAGGTAATTATGTGGTTTAAAAAAAATGTCTCTTCTGTCTGATGTGCGGTCTTGCCAATCGTTGCTCTTTGAAATCAGGTGTTTTAAGTTCTCATCAAATAAAACTTAATAGTTTCTTCATTAATATTTCCAAAAAAACATATTTAAATGGCAAATAAACAATGAATATGTATAATGAATAAAGGAGCGTCAATTAAATTCGGAAGAACCATTTGTCCAATGTTTGTAGTTCATGTCTTTTAAGGGTTCGTAAGATGTCAGTTACTTCTCCCCCTATCTTAAATAAGATGCTGTATGTGTTACCACTAATCAGAAAAATTTGTGTTTTTTTTTCATAAAAGAGGAAAATTAATATAATATGATTTGCACAGCTCAGTAATTAATCTTTATAAATTTTTTACATATGTATCAGTGTTTCAGGAGAAATCAGCAATTTTTTTCCCATGATTGTAAAAAAAAAAATTAAATATGAAAATTCGTTGCAAGTTGCCGTGTAAAATGGTTTCATACGAACGGTATTACTCTATATCTTTTATTATAAAGACATTGTTGTAAAGTGAATCAAATTTTATTAATATTTGAATAATTGGAGCAGATTTTCACAGCTTTCACAGTATTTTAATAAAAAAATTGCTTAGATTTTGAAAACTACAAAAATTTACTCAAATTTGCATTTTTGGTAATCAACGTGTTGAATAATAAAATGTTTTGTAGGCAATACTTTAAAAGATCATATGCTTTAAAAAGCTTTCATCAATTGTAGTTCTTAGTAGTTTCATTCTTTAGTGTTCGTAAGCTTTCAATTACATCCTTCATCATCATTTGTGATACATGTTACTTTTTAGATGCAATGAAACCGATTATTGACTGCATATTCAATGTTTCTGAAGAACAACTGAAAATGAGAAATAAAAAAAAAAAATCAGTGATTATGTGAAAGCGATGGCAATTTTGAACGCAATTATTCAAAATGGTCACCGTGCGACAAAATCTCTTCAGTGGCCGTAATAACAAAACTGCATTCATCTTTGCTAGCACTTCCTTGTCCTTCAAACATCAATGTGAAAATAACAAATAACATCTACTTTATTTGTGATTTTCATATCGATGATTGAAGGACAAAAAAGTGCTTACAAAATTTTTTCTAAAAGGTTTTGGTTACCTTTCTCCTTTCGATGGATTCGTGTGAATAGTAAACCAAGCCAAGGTTCTCAAAGTCTCTGAAGTTTAAGAGGTGAAACTCTGAGCTTGGTCCTGATTTCAGTTAAGACATAATTCCTCAATTTCATTTCACAAATTCTTGTGAACAGACAACGAACCCTTTTGTCGTTCAGACTAATTCGGGTGCGGCCTCTAACTAGCTACAGGAGTGATGGCTGCTGAGCTGCCCCAGTTTGGTGCGTACAGCCGTGATTGCATTCTCTAGCATCAGTTTCGAATCTCATTCCCAGAGATTCAACCATTGAATTCCCCCATTACGTACCGGCAAAAACAAATCTTCCAAAAAAGACAAAACATATTATACATCTTCTGAGGCCATATCTTTACCACTTTACCATGAAATTATTGCGCGCATACCAAGATAATATCGCGTTCAAAACCTATCCAAGAGCTAAAAATTCCTCTTCGTACGAAGCTACGAAACTAATAAAGAAAAACAAAAAAACAGCGAAGGACTACCGCTTACAAAAGTAATCTCTCCGGTTGCCGTGCTGATTTCGGTTAGAAAAACGAGCTTGAGCGGAGCTAGCCAGGCGCATATGTTGCTGCCTGGACCTTCCCTACCATGGCCTAGCACTTGCGTATCCGCATGTATTGTGCGACAAATTTAGATTCTGTTTTAAAACTCAAAAAAATAAAGACACGGCTAGAAAATTGATCTCCTCTTTATTTCTCGGTATTCTTAACGAACCTGACTTGGTTACACTTTCATTACTTAAAACGTAAACCTTTCGATATTTGCTTCCAATGTGACCTAATCAACTATACTGAAATTGCAAGTTACTGATCAGGAGAATTCTAGTGGAATGTTAATGATTGCAATCAAATATTTTGTTATTACGAAATTAGGCAGGTGGTATGCAGTTGGGTAAATGAACTTTGCGAAATGATTTTAATGAATGCTTTGCAAAGCATAAAGAATTTAGAAAATAAGTAAATGAACTTTACGAAATTATTATTACACTGACCAGTTTACATTCACCGGTTAATCATTTGATGAGCTTGATGATAGTAGAGGTTGAGATATTGGAGGTTATTTTGGAGATGACGTCACCGGCACAACATGCGCGCTAGGCCCACCAATATTTACCGCAGGTGGGGTGAGCCCTGTTCATGTAAGGAAGAAAGCAGACGGAACTTTTGGGAAATTCTAAATGATAAGGTTTTAATCCACCTTGTTTTTATATGGATTATAAAACTCAAAAAACACCGAAGCAATGTTCTGCGTATCATAATTAATTCTATTTACATTGTGATCATAATGAGAAAATTTACTTCATACTCCACAAAAAAGTTTAAACAGCATAAAAATAATTCAATATTTGATGTTAAAAGAAAATCAAATGAAAACTTTACTTTCGGGGCGAGGACGAGCGCTCTTCATCGCTTAATTTGGGTTCTTCATATTTTTTCAGCATTATTCATATATATTTCAATAAAGTTACATTATCTGCAATAATAATAAATTTTAAACTTTTCCGTTAATATTAATAACTGTTCATCAATGATTGGTTATTTCAATGCTTAACCTTATTAGCTTGTTCCGGTTAAATAATCAATTCAAACAAAATAAAAGATACTATGGTCATAGATCAATAATAATTTGTCTAGGCGAATTTCAGGCCAAAAACGTTAGTTTAATCGAGTATCGAATTTTTTAATATCTAGGTCTACAAAGTGCCACATTTTTCTTTCGTTGTTCCACTTATACGTTCACTGCCACAGTTTCCAGTATATTCCTCGAAAATGTTTTTTTTTTACATCTAAAAGTCGATTTACACTTGGTAACTAGTTCATGGTGAACTATTTTACGCCTAAACACTGATGGTTGGTCCGTTTATTTCATACTACGTCATTTTAGTATTGGTAAGATAATGACCGATATCAGCAAGCATGCCACTATGAAATCAATTCTTAAGTTACTGAATCCAATTTCTTGCAATGAAACAAAATTGGTCGACAAATTAACTGCATATTTCCGTTCTGGGTCTACTAAAAAAGCACTCGGTATAATATGCAATTTTAAATTCGCACCGTGTATCCCGAGCACCTGTTTCTCGTAGATTAAAGATGAATATGTAATCCAACAAGACTGGTGTCACTAAATACCACAAGCCGCAAAGTGCGACCCTTGAGGTCCACACGGTCAACTTCCCAGTAATATCTAGGTAAACATTATAAATATTAGACACAATAATTATTTCGAAAATAGTATAACTTTAAATAATAATCATGAGAGGTTTTCATAGCAGTAACAGGAATAAGTTAATATTATTCATATCATCTACGGGAGCATCCATTGATTACGCAAGGCTTTTGGTGAATAAGTGATGATGATTGATTACCACAAATGCAAATTTGATTGAAATTTTGAAAGTTTTTAAAATTTAAGCCGTTGTTTTTAATTAAAAGACTGCAAAAACGATTAGAAATCTACTCAAATTTCTCCTAACATTTTGAAACTTTGATTGACTTTACAACAAAGTCTTTAGAATAAAAGATATAAGGTAATATCATTCGGAAGAACCTTTTTCAAATGGTAACTTTGAATGATTTTTTATTTTTAATTGAATTTTTTTTTCAGAATCATGAAAAAAGTTTTACTTTTTTCTGTTCAAAACTAATAGAAATATATAAATTTTATCAACATTTATTACTGTGTTGTGCAACTCAGGTTAAAAAAATATTTTTTATGAAAAATAACCCTAAGTTTTCGCATTTTCTTCTATTATATTAAAAAAACCTCTGGAACGGATTTTTATAATGGTGAAATAATCAAAAAGATTTTAAAACATGTCAATTGACACATTTAGGATGCAAATAGTATATCTGGTTTGTGGGATATAGTGAACGGAAGAAATGACCTCGAAGGTCATGATGACTGTTAATGTTTTTTTTATTTATTTAATTTTCTACGAGATCATGAGAAAAAGATTTGATGTTTTTTAAGCATTGCTTAAAGTTTATCAATTTTTAAAAAATTGACTACTGTGTTCCGTAAGTGAGGTTAAAAATTAATTTTTTATGAAAAAAAATATTTTTTTTGCACCTTTTTTCCTTAAATAAAAAAACGATTACAAGATTTTTTTCGAAATTTGAAAGTTTCACAAAAAAGTTAAAACGCGGCGATTGCCACCTTAACCATGCAAATCGTATCCTTTGTTCACGAGATATAACGCATGACAAAAGTGATCTTCAAAGGAGCTAAACAACAAACCCCCCGACCGAAGTATCCCAAACATTAATCAGCTCTTAAAATTGCAAAGCCGCTTTGATTGACACCTTAACGAAGTCAATAGGACTTTGTTTACGTGAGTAATGCTCGTAGAAAAAAGTGTCAACGAACATACGTAAACACTTTATATATACTCCATAGACCTCAAAACGTGAAGAAATGTTGAAAATTTCAATTTCGATTTTTAAGGCGATTACAAGAACTTCCCATATACTGGGAAGTTTATAATAGGGCTTTGCGTAGTTGCACAAGTAGGTACACCTGGCTCCTGAAAACTTGGAACTCACAAGCAGCTGCGCGTTATTATCAACTGTTTCGCGGTCTGGCGGTCCAAATGTGTTCAAGCGCAGTTGAAGTTGACGAGCTATTCACTAACATTAAAAATAAGCAGATGCTGGCTACACATGGCAATCGTGACTCCACTCCAACAATAAATTTTGTTCTAAGATTTCACGTTTGCAATTGAACTATCACAATACTCAGAGAACTAGACAAGATCGTTCCTTAGATTTCTCTAGCACAGAAAATTTCCCGAATTTACAGTTTCACTCCTTTGCCAGTGAAGGATAACCCAAAACAATTTAAGATCACTTCAAAAATATTCACGACAAAATTATCGACGCAGAACCTCGCTCGTTTTCATTCAAAACCCGACTCGCGTTTTCAACCTTGTTCTCGAATTTTCCCGTCCGCGTAGTCGACAACGAACCCCCACACCTTTGTCTTCCCAGCGACCCACCTCTCGATCCGATAACGGTTCTTTCCCAAGAACCAGTCGGTTAGCTGCCGAATCAGATAGCTGGTTCGAGTGGTGTGCGCTGGTTTTCAAGTCGACATGCTGGGGGTGCGGGGTTGCCATTTTGGAGCGAACCAAGGATGATAAAGTTTGGAAAAAAATATTTTAGATCTGCTTTTGTCAACCATACGTTCAATTCACAATAGGAAAATTTTGGCACCTCTGGTAAAAAGTTTTCTTATTGAAAATTTAAAATGGTGGTGCTGCCCATTAAACACCTTGCAAGTTTTTTTGGAGACAAATATGACTAGCGAATGTAATGCTTGCAAACGTGTTCATGACATTAGATTTTCCAGAATGTTTTCGGTCTTAAATCCCAGTAATGAGACTAGATTTCGGTGCCCTTGAGAAAAACATGGTGAGATTCTAAAACTCGCTATTTCCACAATAATAACAATAAGGGGTAGATCCACATAAAGAGATTGAGTATGATTTTGGTAGTTAAGAATCAATCAATGCAAAAAAATATGCAATACAATACCTACATACCTCAAATTACAAGAAATGTTTGCTTGATGACATTGAAAAAGCGGAGAAAGCGTCTAAAAAAAATTGTACCAAATAACTGCATTCAGTATTTTGTGATATAAAATATAAAAGCATTCAAATTCATTTCAAAACTAGTGTCTCTGCAACTATTTTTAAAATTATAATACATCAAATTTGACGTAGGTGTCTAAAAGTGGCATTCCTGATTGTATACATCTAACTTGCATTCACCTGCGTTTAAACTAAATCACCGTTTATTAATGACACAGATTCGCATTATGTACCAATAAAACTTATTAGTGATTGCAGTGTTTAGTTGCATAATTGTAATGGATTGTTTGCCTGTTAATTGAATTGAATGTATAAAAAAGTAACATATATTCTATTTTGTTTTTCTTAGGGAGCTGTATGAATTGCGGAAACCGAATGCTGAAAACCCGGAAATTCTTCGATTTTTTGGATATATGAAAGCTGCCAAGGACGGTCAAGATGGAACAAGCTGTGAAGTTATTTACAATGGATGTTTCAACTTAAAGGAAACTGAAGATCCAATAATGCTTACTACATACCATGAAATAAATAAATTGGTGCAGGCTCGAAAGTTGTAACAAATTAATGTTATCAAAATATCGTTGCATTAAAAAAAGTTCCGAAAATAGTAGCTCATTCTTACGGTTTTGAAAAAGTATATCAATCGAAATTGACCGACCAAAGCTGCCATAATGAAGAACTATATGTCTTGGTTATGGAAACAAATGCAGCTAGTTTCATTGTTTATTATTTGCCTTATCAATTCTTATCAGAAAAACGAAGAAGCAAAAAAGAAGTTTGGTAACGAGTTTTCATTCATTTAGCAAACAAATCATAAAGATATCATATTCTACATTATAAACTTTTTAAATTAAAAAAAAATTAAAAAGAAAAATAGGGAACAGTTTATTACAGCTTAAACATGAGTGTAGTCTATAAATGCGCATTATTTTGTGAAAAGCCGCAAGCAAATTATTGTTCAACCCTTTCTTTTAACCAAAAACAAATTATGTCTTAGCAAACATCGCTCTTTGGCATCATTGACCTCTCTTTTTTAAGCAACTGTTGGTTCTTGAGAATGAAAAGATGACAGTAGTCGCATTCAATCAAGGCTCAGATCATTCGTGAAGTTTTTGGGTAACGTTTCATAGAACGTGCAGTACAAACGGCAAAGATGCCGTTTTTTACATATACGTTGATAACTTTTCAAATAATCTACTGATAGAATGAAATTAATTTGTTTTCTGCTGTTTCATCGAACCAAACATTTTTAAATTTATGAGTTAAAATGAGTCTCAGTCACATTTTGTTTAAGTATTTTTTGAAAATCAGCGGGAAATTCTTCATTCGTTTGGTTCTTAAGTTTGAAAACAAGACTTGTTGACTAAAACTTTAGAGTGAAAATCAATTACTCTACATTTTTAAAACTTTGATTTGCTGTAATAAGATCCTACAGTGACATAGTGGTATGCACAAAAGATCTCAACTTATTGGTATAGCTAAGTCTTACCAACATAAATTCTTGACTCTACCGTGAAACTCGAAAATAAATCGAATTGTTTTCATTTAAAACAAATGAATAGAATGCATTTTGTAGGGGTTGATCTTTTCATAGCTTTGTTGTCAATTATCTTGTGGACTTATAAAATGCCTACAGAAGTAATTATAATTTAATGGTTAATAGTATGACACCTTCCATTAACATCAACAACCAACCAACCAACATTTCAGTGTAGATAACTCGGAATTTCAAATTGATAATCAAATTACTTGGTTTAGGAACCGAATGTTTATCAGTCACTATTGTAGTTACAATCACGAAGACAGAGCCATAAATAGCTGAAGACACCAACTTCACGTAGCTTTCAGGAAACTGTCGGTATATGTTTGAGCTTTTGCTCAGTGTAGTTTGGTCGTAGCTAGAACCGGTTGCCAAGGTAAGTTATATACAGCTAGGCCTTGTAAACCAACCAGGAAGTGAAGTATAGTGCTATCGTTAATCCTTCGTTGAAATGTTTTTTCCAAAAAAAACACATATATACAGAGTTAGGCTACCGTATCTTTTAATGTCCTCCTGAAACCATCAAAAAACGTAAGACACAACTTTTAAATGGTAGAAAGTTGAATGGCATTTCAAAGTTACTATTGCGCTTTCTTTTGTTGAATTAAATTCTAGTGTTTTTCATACTTTTTTCATTAATCTTCCGTCGGGCGCAACTAATCTTTAAGAAGATGTTATGCGTTTTTTTTGCTTCAATTAGTAAGATCAAAGGGCAGCGGATTGAGTTTCTTAGTAAGTTTCTGTCTCTACTCCACTTATCGAAAATCGTCTTCGATTTTTCGTCAGTACTTCACTGAGTAACGTGAGTGATGTGTTAGTCTCGCAGATGAATTGCGCCTGATCGTGTATCTATTTAATATTTTCAAAATTAAATTTTTTAATTTCCCAGTATATGGAAAGTTCTTGTGATCGCCTCGAAAATCGAAATTGAAATTTTCACAGTTTCAACAAGTTTTGAGATCTATAGATAATATTTAAATTGGTTTTGGAAAGAGACATGTATGCGTGTGGGTACTTACGTGCGTTCGTGGACAGTTTTTTCTACGCGCATAACTCACTTAAAAAAGTCGTATCGACTTCGTTGTTATGTCAATCGAAGCGTCTTTGCAATCTCAAGAGCTGATTAGTTTGAAGGACACTTCGGTCGAAGCGTTGGTCGTTCTGATCCCTTGAAGGTCATTTCTGTCATTGCGCTATATCTCGCGAACCAAATATTGGATTTTCACTGTTAATATGTCCGTCGACGAGTATTGACATTTTTGTGATTCCATCAAATTTTTAAAGAAATTTTAGAGTCGTTTTGTAATTTATTAAAAACCAAGTGCAAAAATTATAATTCTTCATAAACAATAAATTTTTAACTTGATTTGCGCCACAGAGTAAACGATTTATATATAATTTATATACCCAAAATAGTTTTTGTAAAAAACCAGCAAAACTTTTTTTCATGATTACAAAAAAAATTATGTAAAAAACAAAAATCATTAGGAGTCATTATGTACTTCAAGGTCATTTCAGTCAATCACTATATCTCGCGAACTAAATATAATATTTGCATCACTAAAGTTTCAATCGACGTGTAGTAGCATTTCTGTGATGTTTTCACTATATTAAAAAATCGTTTGATCCGTTTTTTAATTAAATAAATGGAAATGCAAAAAATTAGAGTTTTTTCATACCAAATAACCTGATTTGCACAACACAGTATTGAATGTTTACAAAATTTATTAATTCTCATCAATTTTTGTAAGGAAATCAGCTACTTTTTTCTATGATCACAAAAAACGGTCAATTAAAAATAAAAAAATCATTAAAAGTCACTATGTAAACGAGTTCATAGGAATGCTATTACTTTATATCTCTTATTCTAAACACATTGTTGTAAGGTCAATCAAAGTTCATTAATATTTGCATAATTTGAGCAGATTCTCAATAGTTTTCACAGCTACGTGTTTTACCCTTAATAAAAAAAACTGCTTTAATTTTGAAAACCAAAAATAATTCAAGCAAAGTTACATTTTTTAAAATCAACGCTTTGAGTTGTAAAATATTTTGAAGTCAATACTTTGCAAGATCACATGTTCTAAAAAGCTTCCATCAAATAAAAAATTGTAGTTTTTAGAAATTTTGTTGTTCAGTGTTCGTACGATTTCAATTACTTCCTCCTTCATCATTCGTAATGCTATTTAAGTTTTTACATGCAATTAGAGCGATTATTGACTGCACATTCAATGTTTTACAAGACCAACTGAAAATAAGAAATAAGTATTAGTCTGATTGTTGTAAAATTGTGGAAAAATACAAACTCAATGATTATGCCGAAGTCATGGAGATTTTGAACGCAACTTTTCGAAATTTCTTAATGGGGCGTAATAACAAAAACTTCATTCATTTTTGCCAGCGCTCTTTGTCCTTTAAGCATCGATATGAAAATAACAAATATCGTAGAAAAGTCTATGTAACCTACTCCCATCCCCCCGCTCCCGATTAATTCGCGTGAATATTCAATCATCCCCCTTACCTACGTAATCAATGGACGCTCCTGTGTATGATACGATTTATGTTATGAGAGGTATATTTTTATTATTTGAAGTAGTAGTATTTTCATCTATATAATTAAACGGCTAACATGAATTTTGTGGTCCCATTTTAGCAGTTGTTTCTGGACCGATTTTCATAAAAAATACATCAATGGAAAGAGAATATCCTGTAGATGTGCAGAATTGTATTTTTTGTGAAAATCTGTTTGGAAAATATAGAGAGAAAAAAGAAAATAGATTTTCTTACTAATACATACACAACGTTGAACGTTCATACAGCGATAAATACGAATGGTATACTAACCTTCACTACCGAAATAGAAAGCTTGATTTTCTACGGGTTGTGTAGTGCATGCGGTGGTAGTTTGCCCTTGCACGCGGGAATGCCAGGTTCATATCTAGGACTGTTCCAAGTGTTGTTTTTTTTGGAAGCTAATTAAATCATCAAATTTCACCACATTTAGCAATATTTTCATTCTCACTTTACAGTTTTACACCGTTCATGGGTATTGTTTTTGACCGTTCACTGATTCGGTGTTGTGTGATAGCTTTCTCTCTATGGACCATTCGTGTGTATTGTATTTAGCATCGCCGTTCATTATGTAAATGTATACGCACATTTCATCACTATTTGGTCATATGTTTTTAGTTTGTTTTGCTGAAGGTCGGCTAACATTCCACGAAAAAGCGTTTTCAGTTGAAGAAAACTTTCAAGATTCAAAATCAATGTTTGATTTTCCTTACATTATTTACACAAACCGGTTTGGTAGATCTCAAGAATGTGAAAATCGAATGATGACATTTGCAAAACGCTTAGTATTGTTATACGTTCGAGACGATTTGAAGCGCCAATAATTGAATAATGATTTTTAAACGTTATGAAAATTCATAAACATTATTTAATCATAATAGAAAAACAAATTTAGCTTGCCGTTTTATTATATTGATTCATGATTTAAGTTAAATTCAAAAACCTTTTTCCAAAATGCACAGGGACTGGAAACGCATGTTAAAAAAATACAACATCGAAGTGGTATCAAAGAGCGGTATTCAACTAAAAAATAGCATATCCACGGAAAAAGACAAACTAGAAGGAGGAGAAAAAAGTTGCACATACCAGATTACGTGCGGAAATTGCCAGCATATCTAGATTGGGCAGGCGAAGAGGCTTGCAATCACGAGATTCGAGGAACACATGAAAGAGGCAGAATTAGCCAGAAGGGGAAGGATTAATACTGCACGATCGTGCAAAACATAGCATAACTAATCATAAGATAGAAATAGAAAACCTTAAAGTAATAAAACAGGTAAGGAAAGTCAATGAGTTAGACATAAGGAAAACTATAGAGATAAGTAGAGTACCTGTAGGGATTAGAATGAATTATGACTTAGGCAATGGATTAATTAAGCTGATTTAATTTTGCGATAAAAATGTAAAACGTTAGGGATTAAAATAGAAACACACAAGTTAGGGAATTAGTTATAAACTGAAGAAGTCTGGGTGTGCCAGACGAAATGTTTAATAGTTTAAATACACGTTTTTAACGAAATGTTGGAAAGAGATTTTTAAATTTAACTTAAATTTGTGAAAGCGTGAAAATAAGGGTTCTAACTGAGATTGATGATTATTCGATCGAATTTTTAGAGTCAGTTATAATAAAATCATCATTGCACTCGAATTTCGAGTGAAGGGTTCTGCTATGAATAATTAATGCTCTTCACGTGAATATTATGAATTCAGAGCCTCTTAAATCGCAGTCATAGTTTTTATTTTTGGATATAGAAGATAGTTGGCCGTCTTAAGCCATGCGGACCCCCTTGGGCCCACAGAATTCGGGGCAACTATAAGGAAGCCAAAAATCCGTGAATACGATTTTGTTATTCAAAGTCCTTGGATTTTATTAACTATTAGGGTTAATTTTAAACAAATATAAGCGATGGGAAACTGATTTCAATAATTGAACAATAATTGATGTCGAAATCTTTCTTCTAAAGTGTGAAATCGTCAAATACATCCTCAAAGTACAATTTTTGAATGATATCACTTTCTACATTATTTATAAAAATAAATCTGGCAAAATTGTCTTGTGAGTATTATTGTGTTTAGTATTTTTTATATTCATGTAAATATTACTGGGAAGTTGATCGCGTGGACCTGGAGGGTTGCACCTTGTGGCTTGTTTGTTTATCTTTCAATTTTTGTACCGAAATAAAGTAATATTAGCAATTATTTACTGTAAGATGGTTTATAATAAGATGCAAATTTTTCAGACTATTGCGCCCGTTCGTGTTATAGCATTAGTTGTTTTGTTCTTTTCAGAAAAGAATGGCTTCTTCATCAAAGCAATCTGCTATTCCAATGGCTTCAACATTAAGAAAACCTGCTTCTCAAAATTTTGTAGTACGGAAATTTGGCTGAAATCCAGCTAATACATTTCGATGACGACGAGATATTATCCAAGAAGACAATGGAGATGACGAGACCGACGCTGATAGTGAAGAACATGTACAACAAAAAAAAGAATATTCCGATACAAACCAAGATGGTGAGAGCT
Organism: Oxycera nigricornis; assembly: GCA_963942545.1. Taxonomy (NCBI): domain Eukaryota; kingdom Metazoa; phylum Arthropoda; class Insecta; order Diptera; family Stratiomyidae; genus Oxycera; species Oxycera nigricornis. The sequence continues at coordinate 74,168,967 of OZ012660.1, forward strand.
TTAACGAAGAAGAAACAGTTAATCAAGAATTTTTCATAGACAAGGATGGAACAAAATGTTCTAAAGTAATACCTTCAACCAAAAGCAGAAGGAATGCACACAATGGTTTGTTGCAATTATCTAGACCCAATGGAAATGCCCGGTATATACGTTCGCAAAACGAATGCCGGAAAACTTTTTTTGCTGATGGCAGGGATTAATAGTAAAGTATACAATTATATAAATTGAAAATATAAAATAAAACTACACAAGAAAAAGGCATGCGAAACCAACTGATTTAATAGAATTTCGCAGTTTTATTGGCTTGCTCTATCTATCCAGTGTTCTAAGGAGGAATAGACAGTCGTTGGAAGAAATATGGGAAAAAATGGGTTGGGGTACAATTGTTTCACCTGATAATGAACTTGAAAAGATTCAAGTTCTTTATGAAGTGTACTCGCTGGGATGACATAAATACACGGGATGAAAGAAGAGAGTACGATAAGAGAGGAACGTGCTCATAATTTCAAGCATGCACGATGATGGCCAAGTTGATGAAGTCACACGAAAACCACAAATGACTTTGGACTATAACGCCACCAAATCTAGAATGGATGTGGTTGACAAATTGTGCACTACCTATAATGCAGTTAGAAATATACGAAGATGACCAATGTTGATTTCCTTGCACTATTAAATATCGCAGCTATTAATGCGGAGGTAATATATGTTTTCAATAACAACCCCCATTCAAAGTCAAGTAGAAGACGGGATTTTTGAAAGCTCTTTGCAACGGTTTGTGTTTAGAGCAGCTCCAAAGGAGGAGCGTTCAAACAAGGAGAATGTCTATTCCACTACAAAACAAACTACTTCACACCAGGAGCCTGCATCTGTAATCCACGACGGACAGAGAAAAAGGTGTTTAAAATGTCGCCAAATCAAAAAAAAATGCTGTTCAAAATACAAATGTGTGAAATGTAATGTAGAAGTATTTTTTTTGGAGCATGTCAAGATGATATGTAAAAGTCAAATATGATTTAGCTTTAACACTGCCTCAACTTGCCTCATGAATAAAATTTTATTATTTTAATTTTCTGATTTTATGAAGTTAAAGTTGATTTTGAATGAAGTTATAAAATGTTATCTGAGAGTATAACTACTTGTTTTATAAAGCTAATTTTGAATTAAATGTTAAAATGTTATTGAAAGTATACATATTATTATTTTGTTGACATGTTTAATGAAGTTAAAATTATTTTGGGTGAAATATTAAAATGTTATCAGTTTCCGATGTTTTTCTTTACCTACAAACCTTTACCTTCCTACTTTTACCTGAAAAGTTGCATGTGTATATTAGAACATCCAACAGATGAATTGCACCCAACTGCCTGCGTTAGGGTTTGCATTTTACCCAACGTAAGGTTAAATTCATTTTATTAACTTCCCAGTATATGGGAAGTTCTTGTTATCGCCAAGAAAATCGAAATTGAAATTTTTCAACATTTATTTACGTTTTGAGCTCTATGGAGTGTATTTAAAGTGTTTTTAGAAAGAGAAATATATGTGTGTGTATAAACGTTCGTAGATGGTTTTTTCTACGACCATAAATCACGTAATCAAAGTCGTAACGACTTCGTTGAGGTATCAATCGAAGCGTCTTTGCAATCTTAAGAACTGGTGGTTTTTTGGGATACTTCGGTTGGGGGCGTTTGTTGGTTTGGCCCTTTGAAGGTCTTTTCTGTCATTAGCTTTATCTTGCAAACCAAGCATAGGATTTGCTTGGCTAGGATTTTAATTTGAATGAATGATTTTACTTTGTATCTCTTATTCTAAAGACAGTGATGAAAAGTCAATCAAAGCTTATTAATATTTCATCGTTTGAGCAGACATTCATTAATTTTCACAGTACCGTGTTTTAGTTTTAATAATAAAAAACTGCTTAAATTTTGAAAACCAAAAAAAAAAAATTCGAGCATATTTGCATTTGTGGTAATAAACACTTTGAATGGTAAAATGTTTTGAAGTCAATACTTTGCAACATCCTATGCTTTGAAAAGCTTTCGTCAAACGAAAAAATGTAGTTTTTAGTGGTTTTGTTCTTCAGTGTTCGAAAGAGTTCAATTAATTCCTCCATCATCATGTACATTTTATTTTTCACATGAAATTAAACCGATTATTGACTGGCATATTCATTGTTTTTCAAGACAAACTGAAAATAAGAACTATTTATTAGTCTCATTGAAGTAAAATCGTGAAAAACTACAAATTAAATGATTATGCCTAAGTCATGGCCATTTTGAAAGCAGCTACTCAAAATGGCCACCATGCGACTAAATCTCTTCCGTGTGCGTAATAACATAAACTGCATTCATTTTTCCTAGTGCTCTTTTGTCATTCACACATCGATATGAAAATAGCAAATAAAGTAGATAAGGCTTTGTAACCTCTCCCCCTACGATTGATCCGCGTGAATATCCAATCAACACCTCATCCACCAAGATTCTTACGTAATCAATGGCCGCTCCCGTAGATGTTACGATTAATATTAAGTCATTCCAGTTACTGGTATGAGAGGTACAATATTATTATTTAGAGTAGTATTTTTTCCTAATTATTTTGTTTTTAACATTTTCAATATTTATGCAGATATTACTTTGAAGTTGAACATGTGGGTCTTATGGATCAAACCTCTCTGCTTGTTTTTGTTTGTTTCGTAGCTTTTGTGTTCAGCTGGGTCTCCTGCGTGTGTTTTGCTTTACACAAGACACAAAAAATTCCCCAAAACATTGTTGCCTTCATGTTTCGTTACACTTTTTCAATGGTGTCAACAGTATTAAGATGGGGGCGGTATAATCATTTCTCGGCAACTACCGTGGGCCAAGCATGTGTTTTTGTGTTGAGTTACAGATAAAAATGGACTCAAGTAGTAATTTGCAATTGAAAGCTTTTATAAGAGAAATGCTCGCGATCTGGGAGTCTCATGCCTCGGCCTATAAAATAAAAAAAGGAGGAATGATGCCGTGAAAGAAATTGCACTGATGATGGGTGTTACAGCCAAAGAAATAACCAAAAAATGGACTGTTTTAAGAAATCAGTTCAGCAGGAAAAAAATTCCTATACCGAATTAATCCTCTATCTTCAGCTCCATGTAAATGTTAAAATTTCGAGGCAGTGAGAAAGCCCTCACACGCACTTTAGACTTTCTTTTCTTAGGAATCGAGCCAACAGCTAACGCTGATAGCACGCCTTCTTTGTCCCAATACATTTCCACAATTATTTGTTTTAGAAGACAATATGTGAGCAGGAGATACTTTGTGTATGTACACAAAGAAAATTATGTAGACGTTTTTGTGTAGTATGTCGAACAAAACATCTGCAGGAGACCCGGCATTCTTTGTACAAACGGCAACATCGTACGCATTCTTACGTGCCACCAAGTTTGTCCCATAGTCTACTTTTACATGCGATTGGTGCGCCCACAAACAATCTTTAACCGATCATCGATTTGAATGCAAGTTGACTTTAACTGACCCGTCATCAGAAATTGACTTTGAGCTACACAGCGGAATTTTTAAAAGGTGGCTTTGAACTGCAAAGAGATACATAGCTTCAGGATAGAAATTTGAATCATTATGAAACAAGGCAACTATTCACTCATTCCGGTTAGTGTGACTGTACAGCCGCGGCGCAAGACAGTTCCGTGGAATTCTAATTGCCTCAGACAAGAAGCGATCCTGTACTTGTGCCATTAGTGTGAACGATCATGAAGTTGAGTATCGTTTGCATGCAAAGACAGAGCTCAGATAAACTATCCTGGTATGATCTTTAATTACGTCATCTGCAGCGGTGGGTAAGGTCAAATATAACCAACTGGGATTGCATTAACACTGAAGAATGAATGAAGACAATTTTTTTCTTTCCGACTAGGAATGAAGTTCTTGCGAATATGGTATCGTTAGAGAAATAATAAATTTTGAAGTGTAGGAATTGCATTTTTGGGCTATCATACGCTTTCAAAACAATAATTACCAGGTCCAGAAAATGCTATCCGATAAATGATGTATGTAGCTACCTAGCATAGTTTAAAAGTGATGATGATATAATATAAGTAAAATAAAATTTTCAGAGACTTCACTCTAATTGTATGTTGAGACTTTTGAAACATTTAACGTGTTACATCTTCGCTTCCAAACTATGCTGAACATAATTATGCTCTTGATGTGGTGTTTTAATAGAGAATTTTGAATTCCTTCATTAGTTGTTGAATAAAAATTTTTGTACCTGTTATTGGTTTGTCTGGTTTATATACCTTGGACGGAAGTCAGGATCAGCTGTTGGGAGTGAAAGCTGAATTTGCAACAAAATACTGAGTTTTATAGCCAACTATGCACAGATATTCTTTTCACCAAAAAAAGGCGGCAGCAAAAATTTATCAAAACTATGCATCAGGAAGACGACTTTTAGCCTTTATAGGACAAAAGTTCAGGAACAAGGTGGCACAGTTAAAATTGGTTCGCTTTTTAGTTTGCAAGAAGAAAATTTCCTAACAGAAAGTGTTGTGAGTTTTAAATTTTGCGAAATTAGAATAGCAAAGCACAGAGCAAACGTCGATTTGTGCGTGAAGTGCGTGGTTGTTGGAATTTTATTTTAAGTTTGCAATACATTAAAATTCCTTGGCACAACCATGTTCAGTTCAGGCTCAGCACAAATAAACAATCAAACCTTGTATGTTTTCAAGTAGAAAAAAATTAGAATAAAAATAAATATATTTTTGCAAGGAATATTTTGCTTCGTACTTATAGAAGTAGGTGTAAGGATGGTTCTTTATCGTTCTAAACTAGCAAATAAACAAAGAAAGGCAAACGAATTCATATAAAATCAAAACAAAATTCTGAATATTCCATAAAAACAGAAAAACACAAAATCAATGTGATAAATATTGAAATAATTTAAGACCTAAGCGCATAAAAAAGACTCCCAACTAATTGGCTTCATTTTTGGTCTAAATAAATAGTCGATATTTTCAACTTTGAACTTTACTAACACATTTTTGTAGCTTCACTGATGGAGAGTGCGCCTCATTCACAGGAAAAACCTCTTAGGTACTACCTACATATTTTTTGGCCTTCACGTTACATTCAGTAAATAAAGTCTCAATAATTAACTACCCTTATTAATCATCAATATGTCAAAAAAATAAAGAAACTTAAAACTAAATTGATTTGGTTAAACTCTCTCGTATATTTTTAGGTGAAAGCCTAACTTTGGCTGAGTTGAGCTTTAAATCAGTGGGTGTAGAACGCTCTTACATGTAAATACGCAAGGACTTGGTCGTGGCATGGATGACCCAAGCAGTGAAATCTTCGTCTGGTTAGCTCCGCTGAAGTTCTTATTCCTTTCGGGAGTGACTTGGCTGGCCGAACGGTTGTTTGCTCGAGTATTTCTATCAAATGACATTTGTGATTTTAGTTGTCCGTTTTAACCAACGTTGTTGGTGAGATCTGGTAGAGAGCTCAAGGCAATACGCGCCAAAGTGAGTTGACTTACCAGCAGCCATCGCACGTCTACATTAATAGAGGCTGACCCTAACCTAGTCTGCACGACCACAGGGTGAAATGATTAAGCCCCGGGACTGAACCTCTAGGAGGTCAATGAGATGAATATCATGTTGAAGTTATGCCATGACTTCATTCTTGCACAATTTAAATAGTTTTGCAATGATCACAGAACAATAACCATATCAAACTTTTCCTTGAACGAGTACACCCTTTTTGATTGTAAACACTGAAATTATGGAGACTGTAGATTATAAATGTATTTTTTCCTGATGAGATGGTACTTCTTGGCAGATATGCATTATGTATGCCATTTTCCAATTTGTGGGGTTTTATAGATATTATTTCAAATTTAGCGTTTTAAAAATTCCTTAAAATTTACTTTGTAAGATCATATGCTTCAAAAAGCTTTCATTAATTAAAAAATTGTTGTTTTTACTAGTTTTGTTTTTTAGTGTTCCTACGATTTCAATTACTTCATCATCATTTGTAAAACATTTTACAAATTCAGTGATTATGTCAAATTCATGCCATTGATTTTTGCTAGCGCTCTTTTGTCCTGCCAGCATCGATATGAAAATAACAAATAATGTGGAAAAGGCTATGTAACCTGTCCTCCTTCCGACTATTCCGCGTGAATATTCAATCAACACCCCATCCACCAAAATCCGTACGTAAGCAATGGTTGCTTCCGTAGATGATACGATTAATATTAAGTCATTCCAAATACTGTTATAAGAGAAACATTATCAGCTTCCCAGTGGGAAGTTATTGTAATGGGGTCGATTTCGCGAATCCCAAATTTTGACATATCTCCACGTTTGAAGGTCTCTAGAATCCAAATCCATCGTTTTTAGAGAGATGTCTGTGAGTTTGTATGTACGCATGGGCGGATGTGCGTATGTGTGGATGCGCGGATGTGCGTATGTGCGCTCGGAATTATCTTTCGTCGCGATTATCTCAGGAACCAAAAATCGAATTGACGTGGGAATGGTTTCATTAAACGCGTAATTTCGTAGCTCATAATTGAATGAGTTTTCAGGAAAATTGGTTCAACCGTTTTTTATTAAGCTAGAAAAATTTGAAAAGGGACAAAATATTGCTTAATTTTTAAATTGTTGAAATGCACTATTAATTCGTGCAGATCACAAATACCTTCATAGTAAGATTAATATTATTGTGTGTTTTAGCAAAATTTTGATCAAATTTGTAAAGAATGTAATTTGAAATTTTTTCAATTTTATAAATTTGCAACTTTTATCATCGTGTTTGGGAAAATGAGAGGAGAGACGATAATGCAGTTAATATTGGATATTGATATAAGTAATTTAATTTTGTTAATACCAATAGCAAAGTTTAATTCATTATTATTTATGTAGATATTATGCGAAACCGTGACTGTGTGGAGCTCAAGGGTCGCACCTCGTGGCATGTTTGTGCTGTTTTAAAAAAAAATGCAAAATGGCTCCCACAAATTTTCTAAAAATTTGATGGAATCACGAAAATGTCAATACGCGTCGATTGACGTCTTAACAATGCAAATTCTACGTTTGGTTTGTGACATATGACGCTGGACAGAAATGACCTCATTGGGTCAAAACAACAAACCTCCCGGTCGAAGTTTCCCAAATTCAATCAGCTCTTAAGATTGCAAAGACGCTTTGAGTGACACTTCAATGAAGTCTTTAGGAATTTGTTTACTTTAGTAATGCTCGTAGAAAAAACTGTCCATGATCGCACTTACGTACGTACGTACATCACAACACATACTTCTTTCTAAAGGATATACTCCAAAGACCTCGAAACGATGATATGTTCAAAATTTCAATTTCGCTTTTCGAGGCAATTACAAGAACTCCCATATACTGAAAAGTTAAAAATCAAAAGGTTTTTTTTCCTTTGGAGTGTAGAGAAATTCGCATGCAAGAAGTAACTGCGGGACTAATGGGGTGGTAATAATTGCAAACCCATCTATTTGGGAGTATTTTATTATAAAACACTGCCGAACTTAATTGGCTTCGCAACAGATTTTTATTGCAATGTGTGATCAATTCCATGGTAAGCTAAGTTTCAATTTTCTGGGATCGTCACCTCAGTCCTCTGGGTACCATTTTGAAAAAAAGTGGTACACCCCCATATGTCTGAACCTATAGCTCCTATAAAAAACTTGCGTGTGCAAAACTGGTGAAAAATTGAATTTGCTGAAACTTGTGCATACATCACTTAAAAATAATAAAGGAGTTCAGCGCCAAGCAAGACGCTCAAAAGGGGGAATTCATCTTTCGAGTGCTACAACATCTTTGTTCTCTATATTGCCGTCAATCACGTTTTCAATCTTTTTAAGACGATTTTAGTTAAAGCGAACCAATGGCAATATGTTACAACTTAAATTCGCGTAACGTTCACCACTGCACCGCAACCGATCCTGGCCACGGTTTGTAAATACCCACCCAGCCTAAACCCGCCAAGAGGGGTGTGAGAATAGTTTTCAAAGGGGCGCCACCCATTTCTTCGCCGGGACTGCCCTGTCTGTGAATCCAGAAACGGGAACAGTATTCGCGACAACCCAAAAACACCGACCGAATAGAAAGCGTGTAACCAGTGGACAGAAGAGCCAGAAACGCGATTTCCGTTTCGCCACTTCACACAGTTAGCACACTTCCTTTTTTCTTAAGACACTATTTTTTTTCAATTTCTTAAAGACATAGCTATCCTTATCTATACTTATACCTACTTACAATTTTTCCTCCATCTCCTTAACCTACTTCCGCCGCCTGTTGTCCGCCGTCCTCCTTATGATCGCCGTCGAAGTCCAGTCCAATTTTCTTCCAGAGGCTAGTCCACCACCGAACAGCTACTTCGTCAACGTCTTCCTCGTAGTTGCTTCCCCGTCTCAGAGCAGCACCCAAGAACTCAAGCTTCGCACCCAATCAGTCCGCAATCCCAATCCTTAAGCTGCAGTCCAACGCCAAAAACGAGTTTTTTTCGTCTCTTCACCTGTACACTTACTTGCTTCCCATTAATCAAGCTCCACACAGAATTATCCGCCAGCTGTTCTCCCGGCGATATTTAAAGAATTCCCGGATCCGCTTCTTGCAGTATCGGCAGTCAACGGCCGACGAATTTGCTGATCCCGTCGAAGCTTTCCTAGCTTTGGGACCGGTTTTGGTCAGCTGGCGATTTAAACTTCGTGCGTTTGGCAAAAGCGTTGCACCTTGGGACGGGGGTGAGGGGATACGGTGGCTGCTGCTTGAGTCTTGTGGTTGGAGTACTGGTGAAATAATCGTGGCAGTTATGAACCATGGCGAACTGCAAGTGCCAATGGTTGTGGGTATCACAATCGTATAGTAGACTCCGTTGGCGTATCGTAGACCGAGCGGAGCCTGGATTTGGATCTGTTGCGGCGAATATGTGAGCGTTGTTTGTTGTTGTGATTGCTGGCAACTTATCTGCAGGCTCTGTAACGTAGACTGTAATCCACTTTGCTGATGATGATGCTCAAATTACGCAGCCTCGCATGCACGGTCAGGAACACTCTCCATAAAAACCTTAATACCTACTTAGCTATCTAATTCAATATCCTTAACATACATACATCTTCTCTATATGTATATAATTCAAACCTCTAGCCTAAATTGACCTTCTCCCTACAAGACAATTCATTAATAACAATATAATTCATTAATAACTTGGTTAGGTGAAGTGGCGAACATAACATCATCAATTTCCAAAAGACAGCGTTTACCCGCACGATGGCTTGGGATCTTCAACTGCCCTGTGGCAGTCCCATATTTTGCTCGTATGGGTTTGTGAGTTGACCACATTGCGTGGCAAATGAAACAAAGACTATGAAAACAATGCAGCATATTGGCATCACTATTGATGTTGATAAGATTATTACAAATCACTATCAATTTTTTAAATATCGAATCTGATGTCTGTTTCAACGGGTGTTTTCGGGTATAATGCTATGAATTGCCACCATACAACAAAGAAAGGAGAAGCGATGAACGCGAATATTATAAGCCTAGACTTGAATACATGTTCATAAGGAAGAACAGAGTGCTTCTTTTAGGTGCAGTCTGCATATCAGTTGAGAGACTGAAAAGCGCATGATGCCATTAGTTCCTTACTTATCTGGCAACGCATGTGTGTTTAAAAGAATCTTTAATTTAAACAAACACAATCAATAATTTAAAGAAATATTTTAAATTTGAGCTGGCACCTGATCAAATTTAATTATTTTCTGAAGAGAGCATCAGCTTTTAACATTCTCGTCAATCTTGAACCCAAAAAAATTATGGTACCTTTTTTATAACGTAACATAGGATCGCAATGCAACAATCAAATATGTAATATATTTTTGTTGAAAATCATTTCGGGTCCAGTGTCAAAATAATTTTTGATGTATTTCTGGACGATAAAGCTGATGGTTAATCATTAAATTGCTTCAGACAATGCAAAAGACTAAGTTCTGCAGATATAAGCTGTCAATTGAACTATATGTCAACAATTTGACGAGAAAGGCTCCTTAGGACAGAAAATAATAATAAAAAACACTCATAGACCTTCTCAAAAGTCAGTTATCTGAATCATGTTATTGCATTGAACAGGGAGCTTGAGACGCAAATTTAACTATCATTAACTCAGCTCTAGAATCAGCACATATGCCACCCATGAGCATCTTGGTTCTGCCATGTATTAGGGATGACGTTGTAAACGAATTTAGATTTTTTGTGATTTTCTTAGTTTCCCAATGCGCGAACGGTAACTTACTCATCGATATATGTGAATCTTTTTCTTGAAAACAGCCGTTCTATACAAAATTCATGAGAAAACTAAATTTTTCCATAATTTCTTACTCCATGAACTTTTCCGATGTTTTAATAGTTATCCTGCTATTCGGGACGGAGACAAATCCAACAAATTAAAGATCATAATAATCTGGCAGCCGTTCTTGAGTTATAAATGATGAAACCAGCCGCTTTTTTCCATATATATATATATATATATATATATATATATATATATATATATATATATAAATATATATATTATTTATTTATTTAAAGCCAAAGCAAGGTATAAATATAGTATAGTTTAATACGTACAGTCAAAAGTAAAAAATATTTAAAAATAATTATAAAACTAAGGAAAGTGAGTTGGAAAGTGAAGGGAGTTTCGGAAGGGCCCTTTTCAGGTTTAATTTGTAAGAGGCCTTAGTGATGTTGGATGTGTACTGTCTACCCCATACTGAGTTAAATAACTTGCAGCATCTGTTGATGCATAGGTAGTGCTGTGCTGAGTTTCTTTGAGCAAACGACTGTGTCTCGTTTGTCTAACTATATCGTTAAATATAAATTGCCTTGATACAAACTCCGCATGAATCCTACCCTGAATGACATCTAAGGCAAAGCAGCAGCACGCGATCACTCTCCTGGATGACAGAGTGGTTGGATTAAGAAGACCGAGCCTGTGCATGTACGGTGGCAATTGGTGGTATTTGGATTGTGCATATCCCTTAAGGCAAAGATAACAAATTGCTTTTGCACTGATTCCAATCTGTCGCTATGTATCTCAAATATTGGATTCCAGACAATACATGCGTATTCTTATAGCGGTCGGACAAGGGAAGTGTACAGCGATTTAGTTACCCAAACATTCTTAAACTCTTTAGTGCGTCTCTTAATAAAGCCGAGCTGCTTTGTAGCTTAAGTCAGTATAATGTCGTAATGAGTAGTGAAGCGCAATTTTTGACCCAAAACAACCCCGAGATCAACGACCATATCTACTTTTGCTAATTGTTTGTCATTCAGAAGGTATGTGCTGTTCAAAGGGATTTTTTCCGCGAAAAGCTAATGACTTGACATATGCTAGTATTAACGTGAAGTTTTTTTACGTTTGCACCATTGTTGAAGCGATAATAGCTTCGATTGAAGGAACTACGCATCTTTTTATGAATCTATGGTGTGATAAATTTGCAAATCAGCTGCATTAAATACATGAGGTATGTCCGACAATTCTTCAGACAAATCAGACATGAAAATGTTGAAAATGAAAGGGCCGAGATGACTACCCTGTGATATGCCCGAAGTGACTTTTATTTTTTTTTGATTTGTCGCCTTGAACTTTGACAAATCGACTTCGATTAGAAAGGTATGAATATAGCGAATCAATTTCCCGGTATATCACTATGTCCGGATACCCAGTGTAGAGTAACTTCACAGTGAAGTGACATCACGTTCAGCTGTGTACGGCATTTCATTACCATCATGGTGTACACGTTGGATAGTGCTTGGATAGCAGCTTGACTGTCGGAGAAAATATTCAGGTTTCTTACGGAAATTTTCTGATTTCTCAGCCAGTCTACTGCCTTGTATATCGCAATGACCTCTGCCTGAAAAACACTGCAGTGGTTTGGAAGCCGGAAGGATAGTTTCAGGCCTAGCTGTTCTGAAAAAACACCACAGCCAACTTTTCCGTCCATTTTGGAGCCATCAGTGTAGATGTCGACCGATTCCTGCATCCCACCTCTTTCTATTGCCCAGTCATCCCTGCTTAGGATGATTGACCTGAAACTATGATGAAAGCACGGAATCGGGGGCGCAAGGTCTACTTCCCCTGGCGTTGGTCCATCCGTCCGAAGTATGGTGGAGTGGCCAACATTTCCCTCTTGCCAGAGATGTAGTGCTTTTAATCGAATCGCAGAACACTTGGCCTGCTGTCTCGTAAGAGCTCCGTCGAGAGCCAATTCAGTAGCATAAACCAGTGCCTTTGTCGGGTAGTGCGTAAGGCCCCCGATGATTGTAATAGCTTCAATCCTTCTGACCCTGTTTAGCAGGTTTTCATTGGATGTTTTCGCAATAGCTGGCCACAAAAAAACTGCGCCATACAGAAGAATTGGTTCCACTATCGCCGTATAGAGCCATGATACCGATTTGGGTTTCAATCCCCACCTTTTCCCAATGGCTCTTTTGCAGCAGTAGATTGCGCATGCCGCTTTTCGCATTCTTTCTTCTATGTTCGCTTTCCACGTGAGCTTGGAGTCCAGAATTAGACCCAAATACTTAACTTGATGAGACGGTATGAGGCTTATCTAATCGAGTTTGGGTGGGGGAATCGTGGAATTTTGTACCTTTTTGTGATAGCACAAATTCCGTTTTCTGCAGATTAATCTTCAGACCGCAATCTTTGCCCCACTTGGTAAGAATACTCAGGGGCAAAGTTAAGTCTTTCAGATAGGGTGTTTACGATTTTGCCCGATATTGCTATTGCAATATCGTCTGCATAGGCTAGGACTTTGCACCAGTCGCTTCTATTGTTGACAGGAGTTTGTCCACCACTAAGTTCCATAGAAGGGGTGATAGCACCCCACCTTGCGGGGTGCTTCTGCACGTCCTCCTTCTAAGGATACTGTCTCCTTGTGTGGAGTTAATGCTCCTGCTGCTTAGCAGGTGTACGATAAACCTAATCAGGTTACCATCCACATTGTTCTTCCTTGAGTGCCTTCTCAATAGCCTTGTGGCTGATATTGTTGAAAGCCCCTGCGATGTCTATAAAAAACCGCCTGCGTGTATTCTTTGACGCTTAGCGACTTTTCAATGTAGCAGGTGAGCGAGTGAAGAGCTGTTTCAACCGATCTCCCTTTTGTATATGCGTGCTGTGCACTAGAGAGTGGTTCAGAGTAGCTCTCAAATGAATCTCTATCAGTCGTTTCAGAGTTTTCAGCAGAAAAGAGGTGAGGCTGATAGGTCAGGGTAGTCCTTAGGTATATATATATATATATATATATATATATATATATTATATATATATATATATATATATATATTTATAAATATATATACAGGGTGTTTCGGAGTTGATGGCATTAAATGAACCACGGAATCCTTGCAGTCTTTTGAGCAAAAAATCGTATGGGAGAGGGGTGGTAAATCGGAAGGGGTTTCGAGATATAAGGGGGGTAGTAACCACGCTCCTCACCCACGACCTGGCACGTGTAAACCATCATAACTATTCATTGTTATGTGTAGACTTTTGAAAAAGAATGCGTTTGATAGATTGTCAATGTATCTTTTTAGAAACGTTTTAACAAGTGCCCCCAAAGTTGCCAGTTTTACATGAAAAAATGAGAAACTAAAAACAACCGGAAAAAAATTTGCTAATTTTGTCTTTCACGACGTGTTAAACGCTAAGTGATGTGTTAACCTATAAAAATTATTATCTTGACAGAAAGCCTCTACTTCTGCTTGAATACTTCCGAAGAAAAAATTTGCCAATTTTCCTTTGTTTCCTTCAAAAAATAAAAAATAAAATTTTGTGAAATTTGCCGACTTACTTTATTTTGGAAAATAATAACTAAAGATCCAAGTAACAATTTATTTTGAACTTATCATTAAACAGCAAGATTACTGTATTGCTTGTGATCACATCAACTGTTCAAAGTGTCTTGCTTCCACAGAAATGCAAAGAAGAGCTCATTTCTTAATTTGTGTGACTACATCGAAATGCATGAGTTCCTCTCTAATTTTTTCATTAGCTGCCTTAATTCTTAAATCTTATTCCTGAACTTATGACACGGGTGTCTTGCACACTTCTTGCTTCAATGGCACCTCACACATAAAAATCAAGGATAGTTAGAATTGGAGCCCGAGGTGGACCATTTCGACCTATCCACCTTCCTGGATAGTTTGAGGCAAGCCAATGGGTGATTTGTTGGCCAGTATAGGCTTGGAGCACCATCGTGCTGGTAATACATCCTGTTCAAATTGATTATTGGTGTATCTTCCAGTAAAGCTGGCTACTTGTTATCCCAAAGTTTTTAAGACATCTGGCAGAATGCAGCCTATCCGGCAAACGGAATGGCCCAAACTATCCTACGCCTCAGGACGCCTGCCCACATGTTTCTGCTAAATCTACGCTGTGTAGAGGTGGCCCTGGTTACTCTGGGATTGATAATAGCCCAAAGATGGCTGTTGGTGGAAGCTGTTGACACCATCCCTTGAAAAATGTGACTCATCGGTCCACAAAAATGTTACTAATGAAGTTGGAGTCTGTTCGATCCCGTTCGATAAGCCACTCACAGAGCTCAACCCTTTTCACGTAATCCTCGGGAAGTAACTCTTGCACGGGTTGAAAATAGTAAGGGGTCATCCTTGCTTAAAACTCTCCAAATTGTGGTCGCCGATAAGCCCAGCCGCAAAGCTAGCTTGGCGAGTTGATACGTCTGGTTCGTTGCGTACTATGGATAGTATGCGCTCCTCCTGATCGGCGTCCCTGGAAGTTCCTGGTCGGTTGTCCAAACGCTGCGGTTGGAAACATCAAACTCTCGTAAGTTCCTATGCAGTCTCATGAAGGTTCTGGTATCCGGTAATCGTCGGGTCGGATACCTCGTTTGATATTCTCCTGTGCACATGCGGCATTGCCATCGCAAAATCCGTAAATGTAATGCATGTCAGCATATTCCTCGTTGGTAAAGTTAGCCATGATTGTATATGTTTAGAAATAAGCACTCCTTGATTCTTTTCAATTGACGCTTCGACTAAGTATGCAGCATTTCATCACAACATTTATACCCTTTTGTATTATCAGGTGCTAATTATTAAACATTAATTTTATGCCATCCCCAAAACGTTGGATTTTAATTATCTCAGCTTAAAAACCCTTCAATACTAAAGCAGGTCCAACAAATAGCATGAAGAAAACCAATCACTCAAAATCTTCTCACTGTGGGATTATGCCAGGTAGATAATAAAATTTTATGACGTTTGGCTAATTCCGAGGGATTACACAAATTATGAGTTTTCTATTTTTCGAAGGAAACAAAGGAAAATTGGGACCTTTTTCTCGGAAGATAATAATTTTTATAGGTTAATACATCACTTTAGCGTTTAACACGGTCGCGGAAAGTCAAAATTAGCAATTTTTTTCCGGTTGTTTTAAGTTTCTCATT
>OZ012660.1:74184652-74232079 GCA_963942545.1 Oxycera nigricornis
ATACTGTTAAATAACTTGCAGCATCTGTTGATGCATAGGTAGTGCTGTGCTGAGTTTCTTTGAGCAAACGACTGTGTCTCGTTTGTCTAACTATATCGTTAAATATAAATTGCCTTGATACAAACTCCGCATGAATCCTACCCTGAATGACATCTAAGGCAAAGCAGCAGCACGCGATCACTCTCCTGGATGACAGAGTGGTTGGATTAAGAAGACCGAGCCTGTGCAGGTACGGTGGCAATTGGTTAAAGGTATTTGGATTGTGCATATCCCTTAAAGCAAAGAGAACAAATTGCTTTTGCACTGATTCCAATCTGTCGCTATGTATCTCAAATATTGAATTCCAGACAATACATGCGTATTCTTATAGCGGTCAGATAAGGGAAGTGTACAGCGATTTAGTTACTCAAACATTCTTAAACTCTTTAGTGCGTCTCTTAATAAAGCCGAGCTGCTTTGTAGCTTAAGTCAGTATAGTGTCGTAATGAGTAGTGAAGCGCAATTTTTGACCCACTACAACCCCGAGATCAACGACCATATCTACTTTTGCTAATTGTTTGTCATTCAGAAGGTATGTGCTGTTCAAAGGGATTTTTTCCGCGAAAAGCTAATGACTTGACATATGCTAGTATTAACGTGAAGTTTGTTACGTTTGCACCATTGTTGAAGCGATAATAGCTTCGATTGAAGGAACTACGCATGTTTTTGTGAATCTATGGTGTGATGAAATTGCAAATCAGCTGCATTAAATACATGAGGTATGTCCGACAATTCTTCAGACAAATCAGACATGAAAATGTTGAAAATGAAAGGGCCAAGATGACTACCCTGTGATATGCCCGAAGTGACTTTTATCTTTTTTGATTTGTCGCCTTGAACTTTGACAAATTGACTTCGATTAGAAAGGTATGAATATAGCGAATCTAGCAGAGAACCATGAAAACCGAATTTTTGTAATTTACATTTTAGAATGGCATGATCGACAATATCAAAGGCTTTGCTAAAATCAGTTGAAACTGTGTCAATTTACTGTCCTTGTTCCATCGCCTTAAGAGTGTCTGAGAATAACAACATAAGATTGGTAGAAGTTGGAAAGTTGGAAAATTTCAAACAACTCGGAAATACACTTGACGAGAGAGACTTGTTAAAGATGATGTGAAGTGGTAGGACTAGGTAAGAACAATGGTATAGGAGCAAAGGTGGAAGTTGATCTGGTCCGGGTCCTTCATTTAGGTCTAGCTCTTTGATGGCTTTTCTAATATCATCGATATTCAGACTCATGTCTTTAACAATCTGTGTCCTAATAGTCCGAAAGTCTTCCAAATCAAAAGACTTAGGTAGGCTAGCAGGATGAAAAGCTTCTTGAAAAGGTCAACAAATAGATCACAAATTACTTGACTATTTGATGACGTATTCCCAAATCTAGTCATTGTCGTTGGGTATCCCGATGCTTTTCTCTTGATATTTACGATATTAAAGGATTTTTTTGGATTCTGAATAATATTTTCTTCAGTCATGCTTACATAATTTTTATACGCTTCATGGGATTTAGTGGAAAATTCGTTAGCCAAAATACCGTATTTCTCCTTGATGACGTCATTGGCATGTCTTTAATTACTTTTTAATATTTTATACATTTCGTTTCTTTGATTTCTTAAGTGTCTGAGATTTCTATCCAGCCAAGGCTCGGATAGTTTGTCCCGTTTCTCTATTTGGGGGACATATCTTTCAGTGGCGTCAAAAATTATCTGATAAAATAAGGACACAGAGTCCTCAACATCTAACGCTGAAAGAGTGATGTTCCAGTCATTACCAGCTAATCAGTTTTTGATGCCTGGGTAGTCAGCATTGCGAAAGTAATACACAATATGATCATTGTATGATTTCGAAGATTTCAGATCTGGTGTGCGATGCTCAACGGTAAAAGCTGAGTGGTGCTTAGTGTTAACAAAGAGGTTTACTCCATCAATAGTTGAGCTGACCACCACATCGTCATAAAAATTGGTGAATATCAAGTCTAACCAATTACCATGTTGGTTGGGCGGTGGAGCTGCTTGCTGCAAATCATTGCCATAAAAAGTACTAACAAGATTTACGCCGGTGGAGTCTCTAATGTTTACGGGAAGTAAGAAGTTATCCTTTTCAGCAGATACGAAAGATAAATGTGGACGATTGAAGTTTCCCAGAATGATAATCTTATCATCCTCTTTCATGCATGTCAATACAGATGAAACCGTCTCACAAAGGTCATTATAGATCGTTTCATCCGAGTTGGGTGAAATATAAATTATACCCATGTAAATGATATTTTTTCCTAGAAAAACTCGAATAAATTTGTGCTCAAAATGCTCATTGGACGTTGTTGCAATAACTTCACTCGAAAAAGAGTTGTGAACAGCAATCAAAACTCCACCTCCACGGGTTTGACCAGTATGACGATAGTCTCGATCATTCCGGTAGATCATCCAAATACTGTCCAGGATTTCTTCATTTTTGTGAGAACTATTCAACAAAGTCTGAGTAATAGGTAAAATATTAAAATGGCATGATTCAGCGTGAACAGAAAGTTTACCTAGTTTTCCTCTCATACCACCACAGTTGTGATAGAAGAGCTTAACCTTATTATTTGAAGAGTTTTGGTTAGGAATGATATTTCCTAAACTCTTCTGTAGCTTTCTGAAGCGATGATATATGCTTTGATCTGACATGGGACCCATAGGTTTCAAGATCTTTATTGACTTGGATTTAGCTCACACCAAATTGCCCATGAAATTGGGTAAAGATACCAGATAAATCATTGAAGTCGATCGGAAAACCCTCCTGTTGGATTTTAACCTTGGAAGTAGATACCTACTCGCAAGATCTCCGTTAGAGTTAATTGTGGCCTTGACATTCGGGGGTAACAATGGATCGAGATACTTGGGCTTGGAGACATAGGAGACGTATCTGGTATACTGACAAATCCTGATGTGGAAGGAGTTTGATCTTCTCCACGGATGAAATTCTGGTATGGAGGTGATATGCCTACAACTGTAGCAGGGACGTCAATAGAACAGGAAGGCTTTGTATGAATCTGAAAAATTTGATTTTTGTCAGACTTGTGGGCATCCTTATCATCATTCAAGGATGCCTGCTGTATGGAAGTGGAAGGGATGGCAGATATTGGTAAGGATGTCTGAATGCTGTTAGTTGTTATATTTTTTGTATTAATTCTCAGCTGAGATCTGTTAGTCGTTCTTGTGCGAGTAGTGGGTTTTGAAGGGAAGTTTCAGGTGTTATGGTATCTTTGAGGTGAGGCCGAGACTTACGTTTTTTATTTAGACTTTTCTTTTCCAATCGTCCTCGGAACAGCATGCACCAAGTTTAAAAATTTGTTTGGGACAGTTAGGAGCTCAAATTGTTGAAGTATAATTTTTATATTTTTTTATTTCCCAGCTTGATAGGTAACGTCGCTTTATCATGAGCTAGGCTTTTTGATGCAGCAATTAGGTCAGCAGCTGAGATTTAATGGTTTAGGGGCCGTCCAACGAGACCTAACTAGTGGTATTTTCGCACAAAAGAGCACATTTGTTTTCGATCGCATCTTCGAGTCTATTTTCTCAACGTTCAATCCACGATAAGTGTTGGGCTCATATGATCACTAGCCAGATTTATCATCTCCTTTTTAAAATCAGCGTTACGTCCTTCAGCTTTTTGGTTGCAATGAGTTGACATTAACGATTTATTCAGCTCGGTTAATTTTTCGTTAACATTATTGATTTACGTATGCAGCTCTTTGAGAGCTTTGTTGTCATCATTTTTCTTGTTATTGGCAGAAATAGCTGTTGTCATAGCGTCAAAGCAAACGGCCATTTCCGCAAAGCTGATGTCGTTTGCTTTCGTCTGGGCTTGTTGTTTTGTCATTATGAGTGCAGTTTCTTGCATCAATTTATCGAAGTGACTAACGATGATGTCGTACATGCATTTCATAAGTTTATTGGTGTTTTGGCAGTCCGAGCAAATGAAATTGCTGTCCATGTAAGGAAGACACCAATCTCCAGGCGCATATATGCAAGCTCCATGAAATTTTCTGTTACAAAATGCCCTGCACGTTACATATTTGAAGGTGTTGTAGAACGCGATGCAATTCTGCATGCTGCACTTAACACTCATAATTATTAACTGTTATCACAAATAATCGATTAGTCACAGTCTTGATTAATGTGATATTAGTTTTCACAATTGTAAACCCGACAAAAAACACACGCGTCAACAATAACTTTGTGCACATATACGCTTTAGCGGTAATATGTAAGCATATATATATATATATTCCCAAACATGCAAACGTGCTGTGACCGTAAAACAGAACGGACGTGTTTTGTCTGTGCTAATTAATCAGTAGGTGTTTTCACTTCTTGTGACTACATGTATGTTGCAAGCATGCAATTGCTTACATATTACCGCTAAAGCGTATATGTGCACAAAGTTATTGTTGACGCGTGTGTTTTTTGTCGGGTATACAATTGTGAAAACTAATATCACATTAATCAAGACTGTGACTAATCGATTATTATATATATATATATGTATATATATATATATATATATATGTTTATTCGGGAACACATATTTAGCAGGCATTTAACACAAAATACACAGAATTATATTGCAACGCTTCGTCTCGAGACACGTTCGTCTTTGCGCGCTCGTCGTTTTGCACTGTTTTCTCTGCACTATGGGGTTTATTTCTGGTTGATGATATCTTGGCCGCTTTCCTTTGTCTCAATCCCACATTCGGCCATCTTTCGCATCTTCCGCCTCGGATGATATATATTCAGTAGGTCATTTCTGCATAAATTCAGCGCATATCGTAGTTGCTTTAGGTCCCTCGTTATCTCCTTTCATTTGTACGTCATAAGTGTCATACCCCTTGACAGTAATAACACGATATGGACCCAGATTCTTTGTTTTTAATTCAAGACCTGAACCGCACTGGGTGCGCTTGATAGCTAGCAGATCTTTGATTTTGAATTTTGTAGCTTCTTTTCGATTTCGATTAAAGTTTTTCCGATTTTCCTCTTGAATTTTAATGATCTGCAGTTTGGCATCTTCTCTCGTCTCCAGATCCATTTTATTTCGTGACGTAACTCCTGTCAGTCACTCAAACGATGTTCTGCCAATACTTCGCTGAAATATTGAGTTTATTGCTATTTGGACTGCCGGAACCACACTGTACCATTTTGTTGGGTCATAAATAGATAATTTTGCAATGATGGATGCTGTTGTTGAGTTTATTTTTTCGACTTGTCCATTTATCCTAGGTAGTCCTGTTGTGATCAAGATGTGCTTTATCGCCTCTATCCCACAGTATTCCTCACATTCCTTAGAGGCAAAATATGTTCTTGTGTCTGTGATGACTTGTACTGGATTGGCAAAATTACTTTTTTGCAATTCCATTTTGTTGATGGTTTCGCTCGACTTTGTGGTCTTCACAGGATACAACCATGTGAATTTCGTAAATGCGTCGACAATCGTAAGGATGTGGTTGTATTTTTTTTGTGTTGATTGTTGCGGTACGATATGGTCTACGTGATACTTGTGTAACGGTTCGCTGTATTGAAAGAGTGGGTGAAGTAAACTTTCTTTCTTTCCTGGTTTTCGGTTTACAATCAAACAACGTACACAGTTCTTATTAATTCGTTTTACTTTTTCTGAAACATTTGGTATGTGGTTCTCTTGTTTCACTTCCTCTTCAGTCCTTTTGGATGCATAGTGACCTTTTTCATGTGCTGTTCTGATTATTTCATTATGCATAGTTCCTGAAACTACAAGAGTCTTTTGTTCATCTTTAAATTTGAATAAAATTCCGTCTCTCAGCAAAAAATCTTCATAAGGTCCGCTATTTAACAACTGTTTAAAAGCAACTATTCCCGCGTCTTTCTTTTGCGCCTTTTTAATTTTCGTTGTTATGGTATCCACAAATCCATAACACACTGTTGGACTGCGATTCAAAGCATTGACGTTCTTCATCTCAACACCGGATCGATGTTCTATACTGCGTATACCTCCAGATCGATGGCCCATCTTGCAACTTTCGGAGATAGATCCTTCTTATGCATCGTTTTTTGAAATGCGTTGAAATATGTTATTTTTTTTAAATTTATACCTAAGAGATACACTCGGTACTTTCTAATTGATTTTATTACGGCCAGCACTTCAAGTTCATAGCTACTGATCTTCTCTACTTGGATTGTTGTTTTCTTGCTCATATATGAAATTGGATGAAAATTGTCATCATCTGGAAATCGTTGCAGTAGAACCGCTACATATCCAAACGTCTGTATGTAGCTCTGTCTCGTATTTTAGATGGTATATTCTTAAAACTTGACTTGATGCAAGCATAATTTTCAATTTATTGAAGGCATTTCTTTGCTCTTCGTCCAATTTAAACGATTTTTTTTCTCCTAATAAGTCGCTCAATGGGTTGGCTATTAATGTATAAATTGGTATAATTTTTCTAAAACATCCGGTAGGTCCCAAAAAACTTTGAATTCCAAGTAAACTCTTCGGCTCTGGAAATTGTTGTACTGCACTTGTTTTATCGGCTGATGGCTGGATTTGTCCTTGCTGCATAGTGCAGCCTAGAAACTTTACTACTCGTTTTAGAAATTGACATTTCTTCAAGTTAATTTCTAATCCGTACTCCTGTGTGACTTGTAGTACACTTTTCATTCGCAGAAGAGCTTCTTCATAATCTCTGGCAGGAACAGTGATGTCATCGACGTGAATAAATACGACACCCTGTTGAATCAGTTTCCAAAACACGGTATGAATATAACGTTGAAATACCGCAGGAGAGTTGCAGAACCCAAAAGGTGCTTTTATAAATTGGTATTGACTTGTCTGCGTAACAAATGCAGTGTATTTCCGACTTTCGTTTTCCACTTCGCCATGGAAAAATCCATTTTTCAAGTCAAGTGTACAATACACCCAAGCGTTTTGTAGCTTGTTAAAAATATGATGATATGAAAAGTGGTAGTGGGTATCGATCCATAAACACTTTATGATTAATTTTTCGGTAGTCAATGTATATGCGTGTTTCTCTATTTTTCTTTTTAATCACTAAAACTTGACTGGCATATTCTGAGCTGCATGTTTCGACGATTTTTTTTTACTTTTTCCATTCTTATATTTGCGTATCAACTACTTTTTTCACTTGGAGACAATCTTCTTGGTCAATAGTACATTGGTAGTTCATCCTACAATAGTATTTTCAGTTTCACATCAGTCGTCTTTGTCTTCATCGGGATATAACTGTCAATTAAATTTTGAATACTCTCCATGAAAACCTCTTCCACATCATTTTCGATATTTAATTCTTACTTATCTCCAACTTCGATGCAAAGTAATTGGGCTTCGAATCTTACTTTTTTAATCCACACACCATTTTTATTCATAATCACTTCAGCTTGGTCAATAAAATCATTTCCAACAATCATATTAATTTTCTTTGAGTCTTTCGTTACAACGTAGACATCTGTTTCGAATTTTCCTTCGTCAACTTCAACTCTTGTGTGAAAATAGCCTTGCGGGGAAACAAAATTTTTCCCAAATCCCGTCAATATCAAGTCCGTTTTTTTCACTTTGGGTGAATTCAGTGATTCATACACATCTTTTCTTATGAGGTTCAGTTGACAGCCACTATCTATTAACGCTTCTACTTGTGGACTGCATATCTGAACTAATTTCTTCTTGTAACCATTGTTACCTCTTCTTGATTCGGCATTCATGCTCATATACTGGTTAGGACCTTTTTTATTCATTTTACTGAAATCCGCTACAATATGGACGAAAACATTGCATTTAGAACATTTCTTTCCTTTACTTTTGTGTGCACAGTCTCGTGACAAGTGTCCTATTATCCCACAGTTGTAACATTTCTGTGCTATATCTTTAACATCACTCTTCATTATGGTCATTGATCGGTCTCTCACCGCTAGATCAGTTGAATGTCGCATTCCTTTGGTACCTCTTCTGGTATTCATTTTAGTGGCAGCGCGTTCGTTGTGTTTTAGCTTATCTTTTAATTCTTTCAATATACTACTGCCATACAAAATCAATTTCGCACCTGACTCATAATCTATGCCTTCAATTACATAATGTATTAGTGACTCTACATCGATCCTGTCGCCCCAGTCTGCAATTTCTTTCATAACCAGAAAATAGTGTTGCAATGACTCTTCGCGTTGTTTCGTGCGTGCCGCCAACATTCAATGTATTTCGGCGTTGCTCATTCTCACGTGGAATTCTTCTAGGAGGTGTCTCTCAACTTTGTCCACGACGTGATTCCACTTTCGCTTTGCACAAATAGTTTTACTAAGCCAGCGAGAGAATTTTGCGAAAAAAAAACATTTGCAGGTGATTTCAGTCCATCATCGTCGCAGTTTCCTCGAAATCGGAGATCCATTTTTTCACTGGATATCCGTCATTGCCGTTGAATGATTTCTTGGATTCCTTAACATCTTGAAAAGTCATCGAGAATTTTGTCTCGTTTGTTCTTTATTCAACAGGATTTCCTAAACTTTTAGCTTCGATCCTGCTTGCCATATTTTTTGATTGCAATCCTTTAGAGTTGTCCACATCTGGTTTCGTTTCGATGTTTTTATTACCTGTCTCCCTTGAATGGGCAACAGCAACAGTAGAGGCTTATAAAGCCTCTTTATGGAAGCAAGGGGCTACTCGCAAAAGATGTAGGTCTAGTGAGGCAGCCCTAAGTCAACCGAGTGCCCAACTGCAGGTCACCAAAAGACCAAGATTGGTCGCGCCCAATCCTGCCAAGGGCAGGAGTTTAAGCGAAGTGGCTAAGGGCAGCCTGGTATGGGCTGTCATCGACAGGAGTAGCAGCGATGGAACCATCTCACTGTCAAACTGGAAGATGGTGGAAATTGCTCTTCTTCGGGTGTACAAACCCATACTGGAGCCAAACCCAGGCCCTCCACCTAGTTGCCGTGATGCTGGTTGGTACCAGAGTCACGTTAAGCTGATAGCCTGCACGTATCAACACTCAGCGGATCTATATAAGCAGGCTATTAGCAGGCTGGGAGAAGTCTGGCCCGGAGCAAAGTTAGAAGCTGTCTCCAGGGAAGACATCCCGAATCCGCCTCGATCCAGGGCATGGATACCGGCGGAGCCATCCACACCGGAGGAAATTGTTGAGCTTATCAAGCTCAGCAATGCTGATCTTCCGGTGGAGAACTGTAAGGTAGCCAAGATAAGCGAGCCCAGCAATGGACAGAGAGAGGCTCTCATTATCCTCAACGAGGAGGCACTAGCTCCGTTGGAGTCGAAGGGCGGGGTGATAAGCTACGGTTTTGTCGGCTATCACCCTGCGAGTATATCGCAAGGACCATACTGGGAAGGCAGTATGGGAACCTAGCAAAGGGAGTGGGAGTGAGGCGACTAGAGAAGCAACAGTAGAGCCGACCGTGAATCCCTCTGAGTCAGATCTTCTCTCCGACGCCGGAAGAAGCACCACCTCCACCACGGAATTGGCGGAAGACCTTCTCCAGTCCCTCGACCTGTTCGAGGAAGAGGAGATGTCCTTATCTGACGAGGAGGCGGATGAAACATTGTGTCGCGATGCTGAGGTTTCTGCAAATAAACCTCTATCATTCTAAGGCGGCATCCGCCGCGCTGCTCCTCCACCTGGCTCAAAAAGGAAACGAGCTAATACTGGCCCTGGAACCGTGGGTTGTAGGAAACCGGGTTTGCGGGCTCAACATGAAGGGATACAATACAGTATCCCTCAGTACAGCAGGTAAACCGAGAGCTTGTATCATCATAAAGGAAGGCTTGAAGTTTCTAACCTTGTATAATTTCAGTGATCAAGACACCGTTGCCATAGCAGTGGAAAGGCAGTCCAAACTACTTTGGGCTGTCTCCTGCTATATGACACACGATGTTCTGCCACCTCCCATCAACCTGCAGAGAATCGTCAAGGAAGCCACTGCACGGAGCATCCATCTCGTCATCGGGGCGGACGCCAATGCCCATCATCGCATTTGGGGAAGCACCGATACGAACAAAACGGGTGAGTCACTCTTCGAATTTATTCTAACGCATGAATCAGCCCTAGTAAACAAAGGTGAGGATCCTAACTTCATTACGGCAAGCCGTAGGGAAGTTTTGGATATCACTCTAGCGAACGAGCACTTGCATCACGCTATAAAAGGATGGCATGTAACACGAGAATGCTCGTTCTCCGATCATTTATATATAATGTTCGATGTGGCGTTTGACCCTCCGAAAAATCCAGCCTTCATCAACAAAAGGAGGATGGATTGGGTCAAATACCAATCAGTATTCGAGTCTACACTAAAAGGTGGACCTCCAAAGATGGAAGACATAGGTGGTCTGGAGGAAGCCGTTGGGACCCTTACATTTGTCTCCAATGAAGCAGCAAGATCTGCATGTAGTCCAACGAAGCCTAGAAGGAAATATATGCCTCCATGGTGGAATAGTGACATTGCGGAGCTGCGGAAGGAATGTAGGAAGTCCTTCAATCGGGCTAAAGAATCCAATGACTGGTCTTCCTATAAACTCAAGCTGAAGGAGTTCAAATGCTCCATCAGAAAAGCTAAACGCTCCTCGTGGAGAAGTTTGTGTGCAGAAATAGAACACTCCAAGGATGTCAGTCGTCTGCGTAAAGTTATGACGAGTTCCCCCTTATTTTTGGGGTCTGTCAAAGATGCGAAGGGGGTCTGGACTAAATCCAGCTCTGAGACGCTAGTCATTCTCATGGACACGCACTTCCCGGGCAGTGAGGATGTGGCTGATGAAGCTGATCCACATACGGCCCCGAACTGCTTGTCAGCCGCCGTGCCTGTAGATGACAGGCTCCTACGCTGGGCAATCAGCTCATTTCAACCTTTTAACTCCCCTGGAATGGACAACATCTCACCCGTTGAAATCCAGCAGGGAATCAATATAGCGCTTCCATGGCTAAGAGCCATCTTTAAAGCATGTCTTCAGATGGCTTACATTCCACAGCGGTGGAAAGAAGCTAAAAAAGTCTTCATACCCGAAGCGGGCAAAACATCCCACTCCTCACCTAAGGACTATAGACCTATCAGCTTTTCTGCTGAAAACTCTGGAACGACTGATAGAGATTCATTTGAGAGCTACTCTGAAACCACTCGCTAGTGCACAGCACGCATATACAAAAGGGAGATCGGTTGAAACAGCTCTTCACTCGCTCACCAGCTACATTGAAAAGTCGCTAAGCGTCAAAGAATACACGCAGGCGGTTTTTATAGACATCGCAGGGGCTTTCAACAATATCAGCCACAAGGATATTGAGAAGGAACTCGAGGAAAACAATGTGGATGGTAACCTGATTAGGTTTATCGTACACCTACTAAGCAGCAGGAGCATTAACTCCACACTAGGAGACAGTATCCTTAGAAGGAGGACGTGCAGAAGCACCCCGCAAGGTGGGGTGCTATCACCCCTTCCATGGAACTTAGTGGTGGACAAACTCCTGTCAACAATAGAAGCGACTGGGTGCAAAGTCATAGCCTATGCAGACGATATTGCAATAGCAATATCGGGCAAATTCGTAAACACTCTATCTGAAAGACTTAACTTTGCCCTGAGTATTCTTACCAAGTGGGGCAAAGATTGCGGTCTGAAGATTAATCCGCAGAAAACGGTACAAAATTCCACGATTTATCCCACCCAAACTCGATGAGATAAGCCTCATACCGTCTCATCAAGTTAAGTATTTGGGTCTAATTCTGGACTCCAAGCTCACGTGGAAAGCGAACATAGAAGAAAGAACGCGAAAAGCGGCATGCGCAATCTACTGCTGCAAAAGAGCCATTGGGAAAAGGTGGAGATTGAAACCCAAAATCGTATCATGGCTCTATACGGCGATAGTGGAACCAATTCTTCTATATGGTGCAGTTGTTTGGTGGCCAGCTATTGCAAAAACATCCAATGCAAACCTGCTAAACAGGGTCAGAAGGATTGCAGCTATTGCAATCACCGGGGCCTTACGCACTACCCCGACAAAGGCACTGTTTATGCTACTGAATTGGCTCCCGACGGAGCTCCTTACGAGACAGCAGGCTGGGTGTTCTGCGATTCGATTAAAAGCACTACATCTCTGGCAAGAGGGAAATGTTGGCCACTCCACCATACTTCGGACGGATGGACCAACGCCAGGGGAAGTAGACCTTACGCCCCCGATTCCGTGCTTTCATCATAGTTTCAGGTCAATCATCCTAAGCAGGGATGACTGGGCAATAGAAAGAGGTGGGATGCAGGAATCGGTCGACATCTACACTGATGGCTCCAAAATGGACGGAAAAGTTGGCTGTGGTGTTTTTTCAGAACAGCTAGGCCTGAAACTATCCTTCCGGCTTCCAAACCACTGCGGTGTTTTTCAGGCAGATGTCATTGCGATATACAAGGCAGTAGACTGGCTGAGAAATCAGAAAATTTCCATAAAAAACCTGAATATTTTCTCCGACAGTCAAGCTGCTATCCAAGCACTATCCAACGTGTACACCATGATGGTGATGAAATGCCGTACACAGCTGAACTTGATGTCACTTCACTGTGAAGTGACTCTACACTGGGTACCGGGACATAGTGATATACCGGGAAATTGCGAAGCGGATGCCTTAGCGAGAGCTGGCACTGTGCTCCAGGAGTATACACTCACACCCCAAGTTGGTCAACCTTTAGCTTCTATAAAGCTAGGATTTAAGCAGCATTACATCAAGGCTGCAAATAGAGCTTGGTTGTTGAAGGAAACCTGCAGGACAACCAGACAAACTTGGTGTGCACTGAGTTCCAGACGCACCAAGCAGCTCCTGAACACGAGTCGTGAAACCTTGAGTACTATCGTGTCCATACTGACGGGGCACTGGCTTGATTGGCAGACACGCAGAGAGGTTGGGCGTTTCCTTCAACGATTTCTGCCGGAGTTGCAGATCGGAAGAAGAGGAAGAAACAGTCCAACACTTTCTGTGTGAATGCCCGGCACTGTCCAGGAAACGCATGAAAACCTTAGGCTCACCATTCGTGGACAGCCTCACGGAAGTAGCTGATTTAAATATCGGCTGAATAGCCGGCTTCATACGAGAATCGAAATGGTTCTCGTCATCTCACAGGTTCTAGTGCCGCCCTCTTCTTTTTGTGGTATCACAATGGGCCTATCTTGGCCTAAGTGAGCCATCTTTTTGACAAAAAGGGCTGCCACTACAACCAACCAACCAACCAACCATTACCTGTTGGCGAATCTCGGACATTTCGGTCCGCAACATTGTCGTCACTTTCCTCCTCTTCGTTTATCATAGCCGCCAGCTTCTGTAAGTTGTAAGTGGTAGAAACATATCGGCTTACATATGTCCTCTCTCACCATTGCATTAAAACACAGAATGTGACACACACCACCAAGCTCTGCGTCGGTAAGCTCGCTATCAATAAGCGATACCCTTTCTAAGTATTCGTTCGAGTTTTCGTCAAAACTGAACCCCGTACACTCACGTAGTCTTTTTCTATTTTTCCTGTCATGTGGCAGCTCTGCCCAAACGATTTTGTGTAGATTTTCTATAGATCTACTTGGCGCACTCGATATGTTTTTGCTCACTTTGCTGATCTGTCTGAGCATGAACATTTTCACTGATACATTCACACGTACTGTTTCGTACCACGTGTTTATCAGTTTTCATTTGTTTTTATATGTGAACTTATCTCACAGGCACACACGTCTTGCACAGTATTTTTCTACTGTGTATAATCGTCGTGGTAATTTTTTTACCTTTCTTCTTCACTGCACTTTTTCGCCGGCACCTAAAATGTTTTGCACGTTTGCTTAGATTTGTTTGTTCAAATTAGGTTGGTTAAGCTCCACAAGTGTGGGAAAATATATTTAGCAGGCAATTAACACCAAATACTTAGGATTATAATGCAACGTTTCGTTTCGAAACACGTCCGTATTTGCGCGCTCGTCGTTTCTCACTGTTCTCTCTGCCCTTTGTAACTGACAAGCTATATAAACCAGACCAGGTATGATTTATTGCCCTAGAATTCCGCGTCGAGTGACGTTTTATCGCACATACACGCCCAGTAGTGCTGCCCACCTGTTTAGAAATTAGATTAAAAAATATTTGGGCCACTCTGTTCACTTCATTATAGATATATGTCTTCCACACTAGACATGAAAGCAATAGTAAATGTTGTGTGCCATGAAAAACGTTCCATGTTTTAAAGTCTCCCCATTTAATTTGAATAAAGTCGCGGAAATTTATAATGTCCAATTGATAAAAGAAATTAAACATTTGTTTTTCCGTTCTAAAATGTATTTTAAAATTCGAGTACTGAATGCAACTATGATTGAAAACAATAAAAGTGTTAAACGAAAATCAAATAAAACTGTGGACTAAATTGTCAATTTCGTTTCATTTTGATAGCTTAATTGTTTCGAAGCAACCACAATTATTCATTTGGCAGCAGAAAATTAGTCGCAACAATTTAAAAATAGATTAACATAATTTTCTATAACGTAGTCACATTAGCAAGAACTTTATTGCCAGTCGAAAAAAGAAAAATTTTCTTCATTTAACTTGAGAATGAAATTCCACTTGGGTATATTTGGCCACGCCCTCTGCGTCGGATGACGTAACAACATACCACTGTAGTTTATATACCTTGTGTAGCTGATCTCTCGTTGATGATATCTTGGCCGCTTTCCTTTGTCTGAATCCCACGTATATATATATATATATATATATATATATATATATATATATATATATCTTGTATATACATTTTGTATATACAAATAAGTTGGTAATTAGTGTTTGCGTTCGTCGTTTATGATCTCAAAAACCACTGAACCAAAGGAGCCCAAATTTTCACAACGTGTCTCTTTTATTACCGGGAAGGTTTAAAGCTCAGTTGGACGAAAGTTTTATAGACAAAAATGTGACTGATGATACGGTGAGTATTTTTTCATGTAGTGTATACTACAGTGAAACCTGATTAAATGGGACCTGGGTAAGTGAGAAACCTCTATTATTGAGAATTCCAATGAAGTCCCGGCACTTTTTCATCGAATTACCTCTGTTAATGGGACTTTTGGAACCTGGTTAAATGATATTTGATTTCTAGGATTTATTCGATGTTCACCTCTATAATTGGGACTCTGTACCTCAACCCCTGTATAAGTGAGACATTTTATCTGTTTGGGACAGGTTTCGACACGTTTATTTACAAATCTTTCGCACGTGCTTTATTTCTCAGTACTATCTCAGGTTTTGACCTACAAATAAGTGTACAAAATGTCCAAACGCAAATATAACACATTATCAGCATCTGAAAAATTGAAGCTTCTGTCAGATTATGATTGTGGAAAGTCGCGTGATCAACTATGTACGAAGAATAAGATACCAAAGTCAACGCTGTGTGGAATTATTCAAAACAACAAGAAAATTCCGTTCCAGTATATTGATGGAAAAGGAAAAATAAAACGAATACGATCGGCCGAGCATCCTGAACTTGAAAAATGTCTCTCGACATGGATAAAGCAAGTACGGAATAATAACATTCCAATAAGCGGACCAATGATTAAAGAGAAAGCGTAAGAAAGCCCCGAAATCAACATCCTCCAGGCCATCAGATTTGTAAGAAAAGCTTGGTTTTCTGTTAGCAAAACCACAAGTAGCAATTGCTACAAAATGATGGATTCAAAGTGACGAACGTATCTGAACCTGAGAACCCACAAGAGGAGCTAGAGATCTGTGCAGCGTTTCCAGAATGGAACAAAATAGTAACCTTCTGTGGGAACGACCAAAATGACCACCAGCCGACTTTTCAGGATTACGTTTCTATAGACGATGATGTATTCATTTTAGAAGAGCTCAATGATGAAGTCATCGTTTCTAAGTATTCTTCTTTGGACGCAGGGATCAACCCATAATTTTTGCGTTTAGGGTTCTCGGAATATATCCAATTTTCATCGCATGTCACAATCCGATGCAGGAACGACTTTCTTTTTTGTCTAGCAAGCAAGATTTTGCATGTGTTTTGGCGTCGCTCCATCTGCCTGTCGTTCAATTCATGCGGCACCCATTTTCTGACCTTTTGAACCTTTTTCATGGCACTTAGACGCTTCTAAATGGCTGGTTGAGTAGCACCAAAGAATCTACAACATAAAGAAGTCGCATCTCGAACAAAATTTTCCGCCCAAAATTTTATATGGCGGGTTCTGGCGCTAGAACCCGCCGAGCAACGGAGAGTTATTATTTTGAGAGAGCTAGAGCTTTTGCTAAAAAGCTCATGACATATGGTTTTCGATGTGCTGAAGCAATTATTCATATTCATTATCATATCGTTATCGTATCGAAGTGCATAATTGATTAAAATAAAACAAAATCCGGTCTTAAGTGCAGTCTGCAGTATTGTAGGAAGTCCAGAAGCGAACCAAGTGTAAGGTTATTTAATTTTCCGGCGTATGATTCGCCAATGGGAATTATATGGCGGGAAGATTGCAATTTCGAGTCTGTGGCGACTGATATGAAATTGCGCATATGCAATTATCATTTTGTAAGTGAATTTATTGGAGTCCGCAGATTAAAGGTAGGTGCGATTCCAACTGTACTTTTGTCTCCGGAAAATGCAGATAATGAAATAGACTTGAATCTGTTAATTTCTCCGCCACGGAAAAGACGAAGATGGTCAACGGATTCAGCAAGTAATGTTTGTGCATCTTTGGAAAAAAATATAAAAAATAAACATTATTATATGAAAAAATTTAACAGCTTGCAGGCCTAGTGTGTAAAGTTGAAATCCTGAAAGAAACATCAAAACTCTTTCAAGTTGGGGTCTTAAAATCAGAGTCGTAGCTTGTGACCAGGGTTCCAATAATAGAAAATGATTTACTGATTTAGGAATCTCCACAGAAAAACCATTTTTCCATGTAGGTGGGAAAAAGTAATATGCCTTTTTGATTTCTCTCATTTAATTTAATTTTAGAGAAATCTTCTTCTCAATACTATCATTTGTACACCAGATGGTCGTGTAAGCTGGGACGTAATAAAAGAATTATGGGAGCTTGAGCAAAAGAAAGTGACTAAAATGAGCACAAAATTAACATTTAAACATATCCAACCAAACTCTTTTGAAAAAATGTGCGTAAATTTAGCTTCACAGGTATTTAGCAGAACTGTAGCTGCTGCCATTCGTACCGCTGTTGAACTAAACAGTTCAGTAGAAATTTAAATGAAAAAGCGTTATCAACTGCTTTATTTGTGGAAAAAATTGATAAAATATTTGATTGTTTAAATAGCGGGTTTTTAAAACATGAAAATATTTTTGAACGTGGTTTAACCTTGGATAATGAAGTCCACACTTTTATTAACGAGTTACGGATGGCTAATGGCAGCACCTGAAGAGGATGCCATCCGTCACGCCTAAACCACACTTTCCCACTTCATTGGTGTTTTGATGTTAGCAGATAACGTTATAAATGAGAATTCCAAGGTTTTTTTTATATAAACAAAACGGTTACCTCAAGATCCTCTAGAGAATCTTTTCGCAGTAATACGGCAAAAAGGTGGTAATAATAGAAATCCTTCGGTTTCCGAATTGAATATTCTACTTTCTAAAATGATGTCGTACAATTTAATTAAATTCAGCAATCAAACCAATTGTGCAGATGATAGCGACATCATGTTCACAATAGATTTAGATGGATATGAAGAAAGTGAAATTGTTGATTGCACAGAACTCCAAGAGAAGCAATTCTTGATAGAGCATAACGAAGTACTAAAGACCACATATTTCGATTTTATGACGGAAGATACTTTCGAAAATGCTGAAATCCAGATAAAGTTTCCATCATTGAGGTATTTTACCGGCTATGTTGCCTTCAAAGTTGTGACGACACTGAAATGCGAATTGTATGAGCGCATCACAAGGAAAACTGATGAAGTTTTGTCGTATCCTTCGGAATTATTTATATTTGCGAAAAATTACAGCGCGGCCTCGTCGGATTTCGGGAATTTATATGCTCCATCTTGTTACGAACCAAGCGAAAGCCTTGCTTGTTAGTCCAATCATTTCTATTTTTAGGAACAAAGACTACTGGGTCTTCTTCTTGTCTCGGTATCTTCATGAGTAAACAGCGATAAGAAAAAGCACCAGCGCTATTAACACATCTGGTATGAGTGGTGACCATCTGTGTAAACAGAAAATGATTGAGTCGAGAAAACAATTAGTAGGAAACTAGGATACTAACCTTGAATTGCATGTGTATATAGAAAAGGAATGCGAGTGAAGGGAATGTGTGAAATACAAGATAAGGGAGTTGCTGGTCCTGGATCATCAAAGATGATCGTGGCATATTAGTCTTGTTGATACGGAAGGCGAGAAAAGAAGTTGAGCCGTGAACGTCGTGGGTGAATCAATTAAACTTACACTACAATTTTCAGAAGTGTGATCAAACCTCGGTGCGGTTAGAGGATTTATTAAACTAGACTAGAAAAAGTGATAAGTGTGTAAGTTTCCGTATTAACTTGTCGGGAGTAATATTGTGGTCGCATTAAAGTTATTGTGGTTGAAATAATCGGTCGAGAAAATGTCAGAAATGAAAGACATACTGAGTGAGTTGCAGCGGTTACGCGAAGAAGTGGCGGAATTGCGTAGAGAGAACCAAGAAATGATCCCGCGAAGTGATTCGAATGGTTCGGTAAACGATGATGCGTTTTCGTCTACAACTACATATCGTGTTGAGGAAAGTTCGTTGCAAGTAGGATTTTCCGAAGTGAAGTCCCTCGTTTCCCCTTTCGACCCGAAAACATCCAAATTAGGTGTAGAAAGTTGGGTGCGTGACTTTGAGTCCATGGCTAGGCTGTACAAATGGACCGATAAGGTAAAAATTTTATATTGTAGCTTAAGGTTGGATGGTGCTGCCAAACTCTGGTACCAAGGGTACCAAGAGAACGTGTCGTCGTGGTCTGCCCTTAAGGCGGAGCTGATTAAAAGTTTTCCATCCGGTGAGAATGAGACCTCAACGCTTAGGAACTTGATGGAAAGAAAACGAGGTTCAAGCGAGTATGTAGAAACATATTTCTACGAAATGGTGGCGCTAGGGAAAAAGATTGGCTTAGGAGAAGAATCGATTGGAGAGTACATAGTGGAAGGACTATGCAATTATAATATGAAGAGAATTTTGCTGGCTGTGACATTTACGTCACTTCAAGCACTACTGAAGAAGTTAAAAACTCTTGATAATTTGGAGAGAGCGAACAGCAAAGAAATTCCACTAAAAAGATCCTATGGAAATCATTCGAAAGATTTTCGTTCTACTGCTCCTTGGCCAAAAAGGTCCAGGACCGAACATTATTTAACTAAAAGACCAGATCCCAAAGTAGTTTGCAATTACTGCAAACAAATCGGCCACAAAGAGAAAGATTGTGCAAAAAAATCAGTGAAATGCTTCAAGTGCTCTCAGACTGGTCACTTCGCCAGGGATTGTAAGAGCAAGCCAAAGAACATTTGACTAGTGCAAAAACAAATTACACCAGAATGTATAAATGACGAATACCATCCGGAAGTGGAAGTTGGGGGTATCACTTTAAGAGCTTTTCTGGATCTGGAAAGTGACTGCTCTACGATAATTCAAGGAATAGTTGATGAAAATGAGTGGCCGTCAATCAAATGTGATCACCAAATAAAGGGCTTTGGTGGATCTATTGTAACTTCAAAAGGTAAAATTAGACAAAAAGTGAGTGTTTATAACGTTGAGTTGGAGATAGACCTTCTTATCGTGCCCAATGACGTACAACAAGCTCCAATTATCATCGGTACAAATTTCTTGGATCACGCTGATATAACCTTACTTAAAACGAGAGGACAGTTAATTTTAGTGAAAAATTTAAGGAAAATTGAAATTGAGAAGACATCAAGCCCATACCAACAGAAAATCGTCGAAATGCGGGACATAAAGTTCGGTATGAATGTGAATAATAGTGAAAAAGTGAAAATAATGAACATGTTGAACTCATTCAAAGATTGTTTCGCGGACAATATTAGTGAACTAGGAAAAACTACAGAAGTGATGATGGACATAAAACTTAAGAAAAACTTGGTCATAAACTATACACCATATAAAGTGCCCTTCGCGTTAGTACCTGTATTAGAAAATAAAATTTCTGAACTGCTAAAAGCAGACATAATTGTTCCTTCTGAATCAGAATTCGCGAGTCCAGTTATCCTAGTTAAAAAGAAAAACAATGACTTCCGACTTTGTGTCGACTATAGAAAGCTGAATTCGATTACCGCCAGAGAAACTTTTCCGATCCCGAACGTGAAAGATGCATTAAACTCTTTCGCTGATAAAAAGATATTTACATCTCTCGATTTGATGAACGGATATCACCAAATACTTATCAACAAAGACAGCAGAAAGTTTACTGCCTTCGTGACACCAACTGGTCACTATGAATACAAGCGTGTTCCATTTGGACTGACAAATGCGCCAGCTGTATTTTTGAGACTGATGAAAAGGCTTTCGGATAAAATTCCTGGCAAGTTATTAATATACATGGATGACATCCTGTTGCCTACTCAAACTATCGAAGAAAACATTGAGTGTTTAGAACAGGTGCTAAATGAGATCCGGAGTATGGGGTTGACGCTAAATTTATCTAAATGCCGTTTTCTGGAAAGCAAAATTAAATTTTTGGGTCATGAAATCAGCCACGAAGGTATCACACCGGGCACTATTAAACTCGAGGCTATACGCTACTACAAACAGCCCGAGACAACCAAAGAGGTTCGACAATTTCTTGGCCTAAGCGGATATTTTCGCAGATTCATACGGAATTTTTCCATAATTGCCCGACCACTGACAACCTAACTGAAAAAGGACGCGAAATTTGAATGGTCTCCACGAACAGAAGAAGCTTTTCAACAATTGAAAAACAAGCTAATGGATAGTCCAATCTTAACCCCATACAAGCCCGAAGCTGAACATGAAATAAATACTGACGCGAGCCAGGTGGGATTAGCAGGCATCCTTTTTCAAAAGGAAAATTTAGAATTGAAGCCAGTAATGTACTTTATTCGGGCGACAACGGAAGCAGAACAAAAATTTCACAGCTATGAACTGGAAACTTTAGCTATTGTAGAGACACTAGAGCGCTTCAAACATTATTTGCTTCATAAGCACTTTGTAATCGTCACGGACTGCAATTCAGTAAAATATACACATGAAAAGATGAACCTTATCCCTAGGATTGCACGATGGTGGCTCAAAATTAGTGAGTTCGATTTTACCATGGAATATCGAAGAGGAACACAAGTGCAACATGTCGACGCTCTAAGTCGCTCCCCTGGTGGCCCAGCGCAAAATGCAGAAACCGTGGCGCATCAAATTATGAGGATTAGCATTGAAACAGAAGACTGGTTATCTACAATACAATTTCAGGATCCAAAATTGCAAGTCATCCGTGATTCCTTGAAAACAACGCAAACACAATATGGTGGAAACTATGCAATTATAGGTAACCGCCTTTATAGGAAGACAAACTCTGGCAATAAATTCGTCGTCTCATCCAATTTACGATTCAATATTCTTCAAATGGCACACGATAATTTGGGCCATTTAGGTATGACAAAAACCTTAGAGTCAATCAGCAAAGACTTCTGGTTTGCAAAAATGAGACGATACGTCGCGAAATACTTGCGCAGTTGTTTGCAGTGCGCGTACAATAAACAACACTCAAGCGATTCAGCAAAACAACCTTTCACTCCTGAGAGACAACCAGTACCATTTCATACAGTACATATTGATCACTTAGGACCATATACCCGAAGTAAAGCTGGAAACAAGTACGTTATTGGCATGATATGCAATTTTACGAAATTCGCCGTGCTATGGCCAGCGAAATCAACGGACTATAAGGCAGTGTTGCAAATGATGCATAACGTATCTCAATTCTTCGGAATACCTACGAGAATCATTTCTGATCGCGGTACAGCTTATACGTCGAAGAAATTTGAATCATATTGCAAACATAATTTTATTCAACACGTACGCACAGCAGTGCAAACACCGAGAGCGAATGGACAAGTTGAACGTCTGTTCAGAACTGTTAAGACTGCTATCTCTTCCATGACAAATGATGTAGAGGGATCCAAATGGGATCTAAACTTAAGAAATATTCAATGGGCGATCAACTCCACGAAGAATTCGACAACAAGGAAAACTCCATTTGAACTAGTCATGGGGTATACTCCGAGAAATGCTGTTGGTAATATTCTGACGTTGGCAATCGGAGATGACCATAATGCAAAAGATACCGAAGACACTGAAGATGATATTCCTCTAGCAGAATTACGAAATAAAATCTACAGCCTACAGGAACAGACAATAGCAGATGCTCCTGATGACCTTTCTAGAGTCAGGACAGAGGCCTTGAAAAATATTCAACAGTCTCAGCATAAACAAGTTGAACAGTACAATAAAACTTCCCGCAAGACGCCTGTTCGATACAAGGAAGATGATTTGGTATTGATAAAACACGAAGCACCTGCAGACGGAATGCCAAGGAAACTCCAGCCGAAATTTCGTGGACCGTACCAAGTGCGAAAAATATTGAGAAACGATCGTTATTTGCTAACAGACCCGGATTCAGTTCAGATCTCCTCCAAGCCTTATGAATCTGTTCACGCATCTGATCGCATGAAAAGATGGTGCACATATGACGACTACCAAATCGAAGATGACGACAGCAACAATAGCGAATTCTGTTCCGAAGACACTTGAATCGATCAGGTTACATTTAATTGCTTTTGTTATATCAACAAGTAACGGATATAAAGATAATTTTGTCATCAGTTTATCACCTATTAATTTATATCAACAACTGTTCCACTCTTAGTCGGCCTTTAGATGAATTAATCTTCAAATGAAGGAGTATTGGAGTAGAAACGACGTGTCTTTAATGAAATATGTTTATTGCTCGAACTGCCTAACGGTTTTTGCATTGAAATCGAAAAAAAGCTGCGTGTTGGTCTAGGGCCTACAAAAATTGTCAAAAAGCTCTAGGTGTGGGACCTAAACGAATTTGTAGCGGTCTGGGACCAACACAAATTGCTGAAAAACCATAGGTCTGGGACCTAGACGAATTTGTAGCGGTCTGGGACCCACAAAAAATTGTTAAAAAGCTATAGGTCTGGGACCTAGACAAATTTGTAGCGGTCTGGGACCAACACAAATTGCTGAAAAACTATAGGTCTGGGACCTAGACGAATTTGTAGCGGTCTGGGACCCACAAAAAATTGTTAAAAAGCTATAGGTCTGGGACCTAGACAAATTTGTAGCGGTCTGGGACCAACACAAATTGCTGCAAAACTATAGGTCTGGGACCTAGACGAATTTGTAGCGGTCTGGGACCCACAAAAAAATTATTAAAAAGTTATAGGTCTGGGACCTAGACAAATTTGTAGCAGTCTGGGACCAACACAAATTGCTGAAAAACTATAGGTCTGGGACCTAGACGAATTTGTAGCGGTCTGGGACCCACAAAAAAATTGTTAAAAAGCTATAGGTCTGGAACCTAGACAAATTTGTAGTGGTCTGCGACCACCACAAATTGCTGGCAAATTATAGGTCTGGGACCTAGACGAGTTTATAGCGGTCTGGGACCCCCACAAATTGTTAAAAAGGTATAGGTCTGGGACCTAGACGAGTTTGTAGCGGTCTGGGACCCCCAAAAATTGTTAAAAAGTTATAGGTTTGGGACCTAGACGAGTTTGTAGCGGTCTGGGGCCACCACAAATTTCTGAAAAATTATAGGTCTTGGACATTGAAAATGAAATCAAATGTGGAGGTCTGGGACCTGCCCCGAAAAAAATATAAATATGTGCAATAAGTTGGAGGTCGGAGACCCGAAAACATGAATTCGGAATTCATAACGATACAATCGCGAGTCGGAGGCTCTTGATTGACATTCACTGGGG
Source organism: Oxycera nigricornis (assembly GCA_963942545.1). Classification (NCBI taxonomy): domain Eukaryota; kingdom Metazoa; phylum Arthropoda; class Insecta; order Diptera; family Stratiomyidae; genus Oxycera; species Oxycera nigricornis. Next base: position 74,208,671 of record OZ012660.1, read on the forward strand.
ACAGTGAATATGTAGGATGGCCGACTGTTACGAACCAAGCGAAAGCCTTGCTTGTTAGTCCAACCATTTCTATTTTTAGGAACAAAGACTACTGGGTCTTCTTCTTGTCTCGGTATCTTCATGAGTAAACAGCGATAAGAAAAAGCACCAGCGCTATTAACACATCTGGTATGAGTGGTGACCATCTGTGTAAACAGAAAATGGTTGAGTAGAGAAAACAATTAGTAGGAAACTAGGATACTAACCTTGAATTGCATGTGTATATAGAAAAGGAATGCGAGTGAAGGGAATGTGTGAAATACAAGATAAGGGAGTTGCTGGTTCTGGATCATCAAAGATGATCGTGGCATATTAGTCTTGTTGATACGGAAGGCGAGACAAGAATTTGAGCCGTGAACGTCGTGGGTGAATCAATTAAACTTACACTACAATCTGATGAGTTTTTTAGTGTTTGCAAGCAACACGTCATCTGTTTTTGCAGAAGTTTTCAAAATCTGCCCGGAAACAAGAAATATTAAAGAAACCATTATTAGAAAATGTAAGCTTGTCACCCCAAACTGGTTCGATGAAATGAATTGCTGTTATGATCACAAAATTAAACTATTGGAATTTATGATTTTAGTTTTGTTGAGAAAGCATTGTAATTGGGCAGTGATGAAAAACAAAAAAAAATTCAAATAATTACAGACTAACCGTCAGTCAAAAAAAATTCCTATATTTTTAGGCTTTTATTAATCGAGATTTTCCTAAGAATCCTTTGAAAAACGCGTTGCTAAAATAAATTCCAATCATCCAAAAATGAATTATTAAAAAAAATTTCTTCGCAAGTGCAATAGGCCCAACAACAGTTTTGCTGGAACGAGTTACCTACATTAAAATTATAGTATTCAGAACACACAAAGTTTTTCAAAAAGTATTCAACTAATTTTCCAACTAAAAATATTTTGGTTCTCGGCAAATCTGTTCTTGGGGAAACCGATCCCTCTCAATCAGTTTACGCTCTGTATGTGATACCTCTAGGGTGGAGTGGAAATTCACAAGTCGAACTGGATTTATCTCCACAGACTTTTAAATTGCTAGAAATTATGTACTTGAAATCCTATATTTAAAATTTAAGTTAAGGTACTAGCATCCCAAAATTGTAGCCGAAAAGTTTAACACATATTTATGTTTCATGCTCGAGGAAGTATTTTTATAGACTTTTTTGAAAAGCAGTATATGTGTTCCACGATATTTTATCAAAATAAACTAAATTATTTGGAAGTACAAAGTATGCAAATCACATCAATCGAATGATATTCGCTTTTTTAGTATGGTTTGTTTTCCATAACCGCCCGCGTGCATTCAGAAATCATTTCCCTTTGCCAAATCTGAAATGAGTCTCACGAAAAGCTTTCCGCCAACATCTACGTGAGGAACGTAGGAGATGTAAAACCATCGAAATACGCTTGCTTGTTCACAAAAAGCTGCCTGCTGAAAGCTCGTTATCTCTCTGCTCGTGCCATTCCCCTTACGTTTCCCTCACATGTCCAGCTTTGATAAAATTTCGTGGAGTAAAAAAGTATTCGGGCATTCGACTTCTTTATGTTGTTTGTTTTTTGGTAGCACTCAATTGCTCGGCAAGCACTTTCTGCGATTGCGTATCGTCCTGGTCCAAAAGAGCCTGCAATTGATGGTCCTCAACCTTTTTGGGCCGATTTTCACGCTTCTTGTCTCACGGGTTGAAATTGCCGTCTTTGAACCGACGAAACCAATCCCTGCATGTCGTTTCCGACAAAACACTGTCGCCATAGGCCTCCACAAGCATGCGATGCGATTCGACAGCCGATTTTTTTCAAATTGAAGCAGAAAAGCAGAGCATCTCGTATATGCACCTTTTCTGGCATAAAACTGGACATGACTTTCCAAGGAAAAACAGACTTTGTGTTATGAAATTGCTGACAATGTGCAATGGTTAATGTTGACAGACGTCAAACTCATGAAAAAAACTGTATGACGTGTCCATGGTCACTCAATACGCGCACTAACGCCATATATGAGGAAACAGCTGATTTAAGGCTATACACCTGAAAGAACTGTTAATTATGTGACTAACGTCAAAAACAAGCCACGAGGTGTGGCCCTTGAGCTCAACACAGTCAACTTCCCAGTCATATCTACAAAAATATAAAATATCTCAAACGCATGAATAATTATAAAAATAATACTACTTTAAATAATAATAATGTACCCCTAGTAACAGTTGTTGGAATGATCTAATCTTCCTCCAAATCTTCGTAGATATAAATAGTTTCATCAAGATACCTCAAAAGCGTTTCGTATAAACATTTAGTTCCCATGTAAGTTTTCGCATTTACCAAAATTTGATTGCTATTAGGTCCGACTACAATTGACGTTCGAGCCCGGATGTCGAGCTCATTAAATTTATTTACGGTAGGCTAAGTAGCTGTCAAAATAAGATCAAATCGTGATCAAACTTAAGTTCAACTATAATAACGCATAAAGTGTCTATGATATAACGGGTGTCTTGGATATGAAATGAAGTGTCATCGGTGACAGTTACCGTTGCAATTCAAAAATCTTAATTCGAAAAGCTGATTGTCTCGCATTTGTAGAAACCTAGCTTGATAGTATTTCGATGGTGAAAGATTATTCGGACACTGCACGATTTTTGTCTTTGATTGACTTCATTCACTTCATTCGTTAATTCACCGAATTCATAAAATTTCGTAAGTCACAGTTCACTGTCCTCCATATTTAAACCTCACTTTCTTCTCACTTCGAGGGAACACTTACCTCATTTTCAGCACGTCAGCTAAAGTTCCTCGGGTCCGGAACCGAAAAAATCAAGGTTCACGAAGTATCAACTTCGATGTAAGCTGTAACGAAACGTTTCACGCTTTGACGCAACGTATGTCGAATTGAGTATAGCTGTAAGTGAGAGGATACGTACCATCCCAGGCCGACGTTCGGGCTCGGACGTCGATTGTAGTCAGACCTATTGATTGCGAAACTCGAATTTCCCATTTTCTAATACTCTGCATCATCCTCCCGTATATACGATCAATTGCAGACGCTTCATTTACATATGTGACTGAAAATTGCGTAACAATCTCTGCGAATTGATTCTCTTTCATGTTATCCTTAATATGTGCTCGTTATTCCGGAGTGGCAACATATTAATGAACAGGTTTTGTGGAAGAGTTGGACGAGTTGGTATTGAAGTAAGTTTTTCGCTTTAATTTTAGTATGGGAGTCTTTAAATTGATATCACTATCATCATCAGTGTAGTTGCTTTCGTTGTTAATTTAAGTTTCTTTAGATTTGAATTGAACGGAAGAAAGCTTTATTTTAATAAAATATGATATTTTAGTTATTAAAGTTTAGCTCTGTTAACAAATTCTTTAGGAAGATTTGTAGTGGTTTAAATGTTTCCTCTAATTTAACTTCTGTATCTGTTTTGGCAGCTTTCATTTATTGATAGTCTGTTCTTATGGAATTGGCTATCTTGACAGTATTAGTGAGTATTTTTTTCGTACATGGGTTTCATTGCATGTGAGACAACAGCTGCAGCGATTGGATTCAAAAAGCTCCTACAACGGATTGTAATAATCTTTCAGAAAGCGTTCCTGGGTTTAATTTGGTTACCTGACAAGATATGTCTTTGCAGCACGAGGTTCTTCGGCTACGGGTAACGATAGGCTCGCACCAAGGCCCCCCTAAATGTACTAGTCAGTAACTCATAGATTATGCTATGAGTACTGCTTTTCCGAGTGTGATAACCAGAATCTTATCGGAAGCTTGCATGAACTGCGTCATATTCCACGGTAAGGATTGGAACTATCAGCATCCTTACCGCTCTGTAGGAAACGACATCCCTATTGAAAGCGCAAAAGCATGCCAATGCACCACGAAACGGAAGAGTTGCCGAGTAGCTATCGGTCTCAAACTGTATTAGAAATGATTGTACATGCTTTGGGTGTCAGCCACAGCCACCAAGTTTCAGCCTTTATAGACTCCTCAACCCAAACCGGAAGGGACAAGTCCCTGAGCCCCGGTTAATCCTTGGAACCAGTATACCCCTGGTGAGGTTTTGTGGAAGTGCAATCACGACCCCTTCGATTGAGTTCCAACGCAAAACTCCGGATCTATCACCGTATTCAGGGTTATCAGTACCCCTTTCTTTTTTGTACTGGCTGCGGACATTTCTCCTTGCTGTTTTGGCCGAGCACTAAGCATCTGCTGGTCGAAACCCCCGGATTCTCTTTCTGCAAAGTGCACGTTCGGCTATGCAACTTTTCCCAGGCCTACTAAAGGCCGGTTATGCCTTCGCCAGTTCCTCTCCGACCACAAAGTTGGAGAAGGGAGTTTGTAATAATCATTCAATAGACTCTAAATTAGTTTTGAAGTGGTGTGTGCTGAATTAATATCGATTAATGTATTTTTGAAATTGTTTAATTCTCTACTACTCAACGCGTATTGAACTGTTATCAAGCTGTATTGAACTGCTATTGAGCTGCATCAAATTGCTCCTCTGAACAGTAATTGAGCTGCTTTGAACTGTTAAGCTAATCGTCTGAGCTGCTATTGAACTGCTTTGAACTTCTTTGAGCTGCCTGAAACTACTTTTTACTGCTTTGAACCCATTTGCATCCATTCCAAAAGTCGGACGAAATTTACCGTTTTTGATTCCACTTTTCGTGGAATTTTCATCTATAGGTGCTTTTTCAGATGGAGCTGTGGGAATAGGTACCAGGTGCATAACCTTAAATCCGCTGTTTTTTAGTAAAAAAAACACACGTTTTTTTCGTAGAAAACGAAAAGCAAATTTATTCACAGTACTTGCCCTTGCTGGATACACATTTCTCCCATCTCTCGGGCAATGAGTGAATACCACGCCAAAAAAATTCCTTCTCTTTCGAGGCAAACCACTCATCAAGCCATTTTCTGACGTCTTCGTAAGAATCGAAGTGCTGCTCAGCAAGCGCGTAGCCCATTGACGAAAACAGGTGGTAGTCGGAAGGGGCCAGGTCTAGAGAATAAGCGGGATGGGATATCACCTCCCAGTTGAGCGTCTCCAAGTAGTTTTGAACCTTTTCTGACGTGTGCGATGGTGCTCTGTCGTGGTGAAAAATCAGCTTTCCATGTCTTTGTAGATAATCCAACCTTTTTTCACGCAGAGCACGGTGCAATTTGATCAGTTGCTGGTGGGCATTGACAGTTTCACCAGGTTTCAAAGTCTCATAGTAGGTGATGCCCTGCTGATCCCAACAAACGTTCAGCATCGTCTTCCGTCCGAAGCTACTTGGTCTTGGGGAAGATGTGGATGATTGGCAGGGATCAACCCATAATTTTTGCGTTTAGGGTTCTCGGAATATATCCACTTTTCATCGCCTGTCACAATCCGATGCAGGAAGGACTTTCTTTTTTGTCTAGCAAGCAAGATTTTGCATGTGTTTTGGCGTCGCTCCATCTGCCTGTCGTTCAATTCATGCGGCACCCATTTTCTGACCTTTTGAACCCTTTTCATGGCACTTAGACGCTTCTAAATGGCTGGTTGAGTAGCACCAAAGAATATACAACATAAATAGTCGCATCTCGAACAAAATTTTCCGCCCAAAATTTTATATGGCGGGTTCTGGCGCTAGAACCCGCCGAGCAACGGAGAGTTATTATTTTGAGAGAGCTAGAGCTTTTGCTAAAAAGCTCATGACATATGGTTGGCGATGTGCTGAAGCAATTATTCATATTCATTATCATATCGTTATCGTATCGAAGTGCATAATTGATAAAAATAAAACAAAATCCGGTCTTAAGTGCAAGTCTGCAGCATTGTAGGAAGTCCAGAAGCGAACCAAGTGTAAGGTTATTTAATTTTCCGGCGTATGATTCGCCAATGGGAATAATATGGCGGGAAAGTTGCAATTTCGAGTCTGTGGCGACTGATACGAAATTGCGCATATGCAATTATCATTTTGTAAGTGAATTTATTGGAGTCCGCAGATTAAAGGTAGGTGCGATTCCAACTGTACTTTTGTCTCCGGAAAATGCAGATAATGAAATAGACTTGAATCTGTTAATTTCTCCGCCACGGAAAAGACGAAGATGGTCAACGGATTCAGCAAGTAATGTTTGTGCATCTTTGCAAAAAAATATAAAAAATAAACATTATTATATGAAAAAATGTAACAGCTTGCAGGCCTAGTGTGTAAAGTTGAAATCCTGAAAGAAACATCAAAACTCTTTCAAGTTGGGGTCTTAAAATCAGAGTCGTAACTTGTGACCAGGGTTCCAATAATAGAAAATGATTTACTGATTTAAGAATCTCCACAGAAAAACCATTTTTCCATGTTGGTGGGAAAAAGTAATATGCCTTTTTGATTTCTCTCATTTAATTAAATTTTTGAGAAATCTTCTCAATACTATCATTTTTACACCATATGGTCGTGTAAACTGGGACGTAATAAAAGAATTATGGGAGCTTGAGCAAAAGAAAGTGACTAAAATGAGCACAAAATTAACATTTAAACATATCCAACCAAACTCTTTTGAAAAAATGCGCGTAAATTTAGCTTCACAGTATTTAGCAGAACTGTAGCTGCTGCCATTCGTACCGCTGTTGAACTAAACAGTTCAGTAGAAATTTAAATGAAATAGCGTTATCAACTGCTTCAATTGTGGAAAAAATTTATAAAATATTTGATTGTTTAAATAGCGGGTTTTTAAAACATGAAAATATTTTTGAACGTGGTTTAACCTTGGATAATGAAGTCCACACTTTTATTAATGAGTTACGGATGGCTAATGGCAGCACCTGAAGAGGATGCCATCCGTCACGCCGAAACCACACTTTCCCACTTCATTGGTGTTTTGATGTTAGCAGTATTAACAAAACGGTTATCTCAAGATCATCTAGAGAATCTATTCGCAGTAATACGGCAAAAAGGTGGTAATAATAGAAATCCTTCGGTTTCCGAATTAAATATTCTACTTTCTAAAATGATGTCGTACAATTTAATTAAATTCAGCAATCAAACCATGTGCAGATGATAGCGAGATCATGTTCACAATAGATTTAGATGGATATGAAGAAAGTGAAATTGTTGATTGCACAGAACTCCAAGAGAAGCAATTCTTGATAGAGCATAACGAAGTACTAAAGACCACATATTTCGATTTTATGACGGAAGATACTTTCGAAAATGCTAAAATCCAGATAAAGTTTCCATCATTGAGGTATTTTACCGGCTATGTTGCCTTCAAAGTTGTGACGACACTGAAATGCGAATCGTATGAGCGCATCACAAGGAAAACTGATGAAGTTTTGTCGTGTCCTTCGGAATTATTTATATTTGCGAAAAATTACAGCGCGGCCTCGTCGGATTTCGGCAATTTATATGTTTTTTTGCAGAAGTTTTCAAAATCTGCCCGGAAACAAGAAATATTAAAGAAACCATTATTAGAAAATGTAAGCTTGTCACCCCAAACTGGTTCGATGAAATGAATTGCTGTTATGATCACAAAATTAAACTATTGGAATTTATGATTTTAGTTTTGTTGAGAAAGCATTGTAATTGGGCAGTGATGAAAAACAAAAAAAAATTCAAATAATTACAGACTAACCGTCAGTCAAAAAAAATTTCCTATATTTTTAGGCTTTTATTAATCGAGATTTTCCTAAGAATCCTTTGAAAAACGCGTTGCTAAAATAAATTCCAATCATCCAAAAATGAATTATTAAAAAAAAATTCTTCGAAAGTGCAATAGGCCCAACAACAGTTTTGCTGGAACGAGTTACCTACATTAAAATTATAGTATTCAGAACACACAAAGTTTTTCAAAAAGTATTCAACTAATTTTCCAACTAAAAATATTTTGGTTCTCGGCAAATCTGTTCTTGGGGAAACCGATCCCTCTCAATCAGTTTACGCTCTGTATGTGATACCTCTAGGGTGGAGTGGAAATTCACAAGTCAAACTGGATTTATCTCCACAGACTTTTAAATTGCTAGAAATTATGTACTTGAAATCCTATATTTAAAATTTAAGTTAAGGTACTAGCATCCCAAAATTGTAGCCGAAAAGTTTAACACATATTTATGTTTCATACTCGAGGAAGTATTTTTATAGACTTTTTTGAAAAGCAGTATATGTGTTCCACGATATTTTATCAAAATAAACTAAATTATTTGGAAGTACAAAGTATGCAAATCACATCAATCGAATGATATTCGCTTTTTTAGTATGGTTTGTTTTCCATAACCGCCCGCGTGCATTCAGAAATCATTTCCCTTTGCCAAATTTGAAATGAGTCTCACGAAAAGCTTTCCGCCAACATCTACGTGAGGAACGTAGGAGATGTAAAACCATCGAAATACGCTTGCTTGTTCACAAAAAGCTGCCTGCTGAAAGCTCGTTTTCGCTCTGCTCGTGCAACACCCCTTACGTTTCCCTCACATGTCCAGCTTTGATAAAATTTCGTGGAGTAAAAAAGTATTCGAGCATTCGACGTCTTTATGTTGTTTGTTCTTTGGTAGCACTCAATTGCTCGGCAAGCACTTTCTGCGATTGCGTATCGTCCTGGTCCAAAAGAACCTGCAATTGATGGTCCTCAACCTTCTTGGGCCGATTTTCACGCTTCTTGTCTCGCGGGTTGAAATTGCCGTCTTTGAACCGATGAAACCAATCCCTGCATGTCGTTTCCGATGAAACACTGTCGCCATAGGCCTCCACAAGCATTCGATGCGATTTGACAGCCAATTTTTTAACTTCCCAGGATATGGGAAGTTCTTGTAATCGCCTCGAAAATCGAAATTAAAATTTTCAACATTTCTTTACGTTTTGAGGTCTACAGAGTATATATAAAGTGTTTTTAGAAAGGGAGACGTTTGTGTGTGTGTGTGTGTACGTACGTACGTACGTTCGGGGACCCTTTCTTCTAAAAGCATAACTCACGTAAACAAACTCGCATCGACTTTGTTAAGGTGTCAATCGAAGCGTCTTTGCAATTTTAAGAGCTGATTAATTTTTGGAAAACTTCGGTCGGGGGGGTTTGCTGTTTTGCCCGTTTAAAGGTCATTTCTGTCATGCGTTATATCTCGCGAACCCAACGTACGATTTCCTTGAACAAGGTGTCAATCGACGCGTTTTGGCATTTACGTGATTTTTTCAATTTTTCAGAAAAATTCTTGGAGCGGTTTTTTAATTTTAAAAAAAATGCAAAAAATTGGGTTTTTTTCAAAAACAATAAATTTTTAACATTATGTTCAAGTCCAAGTAATCAATGTTTATAAAATTGATATACTCCAAACAATGTTTGTAAAAACAGCATCAAAACTTTTTCTCATGATTGCGTAAAAAAATAAATTAAAAATTAAAAATCATTCAAAGTCATCATGATTTTCAATGTCATTTTTATCATTTACTATATCTCACGAACCAGATATAATATTTGCATCATTATGGTGTCAGTAGACGTGTATCAGCATTTTTATGAAGTTTTCAACATTTTGAAAATTCGTTTCAGCCATTTTTTTAGTTTAATAGAAGAAAACGCGAAAAATTGTGGTTTATTTCATAAAAAAATATTTTTTTAACTTGATTTGCACTGCACAGTGATACGAGTTTATAAAATTTATACATTCTTATCAGTTTTTGAAGAGAAAGCAGCAAAATTTTCTTCCATGATTTTGAAAAAAAAAACTATATAAAAAATAAAAAATCATTCAAAGTTACGATGTAAAGAGGGTTCATACGAATGATATTAGTTTATATCTTTTATTCTAACAAAATTGTTGTAAATTCAATCAAAGTGTTACAATATTCGCATAATTTGAGCAGATTTTTAATAGTTTTTATAGTCTTTCAATTGAAACAATTGCTTAAATTTGGAAAACCAACAAAATTTCAATCAAATTTGCATTTGCGGTATCAACGCTTTGAATGGTGAAATGTTTTGTAGTCAATACTTTGCGAGGTCATATGCTTTAAAAAGCTTTCATCGAATAAAAAATTGTAGTTTTTAGTAGATTAATTCGTTAGTAATCTTAAGATTTCAATAACCATCATCATGTGTAATACATTTTACTTTTCACATGCAATGGAACCAATTTTTGACTGCATATACAAAATTTTTCAAGACCAAAAACGCCCCTACCGATTGATCCGCGTAAATATTCAATCTGTCCTCATCGACCAAAAACCTTACGTTTTCAATGGACCCTTCCGTAGATGATTTGATTCATATTAACTCATTTCTGTTACTGCTATGAATACTTCTCATTGTTATTACTTAAAGTAGTTATTTTCAAAATTATTATTGTGTTTAATGTTGTTGATGTTTATGTAGATATTACTGGGAAGTTGACCGTGTGGACCTCAAGGGTCGCACCTCGCGGTTTGTTTCAAATTTAAGCAGAAAAGCAGAGCATCTCGTATATGCACCTTTTCTGGCTTAAAACTGGACATGACTTTCCAAGGAAAAACAGACTTTGTGTTATGAAATTGCTGACAATGTGCAATGGTTAATGTTGACAGACGTCAAACTCATGAAAAAAAACTGTATGGCGTGTCCATGGTCACTCAATACGCGCACTTACGCTATATATGAGCAAACAGCCTAGTAACAGTTGTTGGAATGACCTAATATTCATCGTATCATCTAGAGAAGCGCCCATTGATTACGCAAGGATTTAGATGGATGGGTGGTGGATTGGTTTGATTGTATATTCATGCGGATCAATTGGAGGGGGACCGATTACAAAGCCTTTTCCACGTTACATGTTATTTTCATATCAATACTTGAAAGACAAAAAAAAACCATAGCAAAAATAAATGCAATTATTATTATTACGCACATTGAAAAAAAATTGTCACTTAGTGGCAATTTTGAATAGTTACGTTTAAAATTTTCATAACTGCGGTATAATCACTGAATTTTAATTTTTCAATATCTTACAAGTTAACATGTATGTGTTGATACAAAAGGAATTTGTTGGGCTATGTAATTAAAAATCAAAAATTAGTTTGTTTAATATTTATTCAACTTATACAAGTAGTATTTTCCGAAAATATATCAATCATTCGATAATCCCACCCTTTGCCTTAACGACTAGCCGCAATCCTCTCTCAAAAGCGTTATGTACGGCACGCACGACCTCAAGAGGTATTGAGTCCATCTTCTCGTCTTCTCTTTTCTGTCGAATTTCGATATTTGTAATTATTTAGTTGCTGTTGCATATATCTTCAAATAGAAAAATCCAAGGGGTTTAAGTCTGGTGAACTTGGAGGCCATTCATCTTTTGGTATAAAATCCGTTAAATTATGCTCACACCATGCTTGCACAATTTTAGCTGTGTGCGATGGGGCACCGTCTTGTTGAAAGCAATAAAAGTCGTCGCCATAAATATTTTCAACTGAAGAAAGTAGATTTTTTTTCAATACCTCTTCCAGGTAGTTGCCAGCATTTATTTTGTTACTTTTTTTCGTTAAATCCCAATGGAAGAGTTCCTTTTCGGAATATTTCACCCCAGACCATAACCGATTAGGCATTTTGATACCTTGGTCCGTGCTTTTTGCTATGCGAAATATCCTTTGTAATGAGAAATGTATACTCGAACGAAGTCGCAAAGAAATTTCAAGGCAACGAGACTCTCGTCTCTCAAACAGGCCAAATAGTAATTACCCAGTAGGACCAGTAATGCTTACTGCATCGATTCCGTAATCATTCTTCGGAAGCTAATACGGATCGTTTTCGCAATACCGCATCGATTACTTTAACATGGCGATGTCATTGGCAGGATCCGTGCTAACTCCATTTCGCATCACCAGGAAGCGATACTGGAATCAATGCCTCAGAATGTGTTCCACAATGCTTACTTGGGAATCGGTTTTGGAAGGCATCCACTCCACGCAATATGTGACCATCGCTTCATTTTTGCATTACTAGGTAGTGTATATAAACTTTCAATCACTCAATGATTACTTTTCAGATTCCCTATGCATTCCTTGGGAATGAATTCCATTTTCCAACATAAGCATCGATGAAATCATGCATTACCAAAGAATTGATTCCAAAAAGTCCGACTGGGTATAGCTCAGGGAATCAGATATGTGAAATGGCTAAAAACAATGATGAAAATAGTAAGTCTGGTAATAGAAAACAGAGAGAGAATAACGAATTCAAAACGCGATTAGTTAACCAAGTAGTGGAAATAAAAAAAAAATTTAAAACCAGTCCTCATATATTTGTGAAAGTTAATGACGAGTTGATAAAAATGTTGGTAGATACAGGAGTGGAAATAAGCCTTATAAGGAAGACTAAAGTATTTGAAGATCAGGTAGACAAAGAAAACAGGGTTAAATTCAATGGTATATGTAGTGATAATAGCACAGAAGCTATTGGAAAAGAAAAGTTAGAGATTGAAATAGGAAATGGAATGTTGGAATTAACATTTCATGTCGAAAATGTTGACATTATAAAAGGCTATGATGGTATTCTAGGTACAGATTTCTTCGAATTAAATAAGGTTAAAAATCGATTATGAGACAGAGTCGCTTGAAAATTCAACGTTTAGGGTTAAATTAGAGAGTGATGAACTTCAGCTAAAAGGCAGGAGAGAAATAAGAAGATACGTTTCGATAATCGGGAAAATTGGGGACGCTGTTTTTATCAACGAAGTTGACATAGATGGTATAAAAATACCTGCGTGTGTCTCTAAGATTAATAAAAAAGGCAGAGGGCAGGTACCTATATTGAATACGAATGATGAGGATAGAATTTGTACAATTTATGGAATAAAAGGTAAAATATTTTCAGATGAAGTCTTAAAAACATATAATGTGAAAATTAAAATACGGGATAGTCACATGAACAGATAGGGAAAGAAATCTATAGATGAGATACTTGATAAATATAACGAGATATTTCAAGAGATTGATCCACATAAAATTTACGCAGGTAGCTGAACATACCATAGATTTGTTTGAGGGAGCTAAACCGGTTCACGTAAAAATATACCGATATCCAAATGTCCACGAAAAATAGGTTAACAAACAGGTTGAAAAATTGTTGAGGGATAACACTATCAAAGAAAGTAATTCACCGTGGAATGCACCCTTGTGAATAGTCCCTAAAAAGAGTGACTCTTCTGGGGAAGTGAAGTGGAGAATGGTCGTCGATTACCGGAAGCTTAATAAGATGACTTTTGCAGATTATTACCCACTGCCAAATATCTCAGAGAAATAAGACCAGTTGGGTACTACTAAATGCTTTTCCATTCTTGATCTCACGTCAGAATTCCATCAGATTCATGTACGAAGTGAAGATCAAGCGAAAACTGCATTTTCAACCCGATATGGTCATTACGAATATAATCGTATGCCGTTTGGTTTTGAAAAATGCTCCGGCTTGGTTTCAAAGTGCAATGAATAACAGTACTTAGCGGCTTGCAAGGTACACGATGTTTTTTATACCTTGACGATATAGTTGTGGTTGTAAGAGATCTTAAGGACCACAATGATAAATTGGAGGATGTTTTGGCTACGTTACGAAAAGCAAATCTGAGAATTCAGCCTGCGAAATGTGAATTTCTTAAAACAGAAGTGGCATACTTAGGCCTTTAAATCACTGAAAATGGCGTAACAATGAACAAAAATAAGGTAGATGGTATCGTGAAAATGGAAAAACCAGTAGATACAGACGGTGTCAAGTCATTCCTTGGAATGACTGGGTACTATCGGCGATTTATTAAAAAGTATAGTAAAATCATAGCACCAATTAACAAACTACTGAAAAATAGTGAAAATTTTATGTGGGGTATATATCAGCAGAAAGCATTTGAAAAAATAAAGGAGGACTTGATAAAAGAGCCTTTTTTAAAGTATCCGAATTTTGAGAAGCAATTCATCATCACGACAGACGCAAGCAATCACGGGATCGGAGCAGTCCTTAGTCAAGAACATCAAGGGAAGGAACTACCAATCTAATATTTGTCGAGAAATTTGCATAAGTCTGAAAAGAATTATTCAACCACAGAAAAGGAATGTTTGACAATTGTTTGAGCGGTCAAACAGTGCAGGCATTATCTTTATGGAACTAAGTTTTTGATAAAGACGGACCGACCGATCGACCCTTGATTTGGTTATTCAACGTAAAAGATGCTGGAAGTCGTTTGATAAGATGGCGATGATTAAGAGGAATACCATGTCGTGTTAGTCTATGTGGTGCTTATTCCTCTCTCTTCCACCCTACCTCCGGTGTTCCTCAAGGATCTATTCTAGGTCCTCTTCTTTTCTTACTCTACATAAATGACCTTCCCTCTGTCATAGCGACTCAGTGTCTTCTATATGCTGATGACTTAAAAATTTACAGAGTTATTCGCTCAGAAGAGGATTGTAGTGCTCTCCAAAGGGATCTGGACGCTATCGATTCTTGGAGTAAAACTAATTTTCTCTCCCTTAATGTCCAGAAATGTAACAAAATGTCTTTCTCCCTAAAGCCCAGTCTAATTGATGATATCTATATGTTACACTATATTCCTCGTACGGCTGTTTTTCAAATAAAAGATCTGGGAGTGATTTTCGATCCGAAACTTAAATTTGAGCCTCACATTGTGGCTATAGCCGCACGTGCCTCTCGCGTTTCCGCGTTCTTGTTAAGGCACTCTCAGATGTTTATTGACATTTCCTTCGCCGTCAACCTATACATTAGCCTAGTTACACCCATACTTGAATATTGCTCGCAAGTATGGTTACCACATTATCAATATTTGGATTCTTTGATTGAATCAGTACAGCACAAATTCACTCGTTTCCTTATCTTTAAATTTAAAATCCCATATATGCCATATGAAGAGCGACTTTCGTTGCTACAACTTCCTACTTTGCAATCCCCCAGACTCCATTTAGATGAATGTTTTCTATTTCGGCTTCACCACCATCAATTAAACTCTAACCTCTCTGATTGGTTAGAGTATCGTTTCACAGAACGCCCTGCCAGATCTGCCATTATATTTACAGTTCCATATGCTAAAACTGAGACTTTGTTCTATTCCCCGATATTGCGGCTTCCTCGTAACCACAAAAATCTGCAACGTGGTCCGTTTCCATACTCACTCTACATCTACAAACAAAATGTAAAACGTATTTTATGTAATTAGTTTTACTTTACTTTATTTTTCTATCTTTTTTGTTTGTTTAATTTGTCTTGTAATTGGGCTATATTAGTCTGTAAGATAGATTCCTAATGAATAAATCAATAAATAAATACGACCATAATATGAAGTACAAACCCGGAAAAGAGAATGAAGTGGCGGATGAGCTGAGTCAAAATGCCAGAATTATGAACGATGATGAATCTTAAGATAAAGAACATCAATCCAGCACAAGTAATGCACGTTGAACAAAATAATAGCCCAATTTTTGAAGTAGCTCCTGAACATTCAGCAGATCATGAACGTAACGAACCTGAAGACAATGAAATTCGGAAAGAGCTAATAAAAGAAGCACATGACGGTTTTCTGGGGGGACACAGAGGTACCAACGCAACTGAAGAATATATCAAACGTAGATTCGAATGGAAAAACATGAGAAAGGAAATTGAAGAATAAATTCAAAATTGTAGTGCTTGTCAACAAAACAAAATTGTCAGAAACGATATCCGAAACCCAATGAGAACTGTTTCAATGGCGGATAAATCATTGGAAAAAGTCCATTTAGATTGTGTGGGACCATTTAAAAACCGGTACAGAAAATGAGAATACTTGGGGACTGAATATACAAGATAACTTAACTAAGTCTATCCGATTTGTCCCA
Source organism: Oxycera nigricornis (assembly GCA_963942545.1). Classification (NCBI taxonomy): domain Eukaryota; kingdom Metazoa; phylum Arthropoda; class Insecta; order Diptera; family Stratiomyidae; genus Oxycera; species Oxycera nigricornis. Next base: position 74,224,483 of record OZ012660.1, read on the forward strand.
ATGAAAGATAAAAATGCAGGAACTGTTGCGAGTAAACTGATGGACGAATGGATAACTTATTTTGGAATTCCTCAAAACATTTTTACTGACAATGGGTCAAACTTTTGTGGAAATTTGGTGAAGAAATTAGAGAGAATACTCAATATAAAACATATAGCTACAAGTTCGCCTCATCGTCAATCGAACGCAAGCGTTGAAAGAGCACACACTAAACTTACAGAGTATCTGAGAACAACCAGAGAAGACTTGTTGCAGCAAAATAATTGGGATCTAAAATTTCGAATAGCAAGTATGAACTATAATCAAACGATATACAAAGCAACAGGTTATTCACCTCACGAGTTAATGTTTGGACAAGAAAAAAACAAGACCAATATAATTCATAAGGAATCCGGAGCCTGAGAAAACAGTGGAAGATTTTGCAGACAAGTTAAAGAATACATTAATTGAGTTGTGGGAAAATGCTAAATGAAAAGATAGAGAAAACAAAGAAAAATCAAAAAGCAGATACGACAAAAACATTAGGAAGAGGTTAGTTCAAGTTCAAGTTGCTGACAAAATCCTCAGACGAAATGATAGAAGGAAAGGTTAAACAGATGATTTATGGTTGAGACCATATACTGTTACTAAAATAAATAAAGACAGCATTCAAATCAAAATATATCGGAATAACAGATTATTAACAAAGACGCAAAAAGATGTATAAAAAAGTAATCTAGTTTTAACTTTCAATTTCAGCCTAACCGTAGGCAAAGCATTTGATGCTGTAAAACTGGGTAGTCCAGGCATATATTTCAAATCACTGGGAGATACCAGATTCGTAAGCAAAACAATTAATTTGAAAAAGCCAATAAAGATAACAGAAATAGAAGAAGACATTGATAAGATAGACAATCTAGTAAATAGTACCACTGAGTTAAAACAATGCAAGAATTTCAAAACAAATGGTAGATTACAAGTGCGTAGGTTACACCATAATCTCATTACAGTTTATGGGTCAATGGAAATTACTCCAAATTTAAGGTATAAAAGAGGTCTGATGAATTGGGTAGGATCATGTTTAAGTTTTATTTTTGGGACAATGTCAGCCGATGATGCTGAACAAATTGAAATAATTACACAAGAAAATGAAAATAATATTAAAAGGGGAATCAAAGATAATCTAGTGGTGATAAAAGAAATTAACAAGCAAGACAAATTGATAAATCAGGAACAAATGGATATTAAAATTAAAATTAACGACATTATTCAAGATATAATACAAATTAACAATAGTACGCAAGAGCAGGAAAGATTACTTAATTTAGAGATATGCTATGATGAAATTTATATCAAAATAAACCGTAGAATAGAAGTGATTAACTTAAGGATTGAAGTTTTTAGAGATTCTATTTTATTTATCCAAGCAGGTATTTTACAGCCATTCATAATTGAACCGAAGACCCTTACAGAGTTAAATAAACTCAAGGAGAAGCACGATTTAGTTGTACAAGGCAAATTTGGTAATTATCAAGAATTGATTAAAGATTCACATTGAACAGAGTATATTAAAAATAAAATGGTTATATTAGTTTTAGGAGTAGATACTTTAAGTGCACAAGAACTTGAGAGATTCGAGATAATTAGGTTGCCATTCACAGATCAAGAACGTACAATATTAATACAAAATCTGGCAAGGTATTTGATTATTAGTAAAGATCAAGATTATTACATAACCGTGGCTGAAACGGATTGTAGGAAAATATTTGCAATTCCTTAGCTTTATGAACAACATACGAAAGAAGTTGTATAACAGACATCTATTTGAAACAACAAAATTATGTGAAGTCAAACAAATGAAATTTCAATTGGACATATTTCATACATTAAATAATAATCAAAATCTCGTAGTTACCAGTATGTAAAGTAAATTTAGTTGCAAATGTATATATATATATATATATATATATATATATATATATATATATATATATATATATATATATATATATATAATATATATATGTATATAGTTTCTGTTGATGATAATTGTAAATTATACACTTGATATGGGGTTTCAACATTTAAACTAATGTTTAAAGTTACCTATTTATCGGCGCAAGCGCCAAAGATGATGGCAAGCAAACGAGCTGCCTATATTTCGAACGCAGCGCAAGCGCCGCAACGAACAATCAAAAGAAAAAGATGCTGATATAGGCAGTCCAAGTTATCTAGTATGAATGTTATTTTATTCATTGATTCCCATTTCTTTTATACAAAAATATTCCTTATGTACAACTTACCAACTAATCAAATATTATTTACATGTTACTGACCTAAATCTATTTCCAATATTTTCCCATGGTCACAAAATGCAAGCGCAAGCAATAAAGTGTAGTTTATTGGCTTCAAGAACCTTACCGCAGATGTAAGTAATAAAATGCCAATAACCCCGGATTCGTTTTCATTCTTATGCCATGCCCAAGCTGAACTCATTCCCAGTGCTTATTGTCAGTTTTCAATTGTTTTGCTGAGTCGCTCTTATTTCATTGTTCTTGATAGAAACAATGACCTTGGGATATACCCACAAAGCCTGCTTTGACTCGTGCCGGGTTATCAGATGGCAATGAATACATATTGTCTACGTCCGTCATGGTGGTCGGCATATGTTTTGTTTGCTTGTTAACTTCCCAGTATATGCGAAGTTCTTGTAATCGCCTCGAAAATCGAAATTAAAATTTTCAACATTTCTTTACGTTTTGAGTTCTATAGAGTATATATAAAGTGTTTTTAGAAAGAAAGATGTATGTATGTGTATGTGTGTACGTACGTTCGTGGACACTTTTTTCTACGAGAATAACTCACGTAAACAAAGTCGTATCGACTTCGTTAAGGTGTCAACGGAGCGTCTTTGCAATCTTAAGAGCTGATAGTTTTTGGGATACTTTGGTCGGCGGGGTTTGTTGTTTTGCCCCTTTGAAGGTCATTTCTGGCATGCTTTATATATCGCGCATGATAAAGGTGTCAATCGACGCGTATTAACATTTGTGTGAATTTATCAAATTTAAAAAACACACTGGAGCCGTTCTTTAATTTATGGGAAAAATGTGCAAAAATTAGGTTTTTTTTTAAACAATAAATTTTTAACCTGATTTACGGAAGACAGTATTAAATTTTTATAAAATTTATATATTTGAAGCAGTGCTTGTAAAAGAACCTCAAAACTTTTTCTCGTGATGGCAAGAAAGATCAAAAAAAAAACTCATTAACAGTCATCATGATCTTCAAGGTCATTTCTTCCATTCACTATATCTCACGAACCAGATATAATATTTGCATATCAAAGTTTCAAAATGTTTGAATAATTTGAGCAGATTTTTAATAGTTTTTGCAGTCTTTTAATTGAAATAAGCGGTTAAATTTTGAAAACCATCAAAATTTCAATCAAATTTGCATTTGTGGTAATCAATCATCATCACCCATCCACCAAAAGCCTTGCGTAATCAATGGATGCTCCCGTAGATGATATGATTAATATTAACTCATTCCTGTTACTGCTATGAATACCTCTCGTTAGTATTATTTAAAGTAGTATTATTTTCAAAATTATTATTGTGTTTAATATTTTTAATGTTTATCTAGATATTACCGGGAAGTTGACCGTGTGGACCTCAAGGGTCGCACTTCGCGGCTTGTTGCAGTTTGTATTACATTACACCTTACCCCGCAGAAGTTTTGTGTACTAATTGAGTGATTAGTACAGAATACTTTAAAGAAATTTTTTTTACAGTGTTATTCTTGCTGCATGTGCATTGGTCACCTGGGATTTTCCAACCAAAGATAGGATAAGTATGCTACTTTTAATTCTTATATAATACAAAATATATTCCAGTGAGCTTACATCTAGTCTCATTACATGTGTTTTTACTTTGTTACTATGTTTAATATTATATATAATATTTAATTTAATTTACACGTAATTTCAAAATATGAATTTAATATTGCTGACTTACTCTAAATTGCTAATAGTTAGTCTCTTACATGTATATTTTAGAGTCTGTTCAAATCAATCAGTCATCTTGTACTATTTTAAATTATTCTTATACTTTTCTTGGTTTACCATCAACTTCTATTGTTGTGTTTACATTATTTGTATTTATTACTCTGTATGGTCCTACATAGGGTTTGTCAAATTTTATTTTATTTTCTTTCTTCAAGAGAACCAAATCATTTATTTTTAATTTGATTGGATTTGACTTTACTGGTTTACTGACATGTTGTTGTTTTGCTACATCGATGGCTATTGTTTCAAAGCTAGTGGTTGGGGTATCAGTTTTTTAACATTTTCTCCTTGGTGTGCCGCACTTGTTTATTCACTTTGCATCGTGTGCAATGATTAACATATCTTTTTATCATGCTATTCATGTTTTTCCAGCAATATCTCTACTTCAATTTTAATTGTGTTTTTCTAACGCCCAGATGTCCTCCGTGTGGCGTGTTATGATATTCTTGTATCAATTGATTCTTTATATTCTTTCCGGGTCCATATAACATTATGCATAATTTTGCGCGACTTTCATATTTTTTCCTTCGTTGCAACGTATTCATTATATTTTAAAATCTTCCTTTTTTTATTATATCGAAGATATTATCAATATTTGATAACGCTAATTCACATATATTCATCTCGAGAATTCCATTTAACAACTTTTCCATGATGGATACGTATATCGCACTGGACTTATCGATGCAGATTCTAACATTCGATCTAATTGTATTTGAGCTCGCTGATAGATTTTCGTTGGCAGAAACGTATTCCTTGGTAACTTTATCACTACAGTATACAATACTTCATCGATTGTCCTGACGATATCGAATTTATTATTTTTCCGCAATATGAATTTCAACTTCATAACTTTTCTGACTTCGGATATTTATGTGCTATCCCATACGTAAAGTTGATCAGGTTTTACTTGTGCATCGGGCTCATCTATTGAAGTGTCTTGTTATTGCCAACACTTTTTTGACTTTATCGTCTATTTCGGGAGGAATCATCGTTATTAAAATATCTGAGTCTAGCTTGATGCGTGATAATGCGTCCGCGTTGCAATTTGTTTTTCGTTGTTCAAATACAATCTCGAAATCATAATCGGAAAGATCTAATCTCCTAGCTAGTTTAGACGATGGATTCTTGTGAATAATGACACCAAAGGTTTGTGGTCAGTCATCACAATGAATTTTCTGCCGTACAAATATGGTCTGCAGAAGTTTATTCCCCAGCGAGTTGCAAGCAGCTCTTTTTCAATTTTGGTCTTATTTATGTCATATTTGCCGAGTGATTTTCTAGCATTAGATATCGGTAAATTAAATCCAACCTTCCTTTGCCTAGTGCGTAGTTTTCTCAAAATATTTCTGCCAATAATTTCGTCTGAGAGTTTCGGAAATGTTTTTTCCAAAAGATTTTTTGTGCTATATATTCTAATTTGAAAAAACCAAATTCGCAGTTTTAAGATATATTGATATCTCAAAGGTTCTATTTGGCAGTTTCTATTTACCATAATTAATGTGTGACGATTTCTCATCTGCAGAATCGATTTAAGCATTGACGATACCGTTTTAAAATAACAATTTTATTATTTAAAATTATCGACTGATGCGAATTCATTGATAGAAAGAATGTGATTTTTCAATTTCCAATACGTAATGTCAATTTGTTTCACTAATATTTTGTGTTGACTTGATAGCAAACTATTTGTTGAATATATAAACACCAAAATGTAAATACAATATTTTGCATATTCCGATCGATAGCTAATTTTACTAAAGTGTTATTTTAGTGCTCGTCTCCCATTAACAATAACATAATTGTTAATTCTATAAATTTGTCAATAATTATCAACTTCACTTACCAATTTTTTTTGAACATGAAGTGTATCTTGGTACAATTTTCATAAGAGTTCTCATAATGATTTTATGCTTTCTTAAAAGTTTACTGATTTGTTTAGAAAAATCCTAATTAATATGATATTCTTTTCCAGTCCACATTATATACAAAATTAAAGTTTGACTTAAAATAGTAAGTGTTGAATTATAAATTTCTTGCCATTTATCCTCAAGTCTTCATCAAATTGTTTGTTACTTTAATCGCAAATAATGCAGAAAATTCTTCTGCATTTTCGCCTTCTTCCTATTTGCAATTATTTTCCATATTCTTCGATGAAGTTTTATCTCTAGTATCTTACGTCGAAATTCGATTTTCAGTCGCATTGTTTGTCGTCAACGTCCAAATTCAAATTTTTGTGCTTTTATTTTTAGTTGGAAACTCTCAGCTTCGTATAGGCAAAATCGCTTTGATTTAGGTTTCGAGTGGGCAGGATCGCCATGAAATGGGTTGGCAGGATCGCCATGAAATGAGTTGGCCGGATCGCCATGAAATGTACGGATCATGACATATTAAACAAAATTAAATTTTATCTAGTTATCGGCGCAAGCGCCAAAGATGGTGGCAAGCAAACGAGCAGCCTATATTTCGAACGCAGTGCAAGCGCCGCAACCAACAATCAAAAGAAAAGGATGCCGATAAAGGCGGTCCAAATTCTCTAGTTTGAATGTTATTTTATTCATTGATTTCTTTTATACAAAAATATTCCTTATACCACCCGTTACTCGAAAAGCAACTAACTAACTAATCAAATATTATTTACATTGTTGCTGACCTACATATATTTCCAATATTTTCCCATGGTCACAAAATGCAAGCGCAAGCAATAAAGTGTAGTTTATTGGCTTCAAGAACCTTACCGCAGATGTAAGTAATAAAATGCCAATAACCCCGGATTCGCCTTCATTCTTATGCCATGCCCATGCTGAACTCATTCCCAGTGCACATTGTTAGTTTTCAATTGTTTTGCGGAGTCGCTCTTATTTCATTGTTTATGATAGAAACAATGGACTTGGGATATACCTACAAAGCCTGACTCACAATCCTTTGCCTCGTGCCGGGTTATCAGATGGCAATGTATAAATATTGTTTACGTCCGTCATGGTGGTCGGCATATGTTTTGTTTGCTTGTTGTAGTTTGTATTACACTACGCACTGTATCGCAAAAGTATCAATCACAGGCTGATGTTGAAACTATCTTAAAGAAAAAGATGAGATAGTTGAAGTAGATAAGATAGTTGAAGTAGAAGATTGTTGTGAAAGTGTTAAATTGCGATATATTACGATCAATGGTAATAAAAATATTGGAAAATTTTCAAGTAGTAAGTTACATGAGATAACAAATTTAATTTCAGAAATAATTGAACAGTCAAGCTTCTGGGATAAAGCGGTAAAAACCACTTCCAAAATATTTAAGGAAAAATTCATTTACAGGATTGATAATTCCTTTATTTCTAATTGCAATATTATACGTTATATTTAAATGTTGTAGGCCATGTCTAAGTGGCGGATGCTTAAACATTTTTAACAGATGTTTTTGTTGCAAAAGTACAAATGTTTCAAATTCACTAAGACCAACCGAATTAGCCGTTCGCTATTCTGATGATCCGGGAACTTCAGTTGTAAATAGTTCTCGAGAAAGCTCACCGAAATCAAGATCAAAGACTGGAAAATGAA